>CM076576.1:662433393-662982093 GCA_034641835.2 Pinus albicaulis | reverse complement strand
TCGATGCTATTCCACTAGGTAAATGGTGCGGCTAGGTAACCGGCCACACTGCACTTTTAAAAAAAAATTAAAATAACACGGTGCACCTTCGGTACCGCCCTGGAACCGGTGTGGATATCATTAGCACCGGTTTACCAGGCTGAACCGTTGACCATGTCGAAATGCAGTATGCGGTGCCCTAACAACATTACCTACCCCAGGGCGGATAATTCATTCAACGCACCGTGTTGCCACTATTCCACATTGTCGACATTTTATGGTCTAGCCTGCTCATGATCATGAGTATTGATGGTTGATGTAGGCTACTGACTGGACGTGGTCGGATGTCCAACCTCATCACCACGATGACTGCTACTAGATGCTAGTGGAGGATCATGCTCATATGGCACAGCGTGAGGTGAACGATCATGAGATGATGAGTCGCTGCTCGCGGACTATCCATCACGTGCTACGGCTCGACCATGCCTATAACATGCAACAGTCCTCCTCAGTCCCATAATAGCGGTCGTAACTCCTACGACATGCTGCATCAGGCCGTACATGTCACGCGGCATGCCTCTCCACATCTGTAATAACCTATCATCGACCTATATGTCTTTGTAATGAGCAGGCCTGATGCCTGCCTCAAAAATCAATGCACTAAGTTGGTCGCCCAACTCCATCCTATATCTAGCTTAAAGTCGACAGCGCCTAGCAAAAGGCAGTACCAGCGCACCAGTAGAAGCAAGTCTCTTTGCACCAGCCTCCTGTGATCCTCGGCATATGGCATGCCCTGATTGTCATCAAGATCCACACCTGGATCATGTGGTGGTGCCGGAATGTCCTCGTCATCAAAAGAGCCAACGCCTGTAAAATATAGACAAGTACACAACAATAATTAGACAATTTCATT
The DNA here is from genome assembly GCA_034641835.2 of Pinus albicaulis. Classification (NCBI taxonomy): domain Eukaryota; kingdom Viridiplantae; phylum Streptophyta; class Pinopsida; order Pinales; family Pinaceae; genus Pinus; species Pinus albicaulis. Next base: position 662,981,201 of record CM076576.1, on the reverse strand, counting down.
ACACAAATTAATAAAATCAAGTTAAAGAACATGCTAGAATAAATTTAAATAAAACAATAATATTACCTCTATCATTTGGTGGCTCATTAGCTGTGAAGAGGATGTTGGCACACTCTCTCCAATCCAAACCCGCATAAGGATAGGGGACCATAATGAAGGGATTCTCATCAACACTGGCTAGCAACTTGAGTGCATCATGCCATATCCTCGCTGGAAACAGAGTCTCATCCCTCTTGGGCATCATCTACCCCCACATGTGCATATGTGCCTCAAACATCGGCCTACAAGGCTGCCGAAGAAAAGTAGGCCTCATATCTAGAAACCTCTCAAAAAATAAACAAAAAATCTCTGAAGCAAAAGCGAAGTTAACCCTCCCTTGTGCATGAGCACGACATCTATCTAAGGTTGTACAGAACTGCTGCAAAAAAATGGCAGACCACCTGACAAGTCGTGGGTCCTGTACTAAGGAATCAACATAATATAGAAGCAGGCAACTAATGCGCTTCCCATCACTGGTGTTGTGTGAAATGGTTGAAATGATAAGTGAGAGACACTGCACCTCCTCACTACCAAATGCACCAATATGTAACTCACCTCCAACAACCTGAAACTCTACAGGAGACAGTACATTTGCTCCAATGTATCTCTGGGAGTAAACTAATTGACTTCCTACTACACAGCCAGCTGGAACCTCTAGGAATGAGGGGAAATCCACTCCTATCCTCGATAGCCCTTTAATGAAATATATATCCTTCTCAGTGGGCGTGTACCACTGGTTGATACCAACCTGAAAAGCCTGTTGCTGGGCATTCCACCTTCAGATAAGATGTCTCAAAAACAAACTATGGCCCTTTAGGGAAGTATCCTCTTCATAGAACTTGAGGAGGCCTGCCTACCTTAGGAGCCCCTGCGTATCTGTTGTAATAGGGTGAGGGTACACATCTCTTTCCCTCTCTCGTGCCTCCTACAGGTGAACCATGTTATACTGCTCCACTTGTTGTTGTTGTTCCCCCTCTTCTCTCCTTTCACGTCTCTGAATGATTGACATATTAAACACAATTTTTTTATTAAATGAGACATGTATTTAGAAATATACATATATAAAAAAAATTTGAAAATAAAAATAAAAAAACAGTCGGCGTGCCAAAAACACAGCCACACACTGGTCTCAGTGTGTCTTTCTATGGATCGCACCGGGCGCGGTGCTCCAGAAAAATTTGTAGCACACCGTTGACTATGTACGGTGTCAGGATGGTGGTGCACTGACTAAAATTTACGCCCCGAGGCGTATAGTTAAGTCAGCGGACTGACCTCCTGCCATCATGACATAGTGAACGATGCGGTCTTTTACAAGGCCGCACTGTTGACGCAGGCATAATACAGAAAACCATGCGTTGAAACCAATAGTCGTCCTGGGTGGATATTTTGGTCAACGCACCACGTCGATGCTATTCCACTAGGTAAATGGTGCGGCTAGGTAACCGGCCACACTGCACTTTTAAAAAAAAATTAAAATAACACAGCGCACCTTCGGTACTGCCCTGGAACCGGTGTGGATATCGTTAGCACCGGTTTACCAGGTCAAACCGTTGACCATGTCGAAATGCAGTATGTGGTGCGCTAACAACATTACCCGCCCAAGGGTGGATAATTCAGTCAATGCACCATGTTGCCGCTATTCCACATTGTCAACGGTGTGGCCTAGTAAACGACTGCACCACACTTTTTAAAAAAATTTAAAATAACATAGTGCACCTATCGGTACCACCCCGGAACCAGTGCGGATATCATTAGCACCGGTTGCAGTGTGGCCTGTAAATTTACAAGTAGCACTGCAAACTGGTGCGAGCCGAATGGCTCGAGCGCACCGTGCATCAAAATAATTTTTTTTTCTTTTAAATGGTTAATTTTAAGGTTTTTTGAAATTGTAATCGCTAAAAGGCTTAATTATGGGAAAAAAAAACCTGTACATTTGCCCATCGAGGAGGCATATTGGCTGTAGAATTTGCAAAAGAAAAATTTTCCACGTTTTTGCAAAATTCAAGCTAGATATTGGTGGGCAATGCATAGCAGCAATGCGTGCAATGACTGTAATGGGAGCACTGATGTCAGGGTGGCTCAGACAAGGATAAATTGCACTGGTGCTTGAGAGCTCTGTAGCATTGAAAAAAGTGAAAATGCGGTTTTTGGCCTTAATTTTTTTTTTAATTTAACCATGTTCCGGTGTGCGGGGTTTATGGGCGCACCGGTGCATTTTCTTCATTCTGTACCGAGCGATTTCTATTTTTGCGCGCTTTTTATGAGGCACTGGTTCAGACATTTTATAAAGCACCAGTGCACTACAGTAATACAACGCACCGGGTGAGTGTGTACAGAGCACACGGTGTCCGGTGTACCAATGTTTTGTGCAGTTTTTTGGCTGTGATTTTTTTTTATTTAACCCTCTTCTGGTGCGCGGGGTTTTATGGGCGCACCGATGCGTTTTCTTTATTCCGCACCGGGCGGTTTCTGTTTTCGCATGATTTTTATGAGGCACTGGTGCGGAAGTGTTGTAAAGCACCAATGAGCTACAGTAATACAATACACCGGGCAGGTGTGTACAGAGTGCACGGTGTCCGGTGTGCCAATGTTTTGTGCAGTTTTTGGCCATAATTTTTTTTATATTTAACCTTGTTCCGGTGCGCGGGGTTTATGGGAGCACTGGTGCGTTTGCTTCATTCTGCACCAGGTTGTTTCTATTTTCGCGCGCTTTTTATGAGGCATCGATGTGGAAGTGTTGTTAATAACTGGTGTGCTACAGTAATACAATGCACTGGGCGGGTGTGTACGGAGTGCATGGTGTCCGTTGTGCCAATTTTTTGTGCGGTTTTTTGGCTGTAATTTTTTTTTTTATTTAACCCTGTTCTGGTGCGTGGGGTTTTAAGGGCGCACCAATGCATTTTCTTCATTCTGCACTGGGTGGTTTCTGTTTACGCATGCTTTTTATTAGGCACCAATGTGGAAGTTTTGTAAAGGACCAGTGCGCTATAGAAATACAACGGACCAGGCGGGTGTGTACGGAGTGCATGGTGTCCGGTGTACCAATGTTTTGTGCACACCAATGCTTTCTTGTGTTGAACGCATTGGTGTGTTTTACGGTGATAAGTGCATCGTACTAAATATATCCGTAAAAACCTCCGCCCGCCAACCTCCTCTAGCAACCTCTGCTAGAAATGGATATCTGGGGTATTTTTATAAGGGTTCCTCAAAAACATCCGCTAGAGCATATTTTCCTTGTAGTGTAGGAAATGATAATGAAACTTTAACACTCTTGGAAGAGGGCCCCTAGAACATGGGTTCTAAGTCCCGATGCAAGGATTTTTTTACTCCCAAGCTTGCCTCGGTGCAAAATATCGCTATCTTTACTGTGGTGGACTGAACTTGTTGGATGGCCAACAATTGATTCCCCTCTATCTTGAGCTCTAGATCACACACTGTTGGTATTGCTTGGGAAATTCTGGCCAACATAACAATGTGTTCACACATTCTTCATCTCATGGTGGCCTTATATAGGAGAATTCAAATCCTCCTTCCCTCTCTTGGTACGTTGTGGATGGTGACCCAAGAGAGGGGGATGATTCTTTTGTGTGCCACAAATATTCCATTGTGTGCTCACTTAATGTCTAAGGAGGCTTTGGTGGCTGTCCTTAGGTGGCTTCAAGTGAGGAATCATTATCCTGGAGTGTGCTTTTTGTGGTCTCGAAAAGTGACTTTCACCACTCCTATGATTGCGTGCATTTCTGGTCATAAGGCGCGTACGCTCTTCATGAAGGATTATGCGCGCAAAAGAATTTATGACTTGCTCAAATTACATTTTTCCTCAGACCTTAGAGATTTTTAAATACTTTCCAGATTTTGTAATGTCTTCTAGCCCTGTAAATCCTTCTGCTTGACATTAAATAATGTTGTCTTCTACTTGTACGATTTTCCAGTGTTTACAGTTGCCCCCTAATGTGTGAGGTCTAGGAAGAACTGTATAGTCGAAATAAATTATAGTTTATTTTCTGTATATCGTGCATAGAGAGAGAGAGACTTGCGTGAAGCTTGGAATTGGAAACACCCTGCACCAGTTCCAAGAATGACCATGTCCTATGAGACCCCTATAAGAAAATATAATACAATACATATACAAATTTTCTACGAGGTGGGCATGTCCCATGCTTGTGATGTTGTGGCTAGTTAAACAAATCTGTTTGACAGATACATGTTTTTTCTGTGTCACTGATGCGGTAGTGATCTGGTAGTTGCTGACGACGACTGTTGACGCCCTCTAGGGCATTTTTTCTTTGAAAATAGGTGGAATGTGGTGCCCATATGAGTAAACTTGGTATGGAATATAGCTGCACCTTGTATGCATAGGTGATGGGTAGGACCTTCTCATGTAAGCATTGTTGAAAGAGACGCTTATGGAGGCAAGGGTCTTCGATGAATTTTATCAAAGTGCAATGTTTGTAAGGTACGATACCATCTTGACATGAAAGCTTTTGTTGTCGTCGAATGTCAGGGGGGTCGATGACATCTGTGGACAATGATGTCTCCCATAGTGCCACCTAAGGATGCCCCTTTTTATGGAGAGGGGTGATCCAAGGTATCGCTACCCTTTGGAAAATGGGTGTCGAAGTCAACAAAAAGGAAGCCTCAACCGAACGAGGGGTCGCTGACCTGAGGGGTCAGGGACCTGGATGGCATGGGTTTAAAATAGGCATGTTGGTGAGGGGTGACTAAAAACTGATGATGGGAATTCAGTGGCCCAAGGTCAAAGTATACTAAGCAGCTTGGTGGCAGTCATAGTTATTTCTGATGGGGAAATCCCTGGAGTTGGTAGGACTTCCAAGGTGGGTATAAACTAGCTATGAATGTCATGGTGGCATGTGCGTGAGGGTGTAATACTCCGACCAAGGGTGTTCAAGGACTGCTACCATGGGAGAAAAATATGAATGAGAGGGTGGGGGACGTAGTGTGCCGTTTGTGGTCTTTGTATACTTACCAAAAGAATAAAATAATGGGTTTGGTTTTTACAAAACACAGAGACGCGTGTCCCAAAACATGAAAGTTTTCGCTCACTGATGTTGTGAGGAAGGTTTTTTGCTGAGAGTGGGGGCCCCATTGGTTGGTCTCATGTGTGGGGTTGATGAAGCAGATGAAAAAGGATTGCAAATCGGATTATGATGGTGGAGGTATGGTGGGCCAAATGTGAAGCGCAGTAGTGTGCTTTTGTTCTGCTTACACAACCTGCTCGTCCAGGAAGGGGGTCTTACTTTGTATTGTAAAACTTGACCTTTATGCATGGTGGATGGATGGGCATGAGGTGCTTCCCAAACTAAAGTGGTATGGCCATGGCGTCACTTTTTCTATGACATATGGTCTACTATGGGTGACGAGCACCATGGAGGGGAGGCTTTGTCGACCAACGAGGATGTTTATCATGTGCAGGGTGAAGTGATGATAAATAGGGTCAGATGTGTGGAACCTATGGTTGATTTCTGATGGATAAATGATGTCAAGATATGCAGAGTTTATTGGGACTCTATCATGCTGGGGGTAGAATGATACCTGCTCTGGAACTTTCAGTAGATGGAGTTGTGAATGGTTTGTGAGCTTTTCCTACAAAAAAAACTACCTCAAGTGAAATCATCTTCTTTATCAAATATTATTGAAAGTCAAGAGCTTTAAAAAAGAAGATGAGAGAGGGCATACTTGTCGGTGCTGAAAAAATATTTTTTCGGGAGTGCAAATGTGTGGTATCACCTCTGTTTGTCATGGAGTGCTAATCACGATGCAACTTACGGTTGGGAGAACAGACCTTTTGATATCTCGTTATGGTGCTCCAAATTTTCTCAAAAGGGTGATATATAGGTGAATATGGCCCTAATTCAATTAATTTGTACTTGTTGAGTTCTTGAGAGGTCAGAGGATTCTGCGTAGCAGTTCTTGCCATTGTGGTTAGCTTGAGCACTAGGGATTAGTGATATCATGCCCAGGTAACCTCCATGACGTCCTGCACTTTAATTTTTTCAGTTTGATGGTGTCGGGGTCCATACAGACTTGGTTTGTACAGATTCTGAGTGTTTTTTTCCCTAGATTGCACGGGCGATCAAGGCAAAAGCGCGCCCTCTGTGCGCATTTTCTAGGGATAAGCACAATTAAAGCGCTCTTTTCCCCTTCTTTGGCACACCTTAAGCGTGCCTGTGGAAAATACAGGCATGCCCTAAGCACGCCTGTCTGAGGGACAGGCACGTGAAAGGCCGAGGAATTTTTTTTTTTGAGTTTTTCCTATTTTTAATGTTTTTTCCTATTTTTTGTTGCTGATGTGTACCTGTTTGGATGACAGGTTGTTATGGAGGGAGCAGGATTGGCTCGAGCTCCGAACTGCATTGGCTGCTAATGCTAGGGCGCACCGTCAGCTAGCACAATGGGGGCTCCTGAAGTTTGCAGAGAACGAGTTTCTTCGATCATAGGACCGATTTCTTCGTTACTTGATCCAGCATTGGCTCAAGAGGTGCAACATGTTTGTGTTACGTGGGAAATGTAGAAATTTGCTGAATAATGATATTTATCCACCGATATTATCCTAATCACATATCAATTCGAATTCATATGCAACACATAATCTCTTCCACTCAGATCATCACACATGCGGAAATAAAACAAGCGGTATGCGATCAAAAGATCATCAAAACATCACACACATTACACAGTATGTATGGGGAAAGCTTATAGCTGAAAACCCCGCAGCTATTATGTATATTATAATGGAGAAAACATGTAACAAACTCAGTACAATACTCCTCACAAGTACTCAGTACTATCTCATGAAGTTACACACAAACTAGCTTGGTTTTGAACAAGTCACAGGTTCAAAACACATCCACTAATTGCTTTCCTCTATTGCGCAATCAAGGCTGGTCTAATGAGAGATCCAAGGTTTGAATCTCCTTGGCTTGACAGCGCAATCATCATGGGAAATTCCTCCAAGTGTGGTGCAAATCTCATGCACAACTGATGTCACAACTGATAGCTATCTCAACCCTTTCATCTACCTCTTTCATTGGTCTCCACTGAACTGTCCATGCACTGTAGTGAACTGATGTGTTCTTGAGTTGAATAATGAGTTAATAATTAGTGAATTAAATAATATTTAATTCACCCCACTCATTACTAGTTGATTAGCTAGTTAAACTAATCACAACTAGTTCAACTAAGTTAAACCGAACACAACTCCACCAACTGTCTCATCAACTCCACCAAACTTCTGCCACTGAAGTCCTAACTGAAGTCAACCATGCATGAGCTCACTAAACCCCTAGGAATAGTGTAATTCCTCTGTCAGATGCATGAGCCACTTCTGTAGCTCGAACTGAAGTGCTCCAAGAGAGTAAACTGAAGTTTAGAGTCCAAATATTATTAAGGGTAAATAATATTTGACTTCCCTATTTTTAGGATAGGCAATCTAAAAATAGACTTCGACCTATAGGTCCAAAAAATAGAGGTCCATCTATTTTTACCAACATGACCAATACTCCAAGAATAACATACTGCAACCCCTGGACCATGCTCCATATGTCTAAAAATAGACATAGTCTAAAAATAGACTTTGCGCCAAAATTTGCCTGCGGGCCCACTTAGTGAAGACAACTTCATTTTACTAAGCTCCATCATCTTGTTGCATTTTCAACAAGAAAAACCTAGTCATCCATCCCGAGATGGATGTATATTTTGTGACCGAGTTACTGCCTCATGGTGAGGCACTAAGGTATCCAATCCCTTCCAGGAGGGTGGATTTCGAGAGGTTCCGGAGACGTCATTGTGGTGGGGCGCCTCTTACAGAGGGGTACATCAACATTGCATTAGTGACAGATTTTGCAGAGCGATGTGCTCTAGCAGTGATTGTGCGACTTGCAGGGTCATCGACTCTGCATCGAGCATCAAGCCTGCAGGTTAGAGTATTGCACCAGTTGAGGTCCGAGCACTTCTATGATTTTTCCCATTTTTTATATGATGGCATGGTGACGTAACTCAACAAGGTCCATAGTGGATCAAATTTGTTTGCGTACACCAAAATTTTGCACAACATTATGTAGGAGAGGATAGCGTTGTTGAGACTAGTGGTGGCAGTGCCTCCTGGGGGGCTACGAGAGCCTCGTATGAGGAGGTGGGCTCCGGTGACGCCGCAAGGTAGTGGGGGCATGGTGGGGTGTTACTGGAACGCCACAATAGAGGCCATGTTCGAGGTGAACCCGCAGATGTTCTTGTCATTCCCAATGCAAGGATGGACTTCCAGGGGGATCCATATATGGGTCTCCCTCCTGGTTATGATTGGGGGCCAACAGGTATGTTTTTTATGTTTTCTGCATTTATTTTAGTATACATGCCTTATGTGTTTTTCTGGTGACACTGACATATTTTTGGTTACTCTTGCAGATGCTGGCGAGGTGGGTCACCCCATTGCTCGGTTGGTTGGCCACGGTCCTCTTTGGAGGCCTAGGGGAAATCTCGAAGGGCAAGGAGGAGATGCTGCTGGAGGACCTAGTGGTAGACCCAGTGGTGGTGTTGGCCCTTCAGGAGTGAGTAGCAGCTCGATCAGTGCTGAGGTTGCGGCCAAGCAAGCTCATGCCGACGCAGCGATGGCACGTGTAGATACGGCAGAGGCTCATATTGTGGAACCGACTTCTCAGGTGTAAGTTCTAGAGGATGCCTGGGGTTGAGTGGACCACTTGACCCAGGGGATGCCTGCTCGAGGTTTTATGGATGATCTCGAGGAGGTATGGCTAGAGATGGTGATGGCCCAGGAGCGGGACTATCAGCCTATTTTACGTCAGGTGGCAGTCTCGGTTGTGACGATAGCTCCAGTGGTGGCACCGGGAGCAGTTGTGGGTTTAAGTTCCCCACTTGAGGGGGCATCACCCTATAGTATACTTGTACATGGGTAAAGCACCCATTATGAGGATGATTCCCCTATTTTTGACGACTTTTTGTATCTTTGGGCTGGCCATTAGGTCAGTGACACTATTTATTGTACTCAGACATATACATCTTGATATATATGTGTGTGTGTGTGTGTGTGTGTGTGTGTGTGTGAAATATATTTTTTGCGGCTCTACATGTTTTGTCACCTATTTCAGTTTATGGATGATGTTATGCTGATGGATATCTATATTTTTGGTTTTTTATGTGTAATGGTTTATTTGAGATGAATTCTAATTTAGGATATCGTTGGCTATGCAATCACCTATTTGGTTTTGACTCCTTGGTAGATGTGTGAATGTAATATAGTCAAATTGTCTGCTTAATCTTTTTGCATGCAAATATTTTCTAAATAGATGTGTATCTCTTGTCTCAAATGTTTGGTTTAACTGCGACACTACTAACTGGGAATCAAGGTAGACATGCATATGGCGTATGCCCTGATGGAGGGCATCGTACATAAGTCTGATGACGGCGTCATATTCTACCTGATTGTTTGTTTCTAAACTAATGCACACACCATTTGAGCATAGTGGCGATCAGTCAGGGTGGTGGATGACCCAGGAAGCTGCAGCTAAACTTTGAGACCATATTGATGCTCCATCAGCAATTCTAAAATAAGGTTCAGGTTGGTGTTCCATGGCCGCACTTTGAGCGTGTTTAATAGTTCTTTTGGTCAAAAAAATTCAGTGGTTGGGTTTGTGTACGTTCACTCTAGGTAAGGGCCATCTTGGGCCTTATGGGTAGAATTTCCTGAGGTAAAGGCCATTGACGGGGTTGCTGAGGCATGTCCCATCTGGTTCCGTCAAGATGTATGCCCCTTTTTGGAGGCAATGTTTGATGATGTAGGGTACTTTCCACAAGGTTTCAAACTTTCCTGGCCCTAGGGCTTCTTTTGAGACATCATAGAGAGGACTAGTTCTCCCTCAGTGAATGAGCGAGGGTTGATGTGGTGGTCGAATGATGCTTTTACCCATTTATTATGGGCCTTGTTGTGTTGCAGTTACTGTCGTCGGCTTTTGTCGACGAGCTCTAGTTGTACTAGGCGTTGTTCTAGAGGTTGGGTATCATCAAGGAGTTTGATAGTGGCGTGCAAATTTGGGATCTCGCGGGAATCAATAAAAAAGCACAAGGTACCTTGATATTTTGCGACAGGAAAAAGGTGGAAATCCTAGGATGTGGGGGCGGTTGCAATCTTACTTCCGATATGTGATTATACAAATCATATATGGTGAATCGTGTCATCATAGTTCGGTGGGGGTAGAATCTTTGTCATGGGAGTTTGTGTAAGTGAAAATTTGGGTTCCCCACTAGGGTGGTCAATTTCCTGTGGGTGGAAATTGTGCCCACTGCAAAGGTGCCTGAATGTTTCCATTAGTGAGCATACCTCTGGTGTGTGATTTTGGCCAGTGCAGATAGTGCATGGTATCACTGTGCCAACAGAGTATATTATGTAGGAATCGACACTACTCGTTGTCCCTGATGTGGACGCTTGGAAAGGGTCTGTCGTAGAAGAGGTTGTCTTCTGCTTCCATTTCCAAATTATTGGCTTGAGTGTGTTTAACTCTTTAGGGGAGTGTAGACTCAATGCTTCTCTTGTCTCTCTTAGCTTGGGGAGGTGCACACATTTAATCATATGGTGAAAGTGTGAAAAAATCCGGTAATAGGTACGCGTGATCTTCTCTTGGTTAGAGAGAATTTTTTGAGGGAGAGAAGAGACTATGCGAAAATTATTTGCAAGGGGCTTTAGTTCTCTGCACTAATTGACCCAGTGATCATTCAGGTCGCATAGTCCACATGTTATCCTAGGCTTAGCCTGGGTCATGTTGGGTTAGTGTGTCGTCCTAGTTCGCCCATCACGCCCATGTGGGTGTGGGGTTTCTGACCCGGGGGTGGTGTACCTTTTATACCACTCACAGAGGTTGTCCTGTTTCTTCTCTATTGTATGAATCATATCAATGGTAGGACGAAGTTGCGATACATAAGTGCAGTGCCACTCATAATGATTGCCTTGACATATTAGGCATAATAGCCTAGACATGGGGGTCCTGGCGCGCTCAGTTTGTGGCCTAGTGGGGAACCAACATTGTAACACTGCTAAATCAAGACAAGTGCCTACTGCATGATTGGGCTTCTTACACAACATGCATGTTGGTATTCTCTTTAGAGAGTGGTTGGGGGTAACTACAAGTTCCCTGATTGATCATTTTTCAGTTGACAAGAATAGGATGGATCTGCTCGTCACATATTCTTGGGTTGTGGAGCTGTCTGTGGATTCCGCGTCCAAGTCATCTTCTTGGGAGAGGCGGACTATGGCTGAGCGCAAACTAGTGAGGGCTAGCTGGAATCGGGGGATATAGTGACAATTCTCCAAAAGGTGATTGTCGACGCATAATAGACATGTGAATTGTGTTGCCCGCAACCCAACTTAGTAAACCCATTCTATAGGATACCATATGTGGATGAGTTCCAGGGCTGTGCATTCTTCGAGGAAGTGACCACATTTATCGCACAATGTGCAACGTATAACAAGAGGGGGCATGACTGGGGGTCTTTCTGGTGCCCTTCATTCTTCCTGTATGTATAGGATGGTATGAGGTTCATTTTCAAATGCCTAGGTGGAGGGATCCTCTTGATAGGATCGCTCGATGGCATGCATGGCGTCCCTATATTGCGGGAGCTCTGGTAAATGATGGGTATAATGCCCATAGTTGCTACAAAGAGTGCATGTGTGATTAGTACGTAATGCTTTTCCTATACCTTTGGCGGTAGGTTCCTTTTTACGGGAATGCGGTGTTGCGATGTCTGTCTCAGAGCCAAGGAGTGGTTTAAATTCATCCAGCTCTGGGCAGATATGGGTAGGGTGTCCTATTACATTGCATATGGCACAGACTGGTGATTCCCGTTGCAAGACGAGAGTTTCCATCTTCTTTCCTCTCTTCTCAGTTTTCTTAGCCGTGATCATTGATTTTGAAACAGAAATTTCCTTTTCAGGGGTGGTTTCGACCATTTCTTGGATGGGTGGGGCTTCCTCAAGACTGAGAGGCTTCAACCCTATGGCAGTGATGTGGGTGGCTCCTGTTCCCGTAGGGGGAATGAGGTACCAAATTGGTATTGCCAATGATATGTTTCGTAACACCAATGTTGCCAAAACCTGTTGGGAGACAAAACTAGATGGGGGGTAGAGGAAAGGGGTTTGGGAAGCAGCATAGGCTAGAGAGGTTGTCGTGGCCGATGAATCGGTGCCATTACTGCTTGTGTCTATGTCCAGATTAGCTTCGACACTTGATGTGGACATCATGCATATCAGAGCCCCTGTGACATCAGGTGATGAATCAGGGATAATGGGAGGATCTCCTTGGAATGACCCTAGAACAGATGATGGTTTGAATTGGTCGGGGCCATATTCTTGGTACCGTGAAAGTGAATCCAAGGATGTATCTACGTAGGGTAGAATTACATCACTGTTTTTTAGGGGTTTCTTCTTGCTATGCATCAATGTTTCTACATTAATGATGCGGTCCTCATGGGGGAACATCATAATGCAGAAGACGGAGGAGGCTATGGCTGACATGGTGTACATATAACTCCACACAAGGAGTATATTGTAGTCCAAGTGAGCATCCAAGACTTCAATGTCTATGTGGACCATATTTCCAAAAAATCAGATTGGGATGTTTTGGTTGAGGTCAACGGGGGTCGAAGGACAATCATCGTATGCTCTTAAGCGTGATGACTGAGGGTTTTAGTTCGGGAGACCCTAACTTCTACCAAAATTTTTTTGACATGATGCACGTGGATGCACCCTCACCGATGACACATCGGTGAATTGTGATATTTTGGACCGACACTGGTATCTGGAAGCCAACCATGGAAGGAAGTCTAGGGGTGAATTTGTCTAAGTAAAAAACCATTAGGCGTGTATCGGCAGGGTCGATAGCACCTAAAGTGGAAAGCAGGGCTTTCCGTTGTTTTGGGAATGACTGCAATACTTCCAAAGCTGACATAGCAGCGGGAGATTGTGCTAAATCATCCAAGATAATATAAATATGGGTCGCTTTGGAGTAGTTTCCTGCTCGCTTATTAGTTCCTTTCACTATTTTTGGCAATGGTTCAATAGGCATCTTTGAAATGTTCAAAGGTGCATTCGGTGCACTGGTACTTTCCCCTGACCCATTGGTGTCTAGTGGGGTGTCGTAATTGGGATTCCATTTTTGGAAAAACATATCTTCGCGAGTCATGTATATTTCGTGGATACTTTTCTCGAAGTCATCTGGATTTTGCTGCTGGGTGCTTACCGTCCCTTGATGGGGGAAAGATTCCTGCATCACAACTAGTTGTTGGTTCCTCCTTGTACTCGGTTACTCTGTAGCTTCTTTAGTTGAGGGAGATTGAGATAGTGGTGAGTATAATGGTTGTACTCACCAAATATAGAACAAGAATGGTTTGTTTAGATAGGTGGCCTTTTTCTCTACCATTGGGCATTGCTTGGCTCTTGGCTCTGATTTCGGTTGGAGTTGCCTCCAGCCTGGGATCTCCGCGGGCATTGCTAGTTGCTACCTCTGTCTAGGATTCCCTTTTGGCTTGTTTTTTTATTTTTTCTTCACCATGTTAGGAGGGTAGTTCTCCTGGTTATATTGGTGAGTTTGGTTTTGGGAAGGCTACACAAATTTCACCTGTGCATTGGTCTGCATAGGCAGGTCTTGTGCCGGGGACTGAGCATAATGTGATCCCTAGTTTTCACCTAGCTATTGGAGGGGAGCACTTCCATCAGTTTTTCTCTCTGCGTACTGGGTCCCCTGATCCGGGGGATAGGGTCCTCCCTGGTGATACGCTGGCGCCCTATTGGTAAAAATTTTCTAAGGCATATGATGACTTTGAAAATCGGGTTGAGGTACATTCTGGATAAAATTGTACGTGTAACCGGGGTTTTGACTACTTCTACCTAGGTAACCTTGGGTCAATGACCCAATTAGTCCATCTGCAGAGTTCGACGCGCCTGACAATTCTTGATAAGTTTGCAGGCGTGGGGTGTTGGGAAAGATACTTTAAATCTATCTTGACTGTGTATAAATTAGCTCAATATGCTGGGATTTGCTGATTGTGTCCTCTTCAGATGTGGGCCTTTGTTGCGCCACATCCTTTGAAATCTCTGTCGTGAGAGTTTTCAGGAACAAATCTAAAAGGACCCAGTCGTCGAGTTTTTCTCTACATAAACTATGATGCCACCTCCATTCGTGGATATGGTCCGAGATATGGACGACGGGGGTTTGTCTAAAATGTCTCAGTAATTCCATTCTGGAATCATGGTGAATGGGTAAATGGAAATATGTTAGGAACGCGGTGGCGAGGGTCTTGCGCTTGCCTGCACTGTCACGTATACGGAAAGGATGCCCTAGATTTTTCCACTAAGTACCACCGTCCCACATGATTGTTCGAGTCTTGGGCTTCTTGGTAAGTCAGCTAACAGTACCAAGTATCATTCGGGTTAGGTAACCCCAACTGATACTGCATGCATTGTGCGTAAGCCTAACCCCCTTTGAAACAGGTCTCTACCGTGCTCGGGTTTTCTTTTCCATGGGATGACAGGTGGATTTAAAGATCCCTAAACAATCAACTTCTATGTTTCAAGATGAATAATGAGCAAGGTGGCTTATTGTATGCCTACCCCCTTGATCCTAACTTAAACTATAAATTCTTTTGTGGCCCCTGTGGGGAGAATTTAGTGAGTTTGGTTGAGTTATTTTTAGGTGTCTTTGCTTTGCTTAGTGGGTGGATGTGTGTGAGAAAAAAGTGGACAAGCACATAGTTTTAACGTGTGGATATGCGATGATCCTTTTCAAAATCCCCTATTAAACTATGTTGTATTATTCCTTGCTCAAAAGAAAAACATGTGCGGATATGGGCCGCTTTCTATTTTTCCTAGTTAATATATGTGATCAACTACAGAGAGATGGTGAGTTGTGAATAGAGAGTGCTCATATTCTTACCTAGGATCACCGAAGGGTGCAAAGGTAGCAGAGATTACTTACTTTTCTATCGATAATTCAATCCTAGTCCTGAAATTCTAGTGCAAAAATTGAACTAAATTAATAACTTTTACACTAGAAAAAAGAAACTAAATAAGCATGCATGGACTTGGGCCACTTACTTTGGCTAGTTATTTAGGTGTGTTGGTACCTAAATTTGCAAAACATAACTTTTTTTCAGAATGCAAGTTATTTTTCTCCCCTACTTAAACTATGTGTAAACTTTGCAAAAATAAGCTTGAAATAAAACTGACACTAAGCCTACAAAAAGAAACTATGAGTGAGCTTCAGCAAGTTGCGGGGTACCACAACTAGTGCTGGCAAATGTATTATGGGTTTCCAAGCACTTTACAAGCAGGAAAAGATAGAAATGAGGGATGAATTTCTCTTTTTTTCTTTTGAGTGCAAAAGGCTCAAACAGGCGATGTTTGTGTACGGGTCAGCTCTGAACACGTGCCCTGGGCACGTATGTGGGAGAGAAAAGCACGTAAATTTATGAAAAAATAATTTTTGGAGTTGTTCTGCTTCAGTCTGTCACTTGGGATGAATTAGGGACTACAAGAGAAAAAGGTGGAAATTCAACTCCACTCCACAACACAGATAAAGGTCTCTGCAAAAAAGAGGCAAAACCACATAAACTTGGTAATAAACGTTAGTGGAGTTTCCAATCCTATTTTAGTGTGTTTGGTGCATGTTTGTACAAAATCACACCAACTTAAGGGTTGTGGTTTACCCACTTAAGTTATTGGTAACAGGTAGAAAAATAAGTGAAGTCAAGCAAGTTAGAGGAACAAGCTAGAATCATAAACATACTAGATAGAGAAATATCATTTTCATATAAACTAAAATTAAAATAAAACTAAAAAAACGAACAAAAGCTCTGAATAGAGTCAAAAAACTGCAATAATCCAAATGGTGGCTCTTCAACCCCTCTTATTGATTGCTCGTAGGAAATGAGGATGAAACTTTAACCCTCTTGCCAAAGGGCCCCTAGAACATGGGTTCTAAGTCCCGATGCAAGGACGTTTTTACTCCCAAGATTGACTTCGTGAAAAGTCTCCCTCTCTCTACTGTAGTGGACTGAACTTGTTGGATGGAAAAAAATTGAGTCCCCTCTATCTGCAGCTACAGATCACACATTGCTGGTATTGCTTGGTCAATTTTGGCTAGCATAAAAATGTGTTCACACATTCTTCATCTCATGGTGGCCTTATATAGAAGAATTCAAATCCTCCTTCCCTATCTTGGTACATTGTGGATGGTGACCCAAGAGAGGGGGATGATTCCTTTGTGTGCCACAAATATTCCATTGTGTGCTCATGTAATGTTCCCAGTTCGAGACAACTAGCAATCCATGGATGGAAAATGCATTTTTCAGAAATGGAGGCAACAAGATTTGATACCAAGACCTGGATCTCTTAGATCAATACATATAAGACTGAAATCCTAGAGTTGGGACCAAAGAAATCCTTCTAGAGTGGTTAAACAGATCTCCCACTACTAGATATCCTCAGAAGTGCTCGATGAGGGACTGCAACAAATGTAAGAGCATGAAATGGAAATACAACGTTATTTTAAAACCATGAGCACATGCAGATCTAATCAGCCAATAAATAAATTTATAGCAGCGGGAAAAGTACAATATCTTGAGTAAACAACCTCTCAATAAAGGCAATGCAAGCCTCAACAATACATGTACATGAAATGAAAAAACACTGCTACATAAATGAAACCCTTGGCTATGACAACGCAGTCTATTATGGATTACTACTGCAATATAATTTCAATACATGGATATAGAAATGATATAGTTCAAATACATCAAGGGAGCAAGGCTCTAACCCTCAGAAGCAATAAAACATCAATCCTCCAAGGGATTGGATGAAATACGCAAAATGGAAAAAATGTCGGAGTTGCTGGGCAGCAGCTGCAACTCAAATCTGGAACTAAGTAGAGAAGGTTGAAGATGATGAAAAATATGAAGTAGACCTTCTCCAATGGATATCCAAAGTGGAAGGCTGATCCTTACACTTGAGATCTCTCCCTCCAATCAATCTGCAAACCCTCACTGCATATACTCCATGAAAATAACACAGTCACTAAGAGGGACTGCGCAGTGAGTGAAGTAGAACACTATGGCCAAGTGCCAAGATCTGCAAATTAGAACTCAAGCTTCCAATATGATCTCCCAAAGAAAGGAAAGACTCTCTCTCTAAAAAACAATAGATGGAAGAGGTGTTGTGGAGTCTCCACTGCAACACCCTACAACACAGAGTTATGTTGCTGCAGCAATAACGTTGTCCTGGAGGAGGATGCTTTGGCATTGAGCCAAGAGATGTGGAAAATGAAGAACCAACCTTCAAGAGGCCTCTCAAGAAGGTGAGGAAATCCTAAACAGGAAGTCCCCGACAATTCTTGCTAAACAAAAAAGAATGCACAATGTCTGAATAGACATGAAATGAATAATCATAAGCATGAATAACAGTGGCTCTCCTCCTCTCCATATATAGCAAGTGAAGGCTCTATCTCCATGGGCCCCATCCATTAGGGTTTCCTCCATAAAGGAATATTCCCTTATTTATCTCTGCGCTGTCCCATGTAGTGATTTCCACCTCATACACAACGATGTTTGACTTGGTCAAACTTAACCAAGCCACTTTGCAAAATGTCCCCTTTCACACATGAGGGTGTGAAATCTAGTTCCAAAGCTGATTCCCTTTCATACTAGAGGGATTTTATCCATGTTTTTATTATGAATGGGTCTTCTCACCCAATTATTCATCCCCTAAGTGAAAATAGACAAGATTAATATTCCAATTTATTGAAGGAAAAATTTGGAATATTACAGTCCTCCCCTCCCAAATGTTTCTTGTCCTCAAGCAACTGCAAGGATAGAACTGGAAAGTCTCCACTCAAGGCATGGAGTTAGAAATATAATGAGGAACATCTCCATCATGTGGATCCTCCATCCCCAAGCAGTCACCCAAACAAAATGAGTCACCTCCCAACATTGTAACTCCTGAAAATATGCTTCCACCTTAAGCTCCGGAAATGAAGGTGGGCTGAAAATATGAACATGGTAAGCATCATAGCCTACCCTAAGTTTTCACTCTCTCCACTTATGATAAGTGTAGAGTGTGTACTGATCCTGGGCTACAAAAGTATTGCCCTCAAATGGAAAAGTGAAGAATAATCCTCCAAAGAATGCTCCTCCAACAATGAAGAACAAGCTGGCCCAAAACTATCCATCCATGATGAATAGGACATGGTCATCATAGAACATCCTAATGAGAAGTTTGCTGCAAGTTATACATGATGATACATGATACAAACAATGTCTCAAGAGGACACAACGCAGTTTCATCCACTGCAATCTCAGAAAGGAACATGGCAAGTGACATACAAAATTCATCACATCTACTAAGGAATAGTAAATGACTGAACATAACAACAATACAAGACCAAACACTTGCCCATGGCTATACAATGGATGAATATCAATTCCATGGTCCACCTCAAAAGAGAACACATATGTAGTGGTGGTGACCATAGCTCCTCCCATGCTCCCATTAGAACAGGTATTGCAGAAAATGTGAGAATTCCTCCCACTCAAGGAGACATCCAACTCATGTGTCTCCCTCATGATCATGCTTCTCATACAAATATGATCTATATCAGCAAATGAAGGCATGATTAGCAACAAAATGAAGAAAATGTTTAAGGTTACGAGTGATGCAAGAGGGTACCAACAACTTTCCCAGTAGTGACAACGTAGTTTTACAAGATGCTGCTTGAGAAAAGTACAAGGAAAAATGTTTCTCTTTACATCATTAATCATGCATGTCTCCATATGATACATGTTAGAGTGCATAAGCTGAACATACATGTGATGATAAAACATTTTCCCAAGGCCACATAAGAAATGGCTGCCTCCATCATATAGATTGGCCCAATTTTGTTCATGGAGCTCAATGAAAAACCTACCCTTTTGTGGAGCAATGCACTAAATATAAATGGTAAGAGCATCCAAATGTTGTGTTAGATAATCCATGGATGTAAAAAAAAAATTCTTACCATATGTTGAGAGTAAGCTGATGCATGTGTATATGAATGATCCCTCCATAGTAGTATGGCACATTCCCAGGAAGAGAATTGAACCATATGTGGCATAAAGATCACCCTCCTTATACTTGGAAATCCAAGTCAAGAAGATCATAGCAAGTGAGGTCATACCAATGTAATAAATGTCTCCATCCACTACTCCATCAATCTCACCTCCTCTTTTTCCTTCAAGTGCATCAAGTGTGAAGTGATCCTGGGGAAACTCCATCAATAAACCCAAGCTCTCAAATGACAACGTTGTCGGCCTCTACAAATGATCTCTGGCCAACTCATAGCTCCATTCTTTGACATGCTCCTTGTAAAAGATATCTCCCATAATGTTGCAATACATAATAGGTTCCTCCCAAGGTGGAAGTACCTCTCTATCATCAAAAGCCAAGGATATAATGCCATCTCCTCCTCCTGCAACATCATGCAAAGTGTGAGAGAAAATCTGCTCTTACTCTCCCAGGAACAAGAAAAGCAACAAAATATTTTGCTGCCTCCCCATACTCCCATCATACAACTCATGTGATGAAGACATAATGACTGATATGAGTATCACATAAACACCATGCATCCATAGTCTATGCTGCTCAATGATGCAAGTATCCATCCTCCTATTCTTAGGAAGAGTGTTTGCCAAGTGATGGCCAAACTCTTTCAAGAGTAACCAGCGTAGCCAAGCCTCCTACTGCCTGGTGTCATAAATCTGCAAGTAGCCTCCCATCTCCTCTCTCATCAACCACATCCACACAACCACTTGTGGATGCTTCCTTCTTCTCTTCACCTTGGTACTCCTCCCATGAGGGATACCATCTTCCCAAATCAAACTCCTATCTTTGCACTTCATGGGATTTTGAAATGCAATCTTATCAAGGATCAATGAGACCCTATCAAGACCCAAATAGGTGGTAGGAAAAAACCTCCCATCATGATGTGTATGGCTCAAGGAATGTCCAACACAAGCATGAGAGATGTTATCCATCCTAAGATGTCCTCCATCTTCTATCTGTTCTTGTGAGAAAGGAAGAAAAACATTGCACTCCATGGTGTGTTGAAGTGCACCTCCAATGAGATCTCTCCTTGAGACCTCCCTCTCATCAATAATCTTCCAAAACTAATGAGGTCTTGGATCTGAAAGTAGAAGTTTCTCTTTGAGCTGAGAGGATCTCATTGAGAAAGTGTCATCTTGAAGGGAGAAAGGGTTCCTTACTTCAAGATGTCTACTATCAACCTTCAAGGCTTAAAACCCCAACCTCCAATGTGATATACATCCTAAAAATGGCTCATGAGAATGATGGTTGTCTCCCTTGAATATTTCCATGTTGCATAGCGCATTGCAACCAAGCTGCTCTATGGTAGCAGTGTGATTTGTCCCTTGGTCATTCAAAAGTAAATATTTGCAATTTTCAAAAGAAGTTGTTGCAACAATAGATTGTGGAAATATGTTCATACCTTGATGTGCATTTGGAACTTCTTCTAGGGCTGCAAGAGTTCCCTCCTCCAAAGTGTTGGCTGCTCCAACTGTTGATGTATGTGGGTGCTCCTCCATGAGTGTGACAGCGTTATGACAAGGCTCCTCAAGTGGTGGTGTGGTCTTCTCTTCCTTTGTTCTTTGACCATCAAAATTTTTGATCAACCCTTGGATGAACTTTGCAAAAGTCCTCTCCTTTTCATGGCTCAAGTGGTTGCTCCATCAATCATGGGCTTCACCCTCCAAGTGTAGTACTGGGATTTCAACAAATTCTTTCTCTACTACAGGATGTAGAAAGAAAAATGCCACCAACTCTTTCACCCAAGTTCTTGCAGTAAATGACCCATCATAGGTAGACAACAGAAATCTATTGCCTTTGATTTCCTTTCTACTACATGGTCTCTTCTCTTCCTTCAGCTGGATGAAATGAGGAAAATCTAGATTCTCCTTGAAGGCTATAGGTTGAGATCTATACTCAACAAGGTAATCACTCAGAATCTGATGATCCAAGTATCTTCCATGCTCAATGTCTTCTTCTTGATGAGAATAGGAAGTGCATGGTACTCTCTCTTCTTATTCTTCAATATTCTTGACCTCCTTGGACAGGTCTCCTCTGGATCTAAAAATAGATGAGAAGAATCTCATCTTCTTCAAAATTATGATCTTCTTGGGCTTAGACTCACAGGCTGAGCCAAGAAAGTTTCTTTGATACCACTGTAATGTTCCCAATTCGGGACAACTAGCAATCCATGGCTGGAAAACATATTTTCCAAAAATGGAGGTATCAGGATTTGATACCAAGACCTGGATCCCTTAGATCAATACATATAAGACTAAAATTCAAGAGTTGGGACCAAAGAAATCCTTCTAGAGTGGTTAAACAGATCTCCACTACTAGATATCCTCAGAAAGTGCCCGGTGAGGGACTGCAACAAATGTAAGAACATGAAATGGAAAGACAACGTTATTTTACAACCATGAGCACATGCAGATATGATCAGCCAATAAATGATGTTATAGCAATAGGAAGAGTACAATATCTTGAGGAAAAAACCTCTCAAGAAAGGCAATGCAAGCCTCAACAATACATGTACATGAAATGACAAAACACTGCTACATAAATGAAACCCTTGGCTATGACAACACGGTCTATTATGGAGTACTACTGAAATATAATGTCAATACATGGATATAGCAATGATATAGCTCAAATACATCATGGGAGAAAGGCTCTAACCCTCAGAAGCAATAAAACATCAATCCTCCAAGGGATTGGCTGAAATACACAAAATGGAAAAAACGCCGGAGTTGTTGGGTAGCCGCTGCAACTCAAATCTGGAACTAAGTAGAGAAGGATGAAGATGATTAAAAATATGAATTAGACCTCCTCCAATGGATCTCCAAAGTGGAAGGCTGATCCTTACACTTGAGATCTCTCCCTCCAATCAATCTGCAAACCCTCATTGCAGATACTCCATGAAAATAATGCAGTCACTAAGAGGGACTGTGTAGTGACTGAAGTAGAACACTATGGCCAAGTGCCAAGATCTACAAATCAGCTCTCAAGCTTCCAATATGATCTCCCAAAGAAAGGAAAGACTCTCTCTCTGAAAAACAAGAGATGGAAGAGGTGTTGTGGAGTCTCCACTGCGACACCCTACAACACAGAGTTATCCTACTACAGCAATAACGCTGTCCTGGAGGAGGATGCTTTGGCCTTGAGCCAAGAGATATGTAAAATGAAGAACCAACCTTCAAGCTCAAAAAGGTGAGGAAATCCTAAACAGGAATTCCCCAGCAATTCTTGCTAAACAACAAAGAATACACAATGTCTAAATAAACATGAAATGAATAATCATAAGCATGAATAACAATGGCTCTCCTCATCTCCATATATAGCAAGTGAAGTCTCTCTCTCCATGGGCCCCATCCATTAGGGTTTCCTCCATAAAGTAATATTCCCTCCTCTATCTCTGTGATGTCCCATGTAGTGCTTTCTACCTCATACACAACGTTGTTTGACTTGGTCAAACTTAACCAAGCCACTTTACAAAATGTCCCCTTTCACACATGAGGGTGTGAAATCTAGTTCCAAAGCTAATTCCCTTTCATACTAGAGGGATTTTATCCATGTTTTTATTATGAATGAGTCTTCTCACCCAATTATTCATCTCCTAAGTGAAAATAGACAAAATTAATATTCCAATTTATTGAAGGAAAAATTTGGAATATTACAGCTCACTTAATGTCTAAGCAGGCTTTGGTGGCTATCCTTAGGCACCTTCAAGTGAGGAATCACTATCCTGGAGTGTGTTTTTTGTGGTCCCAGAAAGTGACTTTCTCCACTCCCAGGATTGTGCACATTTCGGGTCATAAGGTGCACAAAGGTGCTCTTCATGAAGGATTATGCGCACAACAACATTTATGACTTGCTCAAATTTGATTTTTCCTCATACCTTATAGATTTTTAAATACTTTCCAAATTCTGTAATGTCTTCTAGCCATGTAAATCCTTCTTCTTGACATTAAATAATGTCGTCTTCTACTTGTATGATTTTCCAATGTTAACAACTGTGATAAGGAAGGTCATGTAGAAAGAGAATGTTCGCTACCCAGGAGACCATGGTGCTCTCAATGCAGAGTAAATGTAGATGCTATTGAATACTACCCGGAGCTAATTAAGTGGTGGGAAGAGAGAGCCAGACAAAGAGGAGCTAACCTGGTTAATGCAGAACCAAGGACAGTAGAGCCTCAACCTCTGCAAAGTGTAGCCATAGTGCCACGAGGAGGGAAGAAAATAGGAGAGGATGCATGAGAAATGGACCCGATAAAGCTAGTCAAACCTGCATCCCCAAGTAAGGCTTTCATCCCAGACCGACAGAAGCAGTACTTTAAAGAAGCACTCGAGACATTTTCACAGATGGGAAGACATCAGAGTATCAAGCTTCTGCAACAATTTAGTGAAGGAGGAAGATAGTCCACACAAGAACACCTATATAAGAGTGGTTCCGATTGTTCTAGAAAATTTTAAACAATGGACAGATGCTGGAACAATTGAAACAAAATCTAGAAATGGTTGTGCAAGGAGGATCAGGGCATGGAGACTCAGGTAACACAGTTGAAAAAAATATAAGAAGAGTAAAAAGAAATAAGAGAAGGGTTGGAAAAGAGTTCCACATAAATTCTTAAGTTGGCGATTCCAAATCAGAGACACAATGCTAGATCTTAGATAAGATGTCAATATTCTGCCTAGAAAGACATGGGAAGCACTGGGAAAATTGAAGTTTTCATACTCACCAACACAGCTCAAAATTGAAAATCAATATTGCATTGTACCAATAGGAAGGTTGTAAGAAGTTGAGGTTGATGTTGCAGGAGTAAAGACCTATATGGAATTTGAAGTAATAGACATCATGGGTGACAAGGATCCTTATCTTGCCTTGCTGGGTGTTGTCACTCCTAGAGACAGCCCTGAGTTGCAAAAGACTAGTGCCTAGGACATCTTAAAATCAGAGGTTAAATGTGAACAATTGTATAAATGCCTCCGACGGAATGCGGAATAAGAGAACAAAGGTTTTGGTGGTTCATGGACAGAGAAGACTTTGGAGTCGATTCATGTGAATTCCTTATACTGTGAGAAGGCTCAAGAGGCTACGAGGCTTGATGTCTTAAAAATATGTAGAGGCGGAGAGGAATAATAGAGAATGAACCCACAAGAGAAAATCCTAAGAGATTTAAGAATATTTCCCCCAGTGACCTCAGAGGAAGCAGATATAAATGAGATATGGGTAACAACAGAGGTTTGCAGAGCACAAATTAAGGGAGTGCGGCAAGCTTAATACATGAGAATTAACACCTGAGCATTATGCAAACACGAATTCATGAATAAAATTGCAGACTACCAGCAACTAAATTACACGGATCTTCAAAGCGGCACAGTATGACAGATGATTATACATAAAGAGATTACTGATAACAGAAGAAAAAAAAATACATACTACTCATTTTCTCTATCTGGAATCCAAATAAAAACATTGTGTTGTATAATTTCAAACAACTCTCCCAAATATGTATCTCAGAGCACAGGGAGCACAATCATACAAAACTACAACAAAATTTTTCCAAAATTCCGAAATCTTTCTTTCATTTTAGAACTTACTATATATAGAGTTTTCTTGGAGGGTCTATGGTACTTGATTATTTATGATAAACCCATATCTATGAAATCAAAACATGCTACCTAACTTGTAGAGTGTACATTGAGGAATTACTTCTGTACTGAGAGAATTAAAACATGAATGGGGTGAAATTGAGATTTAACCAGCAAAATCATCCAAAATAAACCAAAAAGAGAAAGTACATGGTCGCCCATTGAGGCTAATAATGGGAGCCTTCAAGACGACATGGTGAGGAGCAATCATAGGTGTATAGGCTGACTGTCATTTTACAATTCTATTTATTGCTTGCAGACCTCCACTCCCAAAGTCTGATGATTTCCATTTAATTCATTATGGAGAGGCTGCTTATACTGAGCGCACCTGGTTCTTTAGTAGAGATCCCCTGAGAAGACCACATAAGCCACAATTGCATGTTCTGCTTCAAAGCCCATGCGGTGTCTTGAATTGCAAAAACGGGAACACGATTTTGGAGGGGGTCTCATGTGGTATGCAGTATCAGAGGGGGGGGTGCGAAATGATGAGAGGAAGGTATGTGGAGGAGTGGGTGGTAATGAAAACTGCTTATTTCAGACCCCCCCCCCCCCCATAGTTAAATTTTGAAGACCAGGGCGGGTCCAAAATATTTTAAGGACCATCAAATGTATTGGGGTGGAGCGGAAGTGACGGAGAGATGCAAGGGGCTTAGCAGTAATGGGATGTGTGCTAATGGATGGGAATCGGCAGAAGTAATGGAATGGTAACAGTGGTGAAGGAATGGCGTAATCACGGTGAGTGGATTATTATGGTGGGGCCATACCGAATCACAATCACAAGTATTTACCATGGAGTAGTAGAGGTAAGCCCTAAACGGTGCGAAGTGTGAAGCGCGGGGAGAAAGGAAGTGATGTGGAGGGAGGTTGGACCCGACTGCAATCACAGATCGCAAATTTTATGTGTGATTCAGTGGATATTAAGCATTAAAACATGCGATGGGAGAAGTGTGGGGAGGAGGTGAGGTGGCACGGACAGTGGTGGGACTGCACCCGCAAATCGCAAGTCGCAAGAGTTAGCTGGGAGTAGCGGGTGGTAACTATTAAAATTTGCGGGGAGAGATGTGTGATGGTGGGGAGGTGAGGTGGAGGGAAAGTGGGACCCGACCGCATCGCATCTTAAACAAAACTCTGTGGGCACTTAAGAGGTAATTTTTAAATTGTGGTCTATGCGATATGCGACACACTAGTTGTTACAAAGTGTGAAAAGGTGACAGGTAAGGAAAGTGCAGAATAAAAGGGTTTTAATGTGGATGTGGGTGGTGTATCAAGGTTGGATGGGTCCCACCAAGTCGCATCGATGACAAGATAAGTTTCAGTGAGCCTTTAAGGTGTAAAGGTTAAGACTTGTGGGGTGCGGTAGTGCAAAAATGAGGAAATGTAGCGCAGGACTTTTAGAAAAGGGAAAATGAAGGGTAAGAGAGGGTAAATAAAGGTAAAGACGATGAACGAGATGAATGAGGGGGAGAATGAAGTTTTCTCACCATTATAACTTATCAGTTATGCTTTCTCCTTTCTGCTGAACTGAAATGTAGATTAGTTCCTTTGAATCTCTTTGAAATTTATGATTTTCCTTCCTTTCACCTTCTCCACTTGGTGTGTGGTTACAGGATAACACTGGGAATAGATTGGACCTTTGAAAATTACACATTCATCGACTTAAAAAAAAAAATTGATGATATTCGAAGATGGTGAGGTCAGAGTGGTTAAGCCATTGGACCCATATCAAGGACCCCAATACACTGAAACTGTTGACAACGGAGAAGACGCAGAGCTTCTAGATCAACTCTAAGAGATGAGTGCAGGAAAGAGAGAAGATTACAACAATACTACAGCAGGAGGAATAGTAAGATGGAGAAGTGTTTAGAGTTCTAACCTAGGATTAGAAGTGGCTTGGGATGATTGGCAATAGGGAGGATATGAAATCAACACCAGAAGATGCGCCAACACTCATGGAGTCAACTAGATTGGTACAGAGGTAAGGGAATACCCAACTCTTTCAAATATGCAAGTTGTAAATACATTGATTACAAAAGTAGAAGACAAAGTACCAATAGAACATAACATCCCCCTTATGGACGTAGCACTATAATCCACTTTAGCAAGAGGGTGGGCAACCCATCACAACTCTCTCTCTCAATGGGAAGATATTGCCAGAGCATTAAGAACAATATTTCATGTGGCTTCAGGACCACAACTGGGAGAAAAGTATCGAGGGAATTCTGATCCCCTAGTTCATCTAAATAGTTGCAAGTATAAGTGGAGGAAAGAGGAATATCCAAAATCTTTATGGGCCCACAACTTCATACATTCACTAGACACCATTCCGCGATCTTGGTACCTGACAGAAGAGAAGAAGAGAGGGACATGTACTTGGGAAACAGTTGCGGAGAAATTCACGCAATGTTTCTCTTTCAAGGGAGACACATACCAAGTTAAAGATACCCTACAAGAAATTAAAATAATATTGTTCTTCCCAGAGCATGAGGAAAATGAAGAAATATCTTTATCAGAGAAGAAAGTAAAGGAATCAATATCGTGTAAAAGAATAGATCGGGAGATAGACGACGATGATTTAGAAAATATTCTACATTTATGCTTTGAATAAATGGAAGGGGAACGGGAAATACAAGAGGAACCAACTACTGAGGGATTACACATGTTACCCCTGAAGACAAAGAAGCAGAAAATTGGAAGCACAAAGAAGCCCAAGATTGCATCCATCGGACATTATTGGGATACAGAAACCAAAAAAGAAATCTTTGACCTGCTACAGGAGTATGAATACTTATTTCCATATTCAGTGGTAGAGCTCAAAGGAATCAAAGGATATTTGGGGGATATGCACATAGTCCTAGAACCGGATGTGAGGCTAGTAAAGCGTAGAACTTATCGCTTGAATCCAAGAGTAAAATAAAAGGTTAATGCAGAGATAGAAAAAATGTCGAATGCTTCTTGATTTTTCCCGTTGAAGAAGCAGAATGGGTCAGCCCAATAGTGATACAAAGTAAAAATGAGAAATGAGAAATTAGAGTATGTGTGGACTACAAAATTCTAAATAGCGCATGTATTCATGATCCGTTTCCAACTCCATTTAGTGATGAATTTCTTGACAATGTAGCAGGAAATAAAGCATACTCACTTGCAAATGGCTTCTTAGGGTATCATCAGGTGAGAATAGAAGAAGAGGATAAAAGAAAAACTACTTTCACAACCAAATGGGGATCATACGCCTATCATTTCATGCCTTTTAGGCTAAAGAATGCACCAGTTGTGTTTTCACGGATAGTAATAGAAAAATTTAGAGAGTATATCCATAAGTTCCTAGAAGTATACATGGATGATTGGACAGTGTACAAATTACTGAAGAACCATGCAACTCTGCTTAGGATAATGTTTGATAAGTGCAGACAGCTTCAAATTTCTCTGAATCTGAAAAAGTGCATCTTTGTAGTACCCTTTGGAACGTTATTGGGACATGTAGTCTGCAAGCAGGGAGTACGTGTCGACCCCGCGAAGGTGGCAGTAATTGTGAATATGGATGCACAAAATAATGTAAAACAGTTGAGGTCACTACTTGGACACACAGGATAATACAAGAGATTCATCCAAAACTATGCAAAAATCACAACATCACTAGAAAAGTTGTTGTGGAAGTTGGAATAATTCATATGGAACGATGAATGCACTAAGGCATTAGACACATTGAAAGAAAAACTAGCAAGTGCACCCACATTAGGGGAATTTTGAGGTCTAAAATGGGCCTCCTAAGAAAAATGTACAACCAAAATAAACTTTATAAGAACCAATAGGATTCAAGATGATGATGTCAACCATGGGGGATGATTCACCATTTTTGGAGTAAAAAAGTAAAAAGAATAAAAAATAATAAAACTAATTTTTAAACTTGTATTTGCGTGAGTACTCGTTGGATGAAAAATTTAATTTATGATATAAGGAGTACCCATGTTGCATACTTTCGATAGACCCTTCTACACGATAAATGAGAAATACATGAAAAAATGTTATTGCAATCACGTTTTTCATGTATTTTTAATTTTTCATGTAGAAGGGTCGATAAAAAGTATGCAACATGAGTACTCCTTCGAATGAGGAATTAAATTTTCCATCCAACGAGTGTTTCCTCTCGAAATTTGAGTAAACCCATAGGGAGATAAGTTGAAAATACTAGTTAAAAAATAGTTTTTTCTTTTTTCCCTCTAAACTTTGATGATGAAATCTAATATTATTATTATTTCCACTATTATTTTATAATTTCCTTAGGAGGCCCATTTTAGACCTCAAAATTCCCCTAATGTTTTGGCTCATCTGAATTGGGTGTAATGTTCCAAAATTTTCATGAAGAAAATTGGAACATTAATTTTTTTTATTTCATCTAGGAGGTGAATAAAATGGGTAAAAGGCCCATGAGTAGGAATAAGATCCTTCATAATGTGAAAAATATCAATGGAGCAGCTTAATTTTGCACCTTCAAGTGTGAAAAGGGGCAATTGCATGAGGACAAGGTCAAGTTTGACCAAGTCAACAGCGCTGCCTAAGAGGTGTAGCTTGCATGAGAAGACAACGCAGTTTGAAAGGGAGGAATATTCTTTGTGGAAGAAACCCTAATGTGTGGGGTCCATGGAAAAGAGGCATTCACTTGCATAAAAGGAGGAAGAGGCAGCCATAGTGAGACATCTTTGAGAATTTGATCATTTGTCTGATTAGACTATTTGCAGTCTCCGACTGTTCAGCTGAGTTGCAGTGTTGTTTAGAATGAGGGATTCCTATTTAGGATTTCCTTTCCTTCTTGAGATGCCTCTTGAAGTATTGCACTTCATTTCTCCACATCTTGGCTCAAGGCCAAAGCCACTACCATCAGTCACTGCATTATTTCTGCTGAAGTATAATGTAGTGTTGCTGGGTGTTGCAGTGGAGGGTTCCACAACACCTTTCTTTGGCTCATCTTTCAGAGGAGGGAGCTCTTATTCCTCCAGGAGGTCAGTGAAGGAGGTTTATGAGTTGATTTCACATCTTTGGCACCAGGCCAAGTATTCTCTATCTCCTACAGCGCAGTCCAGTTCCTTGACTGCGTTATTTTAGAGTGCACCTGCAGTGGGGGATTGTACCACTAGTTTGGAGGGAGAGATCTTCAGGGATTGG
This sequence comes from Pinus albicaulis, assembly GCA_034641835.2. NCBI lineage: Eukaryota > Viridiplantae > Streptophyta > Pinopsida > Pinales > Pinaceae > Pinus > Pinus albicaulis. Next base: position 662,951,221 of record CM076576.1, on the reverse strand, counting down.
ATTAGCCTTTCAACTGAGAGATCCATTGGATGAGATATATGCACCATATGCAACATATTTATCTATCTTCATCCATTTTTATTTTCTGAGTTGCAACTGCTACCTAGCAACTCTGACATTTTTGCAGAATTGCCATTTTCATGTATATTGTAGCCAATCCTTCCAGGGATTGTGTATTATTGCTGTATTAGTGTTTTCAGGGGTTGAGAAATTTCTCCCCCTCATTTATTGAGCTGATATTATTATATAATTAAATTTTAATTTTGTATATTGCAGTGTCTCCATATAAATTGCGCAGTCATAGCTAGGGCATGTTCATGTAGCAGTGTTTTGTCACATTTGATGTACATGTCTTGTTGAGGATTTCATTACCATGCTTGAGTGATTGATTCATCAAAGCATTGTACTCTTTTGCTGCTATAGTATACATTGATCATCTATTTACATCTTCATGTGCCATGGCTCATTAAAATAACGTTGTGCATTCAATCCTTGTTCAAGTATTGTTGCAGTCCCTTCATCGGGCACCCTTTGAGGACATCTAAGTGTGGGAGACCTGTTGAACCCACTTAGAAGGATTTCTTTGGAGTCTCCTATTGGATTTAGCACTTAGACACATAGTTCTAAGGGATCCAGGTCTTGGTTTCAATTCCTGTAGCATCCATTACTGGAAAATGCGTTTTCCAGTCATGCCTTGCTAGCTGTTCCAGATTTGGAATATTACATTGGGACAAACAATTCCATGTCCACATCGATGCTCCAAGTATTTCTTTGGAGGCGGTGCTAGCTCAGCCAGGAGAAACCTCTATAGATCACCCAGTATACTTCGCAAGAAGGAAGCTATAAATAGCAGAAAGGAATTACACAACAACGGAGAGAGAGGATCTTGCTATGGTATACTCTTTACAGAAATTTCGCCACTACTTATTGGGAGGCACATTTAAGTTTTTCACAGATAACTCGGCACTAAAATATCTGGTAAACAAACCTGTACTAGAAGGCAGAATTTGCAGATGGCTCCTACTATTCCAAGAATTCACTTTCAAGGTAATAGTAAAACCGGGGAGGCTAAATGTTGGTCCCAACCTTTGTCAAGATTGGAGAACGGGGAAAACGGGGGACCACTTGATGACCAGCTGCTAGACACTGATCTTTTCCGAGTAGAAGCCATCCCATATTATCTAGAACAGATAGCAACATAATTGGCCATAGGAAAATGCCCATAGGAATACATAACAACCCAAAGAAGACACCTAGTAGTTAAAGCAGTCGAGTATCAACTCATATTAGGGCAGTTGTATAAAATGGGTTTGGATCATATCCTACGAAGATGTGTCTTAGATCATGAAAGAGCATACATCTTGTGGGAATGTCACAGTAGATTTGTGGGAGGCCATGTCGAAGCAAAACCCACCGCAAAAAAAATACTACATGCAGGATTTTATGGTGGCCCACTATGCACAAAGACAACAAGGAATATGTGAAGAAATGCAGCATCTGTCAAAGAAAAGGGCGACCGTCACACTGCTATGAGCTGCCCCTACAACTTGTGAGGGCCATGCAGGGATTTGGGAAATGGGCAGTTGACTTCATGGGACCAATTTCACCAATCACGCGACACTCACAGGCAAGATATAAAATCACCGCAGCTAACTACCTCACAAGATGGGCAGAGGCGACACCAATAAAGGATTGTACTGTAGATACAGCAGCCAAATTTATTTTTGAAAACATCATTAGCAGGTTCAGCTATCCAAGGAGCCTAAGGAGTGATCAAGGCACACATTTCATTAATGCTACAATTAAATCATTACTGGACCACATTTCATTAATGCTACAATTAAATCATTACAACACCACAAAAGCAGCCTGTACCACCCTCAGGTGAACAAAACCATTGAGGCCTTTAACAAAATATTGGAGAAAGGGCTAACAAAGATATGCAATGCTAACCATGATGACTAGGATGAAAGAATACCGGCTACATTGTGGGCATACAGGTCTATTATAAAGAGACTGCATAATCAAACTCCATTCCAATTGATGTATGGGAAAGAGGCAGTAATACCATCCGATTTTGTCATACAAAGCCTCTTAATTGCCTCAACAACGCACATGAAAAAAGAAGACTCCATCTCTACACACCTTCACGAGTTGGAGGAGCTTGAAGAAGATAGATTTTTTAGTGGATTCCATCAGTTAGTACAGAAACAACGACAAAAGGCCTAGCATGACTGTCATATCAAGCACAAAACATTTACTATTGGTGGAAAAGTACTCCTCTATGATAGAAAATTCCAGAAGTTCCTAGGGAAGCTTAGAATGCACTGGATGGGACCGTATTATGTCATAGAGATAAAGGACTCAGGCGCAGTCAAGTTAGCGCAATTGGATGGAGAGATACTTCAAGGATGGGTGAATGACGCATGCCTGAAACCCTACCATGAGTAAGCACCACAAATATTTTAATGTTAATAACTCTCACACCCGAGAGAAGTTAGTAGATTAGAGTCAATAACTCTCTCGTAATCGATATGAGCCATAGAATAGTTTATTTTTAATATTTTCAGTCCACTAGAGTAGGAATCCTCAATAAGAAACCTGCAAGGTCGTGCAAAAACAACAATCATCATGTTGCGATGGGAAGACCACATCGCAACCAATTGTTGTCGGGGGGAGAGTCTACAGTGTTTCATAACCTAAGCATGTCAACCATCATTCACTCATAATGAGCCATCATAATGTTGTCAGTCCGTAAGATCATCCGAATTTGAAAAATAACTGCCATAATTAGTAACCCTCATACAGTAATAAAGTTGCCACACTAAGCCATAATTATTGCCCATCATGTCTACCCGACTTCTGAAGCCAGCGTCAGCACTGTCAAAGTACACCTCACCCCAGTAACTAATCACACAATTATAGCTGCGGGGAGAGTCTACACAATGACCTCTTACAAAAATTTGAGCAGCAACATCAACAATTTATTGCGCTTACTGATGAGTGTAATCAACCCCAGCGCAAGAAAGATAACCTACAACAACAGCTAGATCAGGTAACAGAAGTCTTTAAAGACCTATGACTGAAATTCACTGCCCTAGATAGCAGCGCATCCACAGATATTTCGTCATGCTTAATGGTCGAGAGATCCATTCGAGTAAAAATGGCATGTACAAGCCTGGACCAAGCAAACCAGGAGCTAAAAGAAGCACTTGAAGCAAGACCAGCGTTACCAAATCCCTCTACAGTGTATGCCGAGAAGGTAGCGGAAAGGCAGAGAGAAATGCAGAGCATGAAGGACACACTTGGAACGACAGTCAAGCAAGCATACAACTTGTGGGAGCAGCTCCATGAGTGCTCCAATTTACTAACAATTAAGGCTCAACCCATTTCGGAGCAACTGCAGAAGATCGTCCTTAAAATAAAGGGAACCACAGATCCTGTCAACAGAACTCAGCTGTATGACCAAGAAGATGTACTTGAAACACATATTCAGGCCATCAAGGAAAACTTAGCTACAATGAAGAAACTTCTCAAGGACCTATAGCAACCTGTGAAACAAAAGGCGGAAGCAATTCAGCAACTGGCGTCTGAGGCCGAACCCAAACTCTAGGAAGTGTTCAACAAATGACCAGAGGTAATGGATGCGACTTAGGCTGACAGAGTCATCACTGAGACAGAGCTTGTGATAAAGGTATGGAAACAAGAAATAACTGAGTTCACAAAGCTCAAGACAACAAAAATGAGCAAGGTTTCCGAGTTGGGGCCTTTGTTGAAAGAAGGAAAACTGAAACAAGAAAAGACAAAGAGGGAAGAAACAGGGGAAACTAGGCCGACACCGAAAGCCGACAGACAACCAAAAGCCATAACAGCAGGAAAATATTGACTCGAGACAAGTCAATAGCATGTGGTCGAATCCTGTTGGGGCCTTTATTTTGGACAAGACAGATTTGGAGTTGCGGAGAACCTAAAGACAAGTGGCAGAGCGCAATCAAGGTAGGCATGGAGTTGTCACGGTTGCAGGAAACCTGAAGACAGGTGGCAGAGCATAATTAAGGTGGGTAGGGAGCTGTCATGGTTGTGGAAAACCTGAGGGAAGGTGGTGGGGCATAAACAAATGACGACACAAATGGCAGAGACGAACAGATGACGGCACAAATGGCGAGATGGGAGACAAGGAAAAAGAAGTAGAACTCCCAGTGATGAAGAAGAAACAGAAGGCAGCGGAGCGCAAGGGAACCACGGAGAAAAAAAGGGGAAAACACTAATAGTGTCAGTCGGCAGAAACAAATAAGCAGAGAAGAAGCGACTCTGATGATAGTTAGTTATTTAGAGAGAGGCTAATAGGAGAGTAGAGCCTAGGGAGAGCTTTGTGGAGCCTTATGTACTGAACTGCACTGTAATAGAATCTGCGGAGTATGTTTATGTTGTTTTGAGCCAAGTTAATGGAATCAGACTGTTGTTGTGTTGTATATTATAGATTGGTTGATGCTTGATTGATTATGGTGCATGTATGCCTATTTAAAATTTTAATTCGGTACTCTGAACATGTAGTAATGAATGATAACTTGCTTCTTAGAATTGAGATATATAAATGTCTTCTATATGCACATAAGAGATGACTTGCGTTAGCAATCTGTCATCGATGATAATGATTTAGACTCTAATCCCAATAAGGTCATGACACGCCTTGGGTGAGACTCCTTGCTCCCTCGAGCAGGGTGAAAATGTCGGCATTGTTCGAGACTACAACAGAAACCTTGTTGGCCTTAAGCCTAAACCTGGGTCTTGCCTAGAGACCTCCTTTTTTTCCAACAAGATCTTAGTAATTATTGCAACTATTGCAACATTGATGGCCATACAGAGGAGAAGTGTTGGAAGTTGCATCCAGAGCTAAACCTGAAGAACAACAAGAAGAAGAATCTTGTGGCCACTTATTCGAGCAACCAAGTTGAAAGAAGCTCAAATATAGATGAGAAGATCACTTGTGCGTTTGTACAGAAGGAGGTGAATCTAAGTAGCCTTCAACAACAGGAAGAGAAACAAATGACAAAATGTTCCATATAAAGATACAGGTCAAGAAGACAAATATTGATTCTCTGTTTGACTCACAATCGCAGGAGAATTTCATTATAGCAGAGTTGGTCAAGAAGTTGGGGCTGGAAGTTTGTGACCATCCAAACCCATAACTATTAGGTAAATAAGGATGCAGAGTTGAAGGTAAGAAAACAGTGTAGGATTAGATTTTCTATCAGTGCTGATTTATCGATGAAGTAGATCTAGATGTGGTTCCCCTTGATGTATGCATATTCGTATTTGAGAATCCATACATGTACATGCTAGATGCAATATTTATGAGGATAGTTAATCAGTACCATCTCATCAAGGATGGAAATTCGTTCATCATCAACGTGCACTAAGGAAAGTCAAAAATTTCACTGGTAAGTGCCAATCAAGCCAAGAAATTGACCAGTTCTAGCAAGTAGTATGTTTTATTGTTTTTAGGAGAAGGACAATCTGAAGAGGAGTCAATAAGAGGCAAGGCATACCTAGAGGGGTGTACTAAGAAACAAAAGCAACAATTGGAGTTGTTACAGACATACAAGGATGTGTTCCGAGAGCATAAAGGGTTACCACCTAAGAAAGTAGTGGAACATGAGATCTCGCTATTTGCAGACTCCCCATTGCCAAATATTGGGTTGTACAAGCAGTCTGTTATAGAAGCAAGTGAGGTGAAGAAACAATTGCAACAACTACTGGACCATGGTGTCATTCAACTGAGTGCATTATCCTGTGGGTCATCCATCATCATTGTGCCAAAAAAGGATGGGATTTGGCAGATGTCTATAGATTACAGGGCATTGAATAAAATCACGCTAAAAAACAAATACCCCTTGCCAAGGACAGATGATCTGCTGGATCAGTTGCAACAAGAAAAGTACTTCACCAAGTTGGACTTGAAGTCTGGATATCACCAGGTTCGATTCAAAGAAGAACGTACATGGAAGACAACCTTCAAAACCATGCAAGATTTGTATGAGTGGTTATTCATGCCATTTGGCTTATGCAATGCAACAACTATGTTTATGAGATTAATGAATTATATATTGCTCCATTTTATAGATTCATTTGTTATTGTCTATTTGGATGATATAATGGTATATAGTTCTACCTAGGAGGATCATATGTCACATTTTGACGTAGGTGCTGGAAACATTGAAGAAGCACTAGCTGCTTGCAAATCTCAAAAAGTGTGAGTTTGCGCAACATTCCTTGGTGTATTTGGGGTATGTCATCGGTGGAGGAGCGCTGAAGATAGATCCTTCCAAAATGAAGGCCATCATGAAATGGTCGATGCCTACTAATGTTTATGAGATCAAGAGTTTTATTGGGGCAACACAATACCTGAAGAAATTCATAGCCTCGTTTTCAGCGGTAACAACACCGCTCCATATCTAATTATTTGTTCCATGACAAACATGACTCACTTCACAACTGTAAAGAAGGGCTTTGTTTTTTTTTCTAAGAACAATATTAAGAAATTTTAAATGAATAATTAAGAATTCCATGAATCAAGCAATGGGCTACGGAGCAATGGAGTCATACTTTTACGATTTTGCATTTGACAAGTCAAGTCAACGAAGAATCAAAGACTCTTGTGAAATCAGACAATATGAGATCGTTTCCTTGAGAACAACAATGAAAACATTAGGAATTGAATTTTATTCATTACAATCATATGATAACATAGAAGCCAAGTAAATAGGTCAACGAACAATTTCCTTATTACCAGTCGCTGAATTAGAACAAAGTCCCGAGAGTTAACCCTCAATCTTAATGGATTTATAAAGAACCTCAAGAAACTTATACAAGCGAAGTTATCAACCTATAACTATATTAAACATCCAAGAGCTGAATTCATGTATGGAAAAGGTAAACTAAATCTTGTTGAATTTCTAGGCTGTAACCTTAAGATAAAAACTGAGGTGTGGAGAGAGCCCACACCAGTTTATTGTTAGTGCAGGAGGATCCAAACCTTTCAAATTGTAGCCTGTGTACTTATAGGCAATAAGGCTGCTCTGTTTCTGCTTCTTTTTTTATTGCAGAAATGGCAACTGCATTTTATAGTGGTAAGTTGCATTTTACAGTTTCGATATCATTAACTATATGTAAATAGTGTGTTGAATCTAAATAATGCATTGAATATGACATTGCCATATTATTCATTTAGATTTGGGTCTCATATAGACCTCCAGGTTCCTAAACCACAAGAAGTATTTCTCAAATTTACACAACTCATTGATTTATGGATAATGAAATTAGAGTTATGCAACTTCCAGCGTCTTCTAGATGCAACTCAGACCCAAGTTTTCCAAAGAAAAATAAAAACAAAAAGATAAAATAAAGAGAAACTGGAAATTGGGTTTTTACAACAACAGCCTGGCAACAAAGACAGCAGAGTACCTTTACTGAGATATAAAAGGGTTTGATTGAATTACTGTGTGAGCTATCGAATTAAACGTATCCATATCATATGGCTCTTTCAATAGCAGAATTTTGCTCCTTCAATATCAAGTTGTTTGGACTCCAATATATAGTTTTTTGCTTTGGCCCAAATATTATCGTTTGGTATTTGCCCTATGAATTTCTTCAGCTTTACAATCAGTGGAATGACCTCACCATATTCGTCATAGAAAATTTGTGAGCGGAACCAAAAAGCACATGGTAAGGGACTCCTGTGGTTTTGTCTGCCCAAGGCGGTTTTGTCTATTTGCTCAACGCTCAGCGTTCAGAATTATTCCCAGAAAGATTCTATGTGAAATATAAAATAGAATGTAGATGCCAAAGAAGTAGGAAGAAGTCAGGTCCACGTTGCAAGGATCAACAGGTTTCATGTAAGTTGGTGGAGTCCACACGGCACCACAGAAAACGTATTCAATATTACGCCAAACCCACTTGTCTCTTACACATCATTCAGATATGGATATGCAATGTTATGAAACATTAATAGTGGTTTTACTACATAAATATTTTCCTATTCGAATAAGAATTTAAAACTAAAGCAGATTGTTAATGAAATCAGATATATTTCACTCATTTAGTTTTATATCTTAATATTAGATTTACAAGTGTTAAAAGGAAATCAAATTTGGTTGGGGTTGTGCTTGCCTTTTTTTAAATTGAGAAATTGTTTATATATTTAAAGATTTTATTCCTTTGATACAATGGATTTATATAGATTTTAATTGGTAATTAAAGTTTTATATAATCATACATATTAATATGTTTTAAAGTTTTGCACGATCGTATTCGATATAGTGTTCACCACCAATTAATTTGAATTTGATTAAAGAATTAAAATGTTTTTTTCCAAAATTAACATAATGAACATTATAAGTTAATTAAAATTATTTTTAAAATATTTTAATTAATTTTTTTTTTCACATTTTGATTGGTAGTGTATAATGGTGTTAGTGTACTAGTAATTGTCACTTCATAAATGTGATTTACTTTTCAATTTTAAATATCACATCATTTATTTCAAATCATTTTGTTGGGTCAACTTCATTTTTTTCATGTACTATTTTTTGTTTCAGTGAGGCTTTAGATAACTCGTTTCCATGTTGCAGGGTTGAACTCCAACACTTCTAACGTGAGATGAATTTTGAATACAATGGTCGGATAACAAGAAAGAAAAACAACAAGGTCCCGTCGGTCTAGCTCAGCATTACTCCTCGGGAAGGCCAAAGAATATTAGTAGGAGGGTAGGGAGACTGTTATTTTATTGCCTCCCACCCCTATCTAGGGGAGGGATGCCATAACCTGTGTGCCCTCCCTTCCATCTGGGCAATCGACGTGGACATCTCCAAAGTTTCCGTACGACATGTAGCCACCCTCAAGAGCCACTCGTCATGGTTGGTATGAGATATTAATACCCACATTAACTGAGGGTTTAGGGTTTCTACCAACCTGTTTTATGTGATGAATTTGCCACCCTGTGTTATGTTGTCTGTGCCTGGTGTGTGGGCATTTCGCTCTGCCGACGATGGTCCAATCTCGCTCGAGTTTCTGTTCACCTGATTCACCGTTTTTGTTCTGTTGGTTTGCTATTGTTTTCCATTAGGGTTTATGCCAACCGAAATTGTTGTTTGCAGAGGTTAAATTTTGGTTTATGGGTCCACCTTTGTTGCATTGCTCAGTCAGAATTCTTATTTGCAGATGTTGGTTGGGGGTTTATAGGTCTGCCATTGTTGTACTGCTCACACAGAATTTTTGTTTGAAGAGGTTGGTTCAGGATTTATCTCTACTCTTGTGTCTGTTCATTCTGCTGCGTATGGGTTTAGCAGTGGTCTACGAAGGAGCCAGTGGGAGATTCGAGCTACTTCTATGGTCAACATATAGGTCGGTGGCTGACTGGTCAATTTCTTCTCCTTTTTTGCAAATTTTCCTGTTAGGGTTTTTTAAAAACATCTATTTTTTCTCTGTTTTTGTCATGGTTATTTTCCATGGCTACCGTTGAAGAGCTCTGGCGAGGTTTGGGGTGACGTTGTGGTGGCTTATGTGGTTCTCCAATAGGATTCATAACCCTACTAGCCACCACTTTGTGTGTTTTAACACTTAACTCGTTGTTGGGAATTTAGCTCTCGTTGCTAGCTTTGTGTCTGGTTTAAATAGTTCCGTGACATGTTTTTTAACACTTAACTTGCTCTTGGGAATTTAGCTCTCGCTGCTAGGTTTGTGTCTAGTTTAAATAGTTCTATGACATGCTTTTAGTTTCCGGGTCTTTTAGTTTATGGGTTTTTTAGTTTATTTTATAATTATGTTATACAACCACAATTCTCTGTGTTCTTTGTTATGGAAACTTCTTATGGGTAATGGTGACCCTATTTTTCAGTTTATGGGTCTTTAAGTTTATTTTATAACTCTATTTATTATGAAATCCGATCTCGACTTTCAAAGCTGGCAAATGTAACTTTTATGATTTTTCGTGCTTTTAAGTTTTATGTTGCTCTATATGGAAGATTTGTATTTTAGTCTTCCTTTTCTGCATGGAACAATGCTATAGAGTTTATGTCTCAGAGAGCAGCATGCATGATCGTTTCCTTATTTGGTGGTCAGAATAAATGAATTGTTTCCTTGTTTGGTGATGAGAATATAGATCCAAAGAAGTATCTGTGTCAATTTTTGGGGAAGATGCCAAATGATGGGTAGTGTTTTTGATGCGTTTATGGGTTGTTAAAGACTTTGGTAACTTCATAATTCTTTTGTACAACCACATATAATTCTTTTGGTAACTTCATAATTCTTTAAATTTAATATATATATATATATATATATATATATATATATATATATAGATATATATGTCTCGATTTCAGTTTCCTCTATAGTATAACGAGGATGGATTTCTAGGGTATGTGATAGCTAGGCCACATGAGCAAGATTACATCATTAGTGGTCTCAGAGGTGTTTTAAGGGATTTTTTTCACACTTCTTTTTTTTGGTTTTGTTGCTTTTAATAATTCTAGAAAAATAGGGTTATTATTGAGCATAGCTTAATTAATTACACTTACGGTGGCATTTTGGGAGGAATATTTGATGAAACACCTTAGTGTAATAGCTCATTGGAACCAGAACAAGAAGATCTACATGTTGAAATTCCAAGAAGTGACTTCCAGTGGCTAGAGAAAATATGGTGAAGATTTACCATTTTCCCATATTAAAAGTGACTTTAATTAGTTGCTTAATTAATTTAAAAGGGGAAAAGGAGGGGAAAAGGCCAAAAGTGAGTTAAATAAATTAAAAAGTCACTTAAGATGAAATCTAAGGAGGAGCTTCTAGAATAATAATAAAATAATAAAATAAAATACTTCTAGAAGATTGAATAACTATTGGGCCTTTAAAAGGAAGAGGAAGAGATCATTTGGGACATCTTGGATTTGTATATTGTCTTTATGGTGAAGTTTTGAGAACTTGGTTGTCAGGATTCAGGTAGCCCTCGGAGGAAAAGCCTTGGGTAATTTGGTGAGGGTGGATGAAATCCCTTCTTATACCTTGGTGAATTCATCCAAAATTCACAGGAGTGCTTATTAGTTGCAGTACAATTTTGAGGGGATAGATTCAGTGTTGTCACAACTATATCCTGAGGCTAGATTCATTTTGGAGGATCCCATCTCATCTATAAAGCTGAGATTTCCTGCAAGTATTTATTGTCTATTCTGAGTTGTAGATTTTATATTGAAGTTTTTTTGCTTGCTGCTAATTTCCTAATTTCTATTTGTAAAATTGTATTAAAGAATTTGAGGCAAGTAAAATTGTGAAGAAATTTTGTATATTACGATGGTATCAAAGCATGATTTTGGCAAATTGTGGGTTAAAATAAAATTTTACCTTATTGACGTGATCCGGATTTATGTGGGAATGCAATAAAACACATAAATAGACATAAACACAAAGATGTGGTAGAAATAATGCTTCATTTCATTAATATCAAATAACAGAAATATGCTTACATACATAATGGAAATGAACTAGCTAGGGCGCTGGTAGCTTATCTCTGAGAAGAGATGTGGCGGCTACAGGCCTCTGAAATGTGTTCCAATGAGGCTTGAAGGCATACTTATTGTTGAGAAACAATAGAAAACCCTAAACATCCAAAAACCTAATCGTAGGAGATGAAGAGCCACACTGTGGGCCCTGTTTAGGTAAATTGGTACATCAAACTTCCCTGGGACGTAACTTTGGTATACAATATTTTTTTAACGCACTCAATACTCGTTAGAAAGATATATCCAAGGACTATAACTTTTGATATGAGCAACATCGGTCTGGAAAACGTCATTTAGGGCCTCAAAACGGCTCTGGAAGTTCAAGACCCGAAAAAATACTAAAAATAGTAAGTTGTGCTGAAACTCAAAAACTGAAAGAACATATGGCAGGGGTTCAAATGGAATCTGTGGGTGGCCACCAATATCCACCTGGATCATTAGGGCCTCAAAACGACTCCGGAATTTCATGACCCGAAAAACTGCTAAAAATATCAAGTTGTGTTAAAACTGGAAAACTGAAAGAACTAATGGTCCGAATCCAAATGGAATAGGTGGGTGGCCACCAATATCCACCTAGATCATTCCTCCTCCTTAGGAAGCAATGTTCCCCATTACGTTAAGTTCCTCTATGAGAGACAAATTCTGCTGAACTTGGTATTGGATTTGTCCAGGAGGTCATGGGCCTGTTGGCGGATGCGTTGGATGCATTCAATAAATTTGGTTGCCTCAGACAGTAAATGTGTGGAATTTTTCTATGTAGTTTCATGAGGTATGGTAACATCAGGTGGTAGTGCACCAGGGGTCAGATCAATAGAGTGCTTGTCTTGACAGTGTAGAGGAACCTCTATGGGTGAGGTGAACATGTCCTCATATTCCTCCACGACTTTGTCCATCTGCTGCAGCCGTGTAGGGGAGCCCTATTTCGAGGCTATGGCCACAATCTTCTTCTTTCATTGTGAGCAAGTTGTCAGTAAAATAAACTTCCTGGTTTGGGAAACAATCTCACTGCATTGTTTTGCAATAGTTAAGGAGATGGAAGGAGGTGGTACTACATCCGGTATCATGTACAATTTATTTCCCAAAGTAATAAAAATAGAATGAGGCCTAGACTCATACACAGCATGTCGCCTCCACAAGTATGGTTGGCCCAATAATACATCAGCTACATCAAGAGGAGCAACATCACATAATACCTCATCCGTGAATGGCTTGATGTTATATGGAAGGAGACATTGCTAGCGGATGCAGAGATCTCTCCCTGGGTGAAGCCACCCAATGGTATACAGTTGCGAGTGTGCTATGGTCGGTGGGCCGAGTCGCTTCATTACCTCTGCTGAAATGAGGTTCTTTTAGCTTCCACTATCGACAAGGAATTGTAGTGGAGAACCCTTCACCCACATCTACGAATGGATGAGGCGCTCCCCCTCCTTTGGATCCTCAGGATCCTCCCTCTGGAGCTTGGTGGTGGCAAAAATGGCACTGGGGTCTGCATCAATGATCTGCTTCCCTTTTTCATCTCCCTTGTCTATTTCTGGCTCAGGATCAGAACATACATCTGATTCGGGTGCCTTTAGTTTGACCACCAGCGACTGTTTGGCCTGACACTCATTTGTGGTGTGAGTGGGGCTATTATGAAATTCACACCACTTCCCCATGTCCTTATTTGGATTTTTGGTGGGTTATGAGTCGCCTTGCTTTGGCTTTGCCCCCTGTTTTGTGGTTTGGGGGTGCCTTTCCTTAGCTTCGGATTCACAGATCCAAAATCTCGCTTCTTCTGCTTAAATTTCTGCTAGATCTTGGCGGCATAGTGATATGCCATGCCAAGCGAGGTATTTTTGAGGAAATCCATTTCCTCCTGAATGTTTATATGAAGAAAACTGTGGTAATTTAGCACCAAAAGTGTCTCCAAATCTTTAATGCCCAACTTTGTGTGCAGGGTATGGAACAAATTCGTCAGTTCATGCACATCTTGATCCCTTTGTTGTCGTAGCGTGGTCCATTGGATGTAATTGTCCTCATAACTCCCCATAGGGTAATATTGTTCCTTGATTTCATCTCAGAATGAATTCCAAGTGGGTGCGGTCGAGAATAAAGAGGGTTCCCTCTCATCCTTTTTCTCACAATAGGTTTCCCACCAATCTTTGACATTGGGGGTGGATTTGAGGAGTGAAAAAATAATATTTTCTTGGTCGGAGAAATCATGGACCGAGAAATACCCTTCCAGCAAATTCAACCATCTATCTATGGCATTTGCATCTATGTAGCCTTCAAATACAGGAATTTCAAATTTTACATGTACCTTTAAGGGAGTGGTGCCTCCAGAGTGGCTGTTGGATGCAAATGTGCCGTAGGTGGGCAGTCGTTGAAGGATTCGAGAAAAGTTATCCATCATCGTGTTCCTTTGTTTCTCGAGGGCCTCCTCGAGCAATATTTTCATAAGATCTCCTACTCCCTCATCTTCATTTTCTTCTGCCGTGGGAGGTCATCATGGTTTGTGAGGCTGATCTTACAGTAGTTAAACCAGATTGAGCCCTAACTCCTTATACCTTGACCTCATTGGGGACATGCAAAGAAAAAAAGAGAAAGAGAAGACCACTCTGATACCTCTGATACCACTAATCAAAATTTATGCAGGAACACAATAAAATATAGAAATAGACATAAACATAGAGATGTAGTGGAAATAATACTTCATTTCATTAATATCAAATAACAGAAATATGCTTACAGAAATAATGGAAATGAAATAGCTAGGGCGCTGGTAGCTTATCTCTAAGAAGAGATGTGGCGGCTACAAGCCTCTGAACTGTGTTATAATGAGGCTCGAAGGCCTATTTGTTGTTTAGAAACAATAGAAAACCATAAAAATCCAAAAACCTAATGGTAGGAGATGAAGCTCCAAAACTGTGGGCCCTGTTTGGGCAAATTGGTACATCAATCTTCCCGAGGACATAACTCTGGCATATGATTTCCATTTGACGTGCTCAATACCCTGTTATAAAAATCTATCCAAGGACTATAAATTTTTATGTGAGCAGCATCAGTCCATGGACCCATGTTGCTCCTGTTTTTCCCAAAAAATGTCGTTTTGGGCCTCAAAACGGCTCCGGAAGTTCATGACCCGAAAAAACTGCTAAAAATAATAAGTTGTGATGAAACTGAAAAAATGAAAGAACCAATGGTGGGGGTTCAAATGGAATAGGTGGGTGGCCACCAATATCCACCTAGATCATTAGGGCCTCAAAACGGCTCTGAAAGTTTATGACCTGAAAAACTGCTAAAAATAGTAAGTTGTGTTGAAACTGGAAAAATGAAAGAAATGATATTGTGGGTCCAAATGAAATAACTGGGTGGTCACCAATATCCGCCTGGATCATGATGTATTATTCTTGAATAATAAGCAGCCAAGTTTGTGTATTGAAATTTTTAATCTATTTGCTAGAGAATAATTGTTGCAGGTGTGCCAAAAAATTTAAAATAAAATTTCAATTTAGACAAGATTTATTGTAGGTGAATTTCTTGTGATTCTCAAGTGCCAAAGCGACATATTTTTTCCAAAGTAATTTTTATTTCATAAGGCCAATAAAATTTTTGTAGGTTGACTTGCCGAGCCAAAATCTATTGGTTTGTAGTGCCGAAATTAATGATCTTACCGGTACAAATTTATTTTATTGGGTTGAACTTATTCTACTGAAATTATTTTTGTTGGGCTAAAACTATTTTGGGCTAAATTCATTTTGTTGTGCCAAATTTCTCTTGCAGGGCTAAAATTATTCTTTTGTGATGAATTTATCATTCTGAGCTAAAACTATCTTGCTGTGTTGAATTTCTATTCCTAGGTCAAAATTATTTCTGTTATGCTAGATTTGATGAGCTGAAATTATTATGTTGGGTTGAATTCTCTTGTTGGGTCGAATTATTGTGCAGCATTTGAATTTATTGGTGTAGTAGCTAATTAAATTTTCCAAGTCAACCAAAAATAAAAAGAAAATGAAAAAGAAGAGAGATTATTACTATGTATTATTAATAAATGTGGTTGGCCTTCCTGTTGATACATCTCTCTCTCTCTCTCTCTCTCTCTCTCTCTCTATATATATATATATATATATGTGTGTGTGTGTGTGTGTGTGTTGTCACATTTTTTCTTCTAGATATTTTCTGGAAAAAGGTATTTCTCCAGGCCAATTATTGTTTCATTTATCGTTATTATTTGCTAGAGTTAGATTTCTTTATTGGGGCTGAGTTTATTTGTTGGGTTGAGTTTATTTGTTGTAGCTCAGTTTATTTTCAGAGCCCAGTTTATTTGTGGGAGCTAGATTTATCTACTGGGGTCGAGTTAATTTTTGGGGCTTAGTTTATTTTTTGAAGCCCAATTTATTTGTTGGAGCTCAATTCATTTTCTAAAACCCAAATTTATCTATTGGACCGAGTGTTGGGGTCAAATTATCCTTCAGTGTTGAGTTACTTATTGAGATAGGTGTTATCATTTCTTAAGGCTGAATCAAACTAATATATTGTTGGAGTTGTGCTAGATTCCTAAAACTAATTTGAGCATTCTAATTCTCTCAAACATTTGTCTCTCATATTTATTTATGTTATAAGTGTTTCCACTTTATCTTCAAAGTGTTTGATGAAAGTATTGCTTGCTAACTATTTGATAAAATTTCTCAAAGAAATTTTTTAATATTTGTTGGGTTAGTCAGAGAGTATGGTGAGTCTACATGAGGCGTTCACCTTATATTTGAACCCTGTGTAATTGATGAGTGTGACTTATGAGGGTCTAAGTCTTGAGCCTTGATCTTGTTGTTGTACTAAAAAATATTTGTAGTCTTGAGACAAGTATTGTTGTAAGCCAGAGGGTGTGTTGAATGAGTTGTTTAATATGCTCATTGTATTTTTGAAAGGTTGGGAGTGAAGTGTCTGTAACAGATATTAAATTTTATCACATATGAATCCTTGCAAATTTGTGGGGTTAGTGGTCATAATTGAGCATGTATTTGTCATATTCATATGGAGTTATTTGTCCTAGCTCATTTCCAAGTTGATGTATTTTTCATAGGTAGAGTTATGGCAATATGGATGATTGGGATAAGACTTTATATGGCGATACAAATATCATAAATACCTTGAGTAACTTAGAAAGAAGATTGAATCAGAGAAGCAACATATCAGTTGGTTCTTTGGGCCACAATGCTTCCATGGGCCAAAGAACAAAACCAAACAGTAGACCCTTCTCAAAACGGGTACATGCTATCCTATAGTTGGAGAAAATAAGGGATATGCAGAAAGAATTGGAGGTAGTAAATTGGCTTTGTGCACTTGGATATGACTTGAAGAATAGGAAGGTGACTGAAAAATCCCTCAATCTGGAGAAACTAGATTCACAACTTTCTATGGTGAGTCGATCAAAGATGATGATTCTAAATTGAGCTTTAAATCCAACAATGCTTGCCTTGATACAACAAAGATTCTTAGAATATCCTTGTGAGAGGGTGAGACTTATAGTTGTCTCTTTTCTCAATGAGGTTATGAGGATAACTTCATATATACCTCCCTATAATGATGATATTATGAGGCAATTTTTCCAACTGATATTGGAAATATTCCAAGACTTGGATAACACCCTCAGTATTACCTTGGGGAAGAAGTTGAATATCTTATAAATATTGGCAGAGTCAAATCATATGACGTCATGCTTGATCTAGAATATAATGATTTGATTCTTAAAATGCTCCAATGTTTCTTCAGCATTAAGGAACATCATCCTAACACAGTAAAAAAAAACATGCAATATATTTTGTCTTTAGTTATGGGATACTGTGATACCATTTGAAAGAAGCCACAATCCAAGTTATTGGCCATCCAGAGGAATAAATAGGTGTTTTCACCTGCTTCCTGTGAAATAGACGAAGGGTTGGTTAAGCAAAACATGAAACTATTCAGGAGGAAGCTGACCAAGGAGGAGTTGAGGAGAATGCAAGTTTGTAGTGGAGATAAGTATGAGAAGTTTCAAATGGGAAGTAAGAATGAGATGAGGAAAGGTATTTGCTTTATCTTCAATGGACCTTAGGGGCCTAACCACTCATGCTTGAGTAATACAAAGGAGATGACATAGGTACATCAGAAAGGATATTCCTCCGAGCCTTATGATGATAATTCTTATTCTATAGTTGATTCCATTGATGTCCATGTGGATAACTCTAAGGAGCATGAGAAATCATGTGAAAATATTGATATTAGCTCACCTATACGTTCATGTTCGAAGATAGATAATAATTAGCAACATATTGAACCCATGTATGGAGAAGGCCAAGGAGAATACATTCAAGGAAACTTGCGAGATGAGCTACTAGTGATCCAACATGAAGAGCACGTAGAGGAGAGAGAGTTGGATTAGGAGGATGCTATGCACAATGTGCATGGTGAGCCATATTTAGAGATTCAGTTTAAGGCTCAAGTTGGTGTTGAGTCTCAATTCTGCATCTTTTCCATACACTTTTCTATACCTTTTTCACTCACCTGAACCTCCCAAACTGTCAATATCATTGTATGTTAATTGAAAAAGAGTATCTAACATGGTTTTTAACTATATTTTTGTGTCTGCTATTTGATTTAGATTTTGTTCATTTAGCTGCGGAATCTTGCCACTTTCCGCAGCTGCTGCAACTTTCCGCAACCATTTTGTGAAACTCTATGTTACAGGTGTCTACAGGGAAAACGAGCCACATGGGCAGGTCAGAAATTATGTGGACATGGTTCGTGTCCTATTGGCTCGAGCAAACTCATCTAAAGAAGCCGCGGTCAAAGGCGTCCACATGGAAGTCAACCATAGAGTCTCACGGTGACAGGACTCTGTTTCGTGTCACGTGAAGGTTCATATGGTCGTTTATGAGCTTGCGGAGGACAAGTCGACATCTGTACATGGCTCCATAGCCGAATTCAAGCATCCACTCCTCATAGATTTACTTTCCAACACGGCCATGATCCTAGATCCGTGGACGTAATGGTCTACGTGTTCTCCACCAGCATGAACTTTAGGAGACAATTATATTTCTTTTGTTATATATAATGCGTTTGCATACGCATATAGAGTTAGTCGATGTTAGTCTCTGTTATCTTTTATTAGTCTGCTCTGTAATGTAATTACGTTGCCTTAGTGCCGTAATACCACCTTACTGTTATGACTGCATTTTAATATAAGAAGACTCTGTTTTCAGACTTAATTCGTACTTGAAGATTGTTGCCAAGGCTGGTGTAGAGGGCCCCTGCTCAGCTAAGGTTTTGTGCATTAGTGTATAGTTCTTGTTTTATTTCTTTAAATCTCATTGTGCCATAATCCATTCACATGTTTATACATTGCATCTTTCATGGTATATATGCTTCATTTCTGTTTATAAACTTTCATGCTTTCCATTTCACTTCTGTCTTTCATGTTCTATGTTGTTAATCACTGATCAGTGTTCTTGTTTTAGGTTATAGATAGGCAGCCCGGGCATTTTCATAAGCTTTTTTACTAATGACATGGGATTAACATTGTTTTGCTGCTAATTTTTTTTTCTTAGTTTCTGTTTAATTTCAGTACTGCTTTGTTTAATTCAGTTTTGCTCATTTGCTTCAGTAGTTAAATTGAGATATATTAAACTGCTCATAACATCTTCAGTTGCCTCCGAAAGCCACAGCTGGACTGATGGTGAGGGATTGTATTATGAAATGTGTAGTTTAGTATTAGTTTCTTTTCTGCAAATTTAGATATATTAAACTGCTCATAACATCTTCAGCTGCCTCCGAAAGCCACAGCTGGACTGATGGTGAGGGATTGTATTATGAAATGTGTAGTTTGGTATTAGTTTCCTTTCTACAAATTTAGATATATTAAATTGTGCATGACATCTTCAGTTACCTCTGAAAGCCACAGCTGGACTGATGGTGAGGGATTGAATTATGAATGTATGGTTTGATATTAGTTTACTTTCTGCAAATTATATATCAGTTACTCAAGTGTGTCCTAAATTGCTACATTTAATTTGTCAATCCGAGATTCGTAAGCTGATGAAGTGCGGCGCACTATGTGCAAGATAAAAGGACGGCCTATAAAATCCTCTCTTTAGGATATTATTGGCCTTCTCTTTTCAAAGATGCAAAACAATATGTCAAAAGGTGTGACAGCTGCCAAAGAGTAGGGAAACCTACCCTTTCAAGTGAAATGCCATTGCAACCACAGGTACTCATTGAACCCTTTGAAAAATGGGCTTTAGATTTCATTGGACCTATTAATACACCATCCAAGCAAAAGAAGTATATATTGGTTTGTACTGATTATGTTACTAAATGGGTAGAAGCCAAAGCATTAGTATCTGCTACTGAAAATTCGGTTGTTCATTTTCTTTATGAGGATATTTTTACTCACTTTGGTGTTCCAAGAGAAATTGTGACAGATCAGGGGAGCCAATTCACATCCAACTTGGTGGAAAAGTTGATGGAAGAATACAAAATCAAGCACAGAAGATCTACTCCTTACCATCCGCAAGAAAATGGTCAAGTGGAGTCCACAAATAAAGTTCTTGAAAGTATCATCACCAAAACTATTCATCTACATAGAAGAGATTGGGCAGAAAGGCTTCCTGAAGCCTTGTGGGCCTACAGAACTACATGGAGAAATACAACAGGACATTCTCCCTATGAACTTGTTTATGGGAAAGAAGTCTTGCTCCCATTGAGTTCCAAGTCAAGACCTTCAAGATAGAAGTTCAGTTGGGGATGGACTTATCAGAAGCCCAAAAGCATAGAATGGAGCAGTTGAATGAGCTAGATGAGATCAGACAAGAAGCAATTTTAAGAACTGATCTAGTTCAATATCAAAGAGCTAAATGGCATGACAAGTACATAAAAGAGAAGAAGTTTCAAGAAGGAGATTGGGCATTGTTATTTGATTCCAAGTTTAAATATTTTCAAGGAAAATTTCAGACTCATTGGCTTGGGCCATATGAGATTGACAAGATCTTTAGCAATGGAGCGGTAAGAATCAAGAACATTGATGAGTTTCAAACTCCTCTTATTGTGAATGGCCATAGATTGAAAATTTATCATAAGCCACTCTCAAAAGAGGATTTTGTCAAAATGTTTCAATAAAGTTCTGCAATCAGGCTGGTACAGAATAATTCTTCTTCTTTACTAGCCTAGCTTTTGTTCTTTTCAGTTAAAAAAAAAAAAAAAAATTGTATAAGCCTGAAAACCAATCACTAATTGGCAGTCTTATACAAAAAAATATAGGGTGAAAATCAGGAACACCTGACACTCTATGTTTTCCAAAAAAAAAAATTCTCTCTTTTATTTCACAAGTCTTGTGACCACCCACTCCATTCCATCCCACTTCATTCCATTTCATTTCACTTCATTTCACTCCATTCCATTTCATTTTATCTATTTCATTCCATTTCATCAATAAAAATCTTTTTCATGACCATTTCCATCTGGTCATTTGTCATCTGTTCATCTCCATCCATCCAAATAATAGCTGTGTCAGTTTCCGCAGCTGACATCTGTTTCCGCAGCTGACTCCAGTTTCTGCAGCCAGAAGCAGATTCCACAGCTACAACTCTGTTTTCAAAAGAATGTACAGCCAGATGTTATTTCCATAATCATGAAATAAAATGCAGGTGAGAGGATCAAAAAATGAATACATGGAGCATTCAAGACACCAATGAAGAGCAATTAGTTGAATACCAAGGGAAAAGGCAAAGATTCCAAAGGTATGAATAAAATTTATTTCAAATAGCATTGAAAAACACATCTTTATATAGTTCTGAACCATGAGCTTTATCCATTATGTGCAATGATTATATTGACAATTCTGTAACCTTTCACGATCTCCATATTATCCTCTCACATTCATTCTCAAACGGTTCCATCATTAAAACCCCCGATCTTCACTCATGTTCCAATATTCCACCGGTGACAATGAGACGTATTTGATTTGACCACGGACTCTTACAGCCGCATAAATCCATAACCGTTGTTGAAACGTGCTCATATTTATTGTGCAGCCACCAAAATTCAAAACGCTGCCGGATGTGTTATACTCTATTAATCTCTCTGTCGTGCTCTCTGTTGTTCTCACGAAAACCCCTCTCTGTTCTGTTCACTCCATTCCGCTCTCTATTACGTTATAATTTGTATACCCACTCTCTGACATTTACCCACAGTCATTGTGCTCATCTCTGTGCATTCAACCGTTCTGTTTCCATTAAACCCTCACGCAGGAAAATTTGTGAAGAGCAGAAAGAAAAAAATGGGTAAATTGCTAAGAGCAGAGCCGGAAGGACCTAAATTTATGGAGGGATATACGCAAGTAAGGGATATATTGAAGAAAGCAAATTGGCTGCGGTTTATCCAGAAATTCAGAGGTTATCATAAAGAAGTGACGAAGGCATTCGCAAGGTCATTTAATGGCTTGGAAGCAGAGATTGGAGACCTTAATTTTGCGGTCAATGAAGCATCTATAGCAACAGCCACGGAACTTCTTCAGGAGGGTGAGCGTTGGTTTAAGAATAAAAGCATCAGTGATGAAGCATGGAGAACAATCTTACGAAACCAAGGTATGGACATAACTGTTTTTAAAAGAGGAATTCATGTGCATGCATTGAAAGAGGAATGGGCTACTTTGCTGCTAGTTGTTCAGAAATTCATTACCTGTGAAGGCCGTTTTGGGTCCATGTATATGTACCATACCAGGTTATTAATGAATTTTCTAGATTATCAAACTCTCAATCTCCCATATTTTCTATTCAATAGTTTGAAGAAAATGTCTGTGACTGTTCAGAAGCATTTAGGAGATGTAGAACCCCATCTATATCACCACGGCCTTGTAAAAATTTTGATTGAAAAGGAGTTAAAGGAAAAGAAAGACACATGGGAACAATTTCTGGTTAGAAATTTCTTTGAGGAACCTCAGGAAATTCCTGAAGGTAGTACAACAAGAAGGAGTAGAAGAAAAAGAATAAATGATGAAACCCAAATTACTCCTAATCAAGAAATTCCTGAAGGTAGCACAGCAAGAAGAAGTAGGAGAAAAAGAACAATTGATGAAATTCAAAATACTCTTACTACTACAATTGAAAGAACTGATAGGGAAGAGAGACTATCAAAGAGGAAGAAGAAAGAAATCAAGGGTAAGAAGCCAATAACACCAAAAGAGAGAAAAACTATTGAGGCTATACATAAAACCCCTTCTTCCGAAGAAGAAGATCACCAAGTGTTATCTGAAAGATTAATTTATCTTCAAAAACAGTCCTCTATGGCCAAGAAGACAGAAAAATGGAAACAAAAACAAAAAGATAGTGTACCACAGTGTGTGAGAAGAAGCAGCAGACATAAGGGGAAATTGAGGAAAACACAAATGAAGGGTCCTCATTTCATTGATTTGGGAGAGGAGACATCTGAACAGTCCCCATCTGACCATAGTCCATCTCAGTCAGTTAGTGAACCTGGTTCATTTCATTCTCAGTCAGACATTGAACATACTCCATCCCATTCTCAGCAAGATGTTGATGTGAGCCCTTCTCAGCCAGATTTTGAAGATAACTCTCCTTCACGGCATTTTGGGGACAGCCCAATAAAAATGACACCTGAAATAGACCCCAAGCAGCAGGAAGTATATGACTATATAGAATCTTTGGAAAAGGCAGCTATAGGTCCTAGTACTTCATCCATCCAGCCTCATACAGTACAGGATGATTTAGTCCAAACACTAAAACAGGAAATCTTTGAGCTAGAGCTTTTAAATAGGCACATCAAAAATGAAAATGAGACATTGAAAGAACAAGGCAAACTGGACAAAATCATCCATGATAATACCATGCTACATCTGGGAATATGGCAGAAGAAGAACAAGAAATTGAAAAGGAAATGTCAGAAGTTAAGCAGAGCACTGGTTAATATCAAATTTAGGTGCTTAATGAAGAAACCCAGAATGTTGGCAGCACCAAGGAAGAGGAGGAGAGGATTAGATGTGCTGGCTGAAGTGTCAAGGCATATGAACTAAGGAAGGAATATCAAAATTTTGGTTGCATGAGGACATGCAACACCTTCACATTGGGGGTATGTTGAGTCTCAAATCTGCATCTTTTCCATACACTTTTCTATACCTTTTTCACTCACTGAACCTCCCAAGTTGTCAATATCATTGTATATTAATTGCAAAAGAGTATCTAACATGGTTTTTAATTATATTTTTGTGTCTGCTGTTTGATTTAGATTTTGTTCATTTAGTTGCGGAATCTTGCCACGTTCCGCAGCTGCTGCAACTTTCCGCAACCATTTTGTGAAACTCTATGTTACAGGTGTCTACAGGAGAAACGAGCCACATGGGCAAGTCAGAAATGATGTGGACATGGTTCGTGTCCTATTGGCTCGAGCAAACTCATCTAAAGAAGCCGCGGTCAAAGGCGTCCACATGGAAGTCAACCATAGAGTCTCACGGTGACAGGACTCTGTTTCGTGTCACGTGAAGGTTCATATGGCCGTTTCTGAGTTGCGGAGGACAAGTCGACATCTGTACATGGCTCCATAGCTGAATTCAAACATCCACTCCTCATAGATTTACTTTGCAATACGGCCATGATCCTAGATCCATGGACGTAATGGTCTACGTGTTCTCCACCAGCATAAACTTTAGGAGACAGTTATATTTCTTTTGTTATATATAACGCGTTTGCATACGCATATAGATTTAGTCGATGTTAGTCTCTGTTATCTTTTATTAGTCTGCTCTGTAATGTAATTACACTGCCTTAGTGCCGTAATACCACCTTACTGTTATGACTGCATTTTAATATAAGAAGACTCTGTTTTCAGACTTAATTCGTACTTGAAGATTGTTGCCAAGGCTGGTGTAGAGGGCCCCTGCTTAGCTAAGGTTTTGTGCATTAGTGTATAGTTCTTGTTTTATTTCTTTAAAGCTCATTGTGCCATAATCCATTCACATGTTTATACATTGCATCTTTCATGGTATATATGCTTCATTTCTGTTTATAAACTTTCATGCTTTCCATTTCACTTTTGTCTTTCATGTTTTATGTTATTGATTACTGATCAGTGTTCTTGTTTCAGGTTATAGATAGGCAGCCCGGGCATTTGCATAACTTTTTGACTAATGACATGGAATTAACATTGTTCTGCTACTAATTTGTTTTTCTTAGTTTCTGTTTAATTTCAGTACTACTTTGTTTAATT
Organism: Pinus albicaulis; assembly: GCA_034641835.2. Lineage (NCBI taxonomy): Eukaryota > Viridiplantae > Streptophyta > Pinopsida > Pinales > Pinaceae > Pinus > Pinus albicaulis. The sequence goes on along the minus strand of CM076576.1, from coordinate 662,926,442 downwards.
TAGTTTTGCTGATTTGCTTCAGTAGTTAAATCTAGATATATTAAACTTCTCATAACATCTTCAGTTGCCTCCGAAAGCCACAGCTGGACTGATGGTGAGGGATTGTATTATGAAATGCGTAGTTTGGTATTAGTTTCCTTTCTGCAAATTTAGATATATTAAACTGCTCATAACATCTTCAGTTGCCACCGAAAGCCACAGCTGGACTGATGGTGAGGGATTGTATTATGAAATGTGTAGTTTGGTATTAGTTTCCTTTCTGCAAATTTAGATATATTAAATTGTGCATGACATCTTCAGTTACCTCCGAAATCCACAGCTGGACTGATGGTGAGGGATTGAATTATGAGTGTATGGTTTGATATTAGTTTACTTTCTGCAAATTAGATATCAGTTACTCAAGTTGTTTATGGTTACTTCCGAAAATCATAGCTGGACTAATGATGAGGGATCAGAAGACAAGTTGATGTAAATTGATTTAAATTTACTTTATTGCAACTTTTGGATTTCTTTCAACATAATTTATTTTGTGTTTAGACAGCAGCAAGAATAGTTTGGTTTCATGCTCACTAGTTCACTGTTTTGATTCATTAGATTAGCAGCATCTTTTCATTTCAGCAGCGCATTTTCATTTCCTTTCAAGTTTTATCATTGTAATTTTCAAATTCCTTTTTAAGTTTCAAGTTGGTAAATCATTATAGAGGATATCATTTCCTTGAACAAACATAACCATACTTGTTTTCATTTTAGAATTTCCATTTCATCTTAGAAAACCAAAAACGACAAAAAGTTAAGAAATAGGTTATCTTGCACATATAATGCGCCGCACTTCATCAGCTTACGAATCCCGGATTGACAAATTAAATGTAGCAATTTAGGACACACTAAATTGACCAAACAGTTGGTTACATGGTGGAGGTGGTTAAGCATCCATCTTTGGGTCCACCCATCGATGAGGCGTGAATAGATGTAGAGGCAACCATCAGGGATGCAACAGTTTCAGTCAGTAGCCGCCAAGAGAAGATTGAGCATTTCAAGACATATATTATGGCATTGAATTAGAAGATCCATATAGTCTGAGGCATCATCTTGCAGTTGAAACCATAAAAATGAGGAGCTCAAATTGAAGCGTGTCAAGTCAGAAGAAATTTTGTCTAGCATTAAGGGGCGGTTGATGGTCCTAGCGAGGTAGCAAGATGAGTACACTTGGGAGTTTCAGAGCAGCCTTCTTTAGAAGTACATCGAGCACCAAAAACAACCAGAGAGTCAAGATGGAGCCATCTAGCACAAAAAGAAACCCCATGAGCTATAACCTTTACCTAAGTAATTTTCCTCGAACTGCAATTCCAGCTGAGATGAAAATGAAAATAATCACATAAGATAATTTGTGCACCACACTCACATCCCTGTAAATTTTCAGTTCCATTAAATAAACCTACAAGGAATTTTTCTAGGTAGATTTAGGATTCCTATAGTGAAGGGTATGGGACATATGACCAAATTCATTGAAATGTGCATAAACGTTAAATCTAATCCTATTTAAATCATATGGTGTATTATCAAAGACAAAGGTGTTCCGGCAATGCCATATACCCCAAAAAAATGAAAAATGGGATCATCTTGTATTGCTTGCATTGTGTCTTCCATCTGCAAATGCATGATTCTATCGACGAGAAACTCCAAGAAAAAGGATATTGATAATCGATGTAGAACTTTATACTAGATGGCTTTGGAAATTGGGCATGTAAGAAGTAAGTGATTAACATCATCATTTAATTCCATGCACAAAGAACATCTTCTAGGTCCTTGAAAACCCATTTTGCAAAGATTTCCCCAAGTGAGAATATTTTCCTTCCATGCAATCCAACCAAAAATAATATTTAATTTTCATGGCATTTTCCATTACTATATTGACTTGAACCAACAATTCAATACAAAGGATAAAGGATTATAGGAAATGAAATCGTAAATCTCCTTTACTGAAATTGTTCCCTAAATAGATCTACCACCCCATCGAAGAGAATCAAAATAGCTTCAGATTGAAATACCATCCTGATACACTTTTTTGATGCAATATTCCCAAATAGATACATATTGTTCATTAGTTCCCAATTATGCAGCGTGATTCTAGGAGGGGTTTTATAGATCTAAAACCACCTCAAAATGAATTTGGGAGATAAATTGAATGCACATACCATGGAGGTGAGATAATGATGAAAAGCGCCCCTGCTATTAACCACAGTCACAATCTCAAAGCGACATATAAACTTCAGTTCCGTTTGAAACCCAAAATGGTTCTCAATTTCTAACGTTAAGAGACATTATAAGTAAAACCTTGGCCTTGGATTTAAAACCAAACACTAACGCATATGATCCCAATCGAACATAGCATTCAAATGTTCGATTTCTATTTAAACTCAAAGTACCACACATATAAAACCACTCAATTGAAATCGGAAATTAGAACGCCCAACTCAGGAATTCCGCTCCTTCTAAACCTGGTCTTCCTCTGCGCAAAGGTTGTGGGTCGACCCATATTCGACATGAGCACAGTTTCAATCGTAGATTGAATTCGCCACACTCTGCATCTACTTACCAATTATACACAGAGAGCATGGATTCAGCGCGTTCGGGAAGCAACATTTCATCTACTCTATAACGTCATATGAACATTAGATTGCCATCTTATGCATTCTTCTTTAAAAGGCTAAACTCATCGATCTTTCATTGACTCAGACACGCATAACAAATATGTATTCACGCTCATTCAATGCTCACAAGACTAGAACGAAATTTACAATGCATTCGCTCCTCCGTTCTCACAAAGACTAATGTTTAATTGAATCAAATTAAGGCAGAATCATATAGACATTTGATTGCCATCGATCCTGTAAGGATCGATGGTCAATAATCACTGAACTATACTCATAAATGAAACCGCAGATAAGCCATTTGTAACTCAAACGCATCAAATAAACTCCATAATCTAACTTAAATAAATCACTACACATATACAAATAATAATTCCTCTATTACATATAATTACTGCTTACAGACATCTGAGGCATTTCAGCCTCATTAAGCACTTCGTCCTATGACTACATTGTGTTCACTCGCCTCCTCTCAGACATTACAAAAGGTTCATGAATCGGCTGAGATCCACAGCCTCTCCGAATCACTCAAAGAAACTCTTAGTCTTCTCAAACGCACACATGGCAGATCATTAATTTTTCATCGGTTATAGAAATTTCAACATCGGTTTTTAACAAATTTGGTCCAATTTTGTGTGACTGTTCGCATACCTAGCTTCAGATTTGACTTAATTCAAATTTGTCCAGATGCCCCTGCATCAGACTCCCGAGGCACAAAAATTTATGACCTCTTGGTCATATGTCTTCTCCAGTTGTCCGCAATTTTACCCACATCATCTGTGGAACTTCTCTTCGTGATCTTCCAGTAGCAACATCTCCTGAACAATTCTCACCCGCATCCTCTGCGGAATTGTTCTCTGTGAGCTGCAACAAAACCTCTGCAATATCAAGTCCTCCCTGCTACCATATACCTCACCAAGCTTCTCTCCTGAGCTCTGAATTTTGGCATCTCTCTGGTTCGCTCCTGTGGAACCATTTGAGCACTCCTGCTCTAGGCTGCTGCAATCTTCTCACCTTCCTTGGCTGCTACCTTCGCAATATTAAAGGAAATCACAAGCTTGCAAATCTTCACAAAATTGTACCTCTTCTTCCTCTGTATGAAAACTCCTTCTCCTTCGCATGAAATCATTTTCCTGCTCTGATACCACTTGATGAAAAGCGCCCCTGCTATTAACCACAGTCACAATCTCAAAGCGGCATATAAACTTCAGTTTTGTTTGAAACCCAAAATGGTTCTCAATTTCTAATGTTAAGAGACATTATAAGTAAAACCTTTGGCCTTGGATTTAAAACCAAACACTAACACATATGATCCCAATCGAACATAGCATTCAAATGTTCGATTTTTGTTTAAACTCAAAGTACCACACATATAAAACCACTCAATTGAAACCGTAAATTAGAACGCCTAACTCAGGAATTCCGCTCCTTCTAAACCCAGTCTTCCTCTGCGCTAAGGTTGTGGGTCGACCCATATTCGACATGAGCATAGTTTCAATCATAGATTTAATTCTCCATACTCTGCATCTACTTACCAATTATAAACAGAGAGCATGGATTCGGCGTGTTTGGGAAGCATCATTTCATCTACTTTATAACGTCATGTGAACATTAGATTGCCATCTTATGCGTTCTTCTTTAAAAGGCTAAACTCATCGATCTTTCATTGAATCGGACACGCAGAAAAAATATGTATTCACGCTCATTCAATGCTCACAAGACTAGAATGGAATTTCCAATGCATTCGTTCCTCTGTTCTCATAAAGAATGATGTTTAATTGAATCAAATTAAGGCAGAATCATATAGACATTTGATTTCCATCGATCCTTACAGGATCGATGGTCAATAATCACTGAACTATACTCATAAACAGAACCGCATATAACCCATTTGTAACTCGCACACATCAAATAAACTCCATAATATAACTTAAATAACTCACTACGCATATACATATAATAATTCCTCTATTACATACAATTACCGCTTACAGACATTTGAGGCATTTAAGCCTCAGTACGCACTTCCTCCTATGACTACATTGTGTTCACTCACCTCCTCTTAGACATTATAGTCTCGCTGGTTATATAGGAATTACAAAAAGTTCATGAATCGGCTGAGATCCACAGTCTCTCCGACTCGCTCAAAGAAACTCTTAGTCTTCTCAAAGCACACATGGAAAATCATTAAGTTTTCATCGGTTACAGAAATTTCAGCATCAGTTTTTAACAAATTTGCCCCAATTTTTTGTGACTGTTCGCATACCCAGCTTCAAATTCGACTTAATTCAAATCTGTCTGGATGCCCCTACATCATATAATATCTCAATAGGCAGAGTATGATCACCATGGATAACACAGATGGGATCCAGGCCTATGTCAACCAATGAAACAGTCCTAATATCCCATTGTAAATTTCCAATTAACATTTTTTTTATTTTATTTTCATTAATCATACAAAATGATAGAAACGTTTTTTGGAGATCTCACACCATCTTTTATCTAAGAGAGGAAATCTGAGTTTTGTAAATATTTCTCATGAATAATATCCTGCCAAATACCTGAGCTGAAAATTGCATGCCAAAGTCTCTTAGTAATTAAGGCCCACCTATATTTTTCCAAAAAATTTAGACCCCAACCTCTCGCTTCCTTTTTTCTGTGAAATCTCCTCCATACCAAAGTCTCTTAGTAATTAAGGCCCAACTATATTTTTCGAAAAAATTTCAACCCCAACCTCTCGCTTCCTTTTTCTGTGAAATCTCCTCCAGATGCACAAAATGAATTTTGTGGCCACCCTTCGCTTTGGACCACAAAAAATTTGAAATAATGAAGTTAATTCTCTTAATAATGTGTTGTAGCATTATATTTAGATGAAGCTAGAATACAAAGATATTATGTAATAATGATTGCGCGAGGATCAACCTGCCTCCACTCGATAACCATCTGTGCGACAAAGTAGATGATCTATCTTCAAACATTTAAATGATCCAATGCCAATATATGATAAGATATATATTTGGTTTCAAATAAAATCCAAGGTATTTGAAACTTGGGTCCAAAGGAGAGAGATCAATCAAGAAGATATTTGCAATTTCCTCATTTTGGTTCAAATCGCAAGAAGCATATATAATCAACAATTTAAGTGTATTCATGTATAAACATGATGCATCTCCAAAATTCGATACTATTCGGTAAGGTTCTTCCATTGGTCTACCAAGACCTGACCAAATATAAGAATATAAACAAACAATAGATGAGATGCATTGGTCTACCAAGACTTGACCAAATATAAGAACATCAAGAAACAATAGATGAGATAGATGAGAGACAATTACCTTTTTGGTGATATGAACAACGAATAAACAATAGATTTGAGACACATACCTTTTCGGTGATATGAAGACCAACGAATAAATCGTCCACCCTTCGCTCCAAAATTTTCCTGCTTAATCCCTCTATGACCCAAAGAAATAATAAGGGTGATAGAGAGAAACCCTAATAAAGACCCTGAAAAGCCAAAAAAAATCTAATAGGACTCTATTGATTAAAAAAACATAACAAACCCTAATGGAGACCCTGAAAAGCCCAAAACAAATTTGACGGGACTCCATTGATTAAAACAACATAACAAACCATGGATCCTAATGGAGACCCTGAAAAGCCCAAAAAAAATCTGACGGGACACCATTGATTAAAACAACATAACAAACCATGGATAAACATGACATGATCCACTCAACAACACCAACTAAAAACAAACCATGGATACACATGACATGATCCACTCAACAACACCAATTGAAAGCCCGAGCTTATGCAGAGGAAAGTCCAGTCCATGCAATCATAAGCCTTATGCAAGTCCAATTTTAATCATAAGCCTTATGAAAGTCCAATTTTAATTAGTACATGCAATCATAAGCCTTTTAAAGTCCAATTTTAATCATAAGCCTTATGCAAGTCCAAATTTACTTATTCCATGCAATCATAAGCCTTATGCAAGTCCAAATTTACTTAGTCCATGCAATCATAAGCCTTATGCAAGTCCAATTTTAATCATAAGCCTTATGCAAGTTCAATTTTAATAAGCCATATGCAAGTCCAATTTTAAATGATAATCTATTTAAGCTTAACTTTTATAAAGTGGAAGTTTTATTTTTTTCAAGTCCAATTTAGTCCAATTTTAATCATCAGCCTTATGCAAGTCCAATTTTAATAAGCCTTATGCAAGTTCGGATAACCTCTTTAGGCTTAACTTTTATAAAGTGGAAGTTTTATTTTTTTGCAAGTCAAATTTTAATCATAAGCCTTAGGTAAGTCTAATTTTAATAAGCCTTATGCAAGTACAATTTTAATATGACAGCCTATTTAAGGTTAACTTTTATAAAGTGGAAATTTTATTTTTTTCACCAATTTTAAAATGTTAACTTGTTTAAGCTTAACTTTTATAAAGTGGAAGTTGTTTTTTTTTTTTTTTTTTTTTTCTTCGCATAATTAGTAATTAATCAATGGTACTATAGTGTGGTATGGTCTGAAGTGAATTATTTTAAAACTTTTCAAATTCTGATATCTGTTTGAAAAAATGCATATACACCATTAATCTATAAAGATTAAAAGTTGCACATAACTTTTATAACCATTTTCTTAATTTTTTCAGAATTGATCATTAATCTCGGTACTATAGTGTGTGGTCTAGTCTGACGTGAATTATTTTAAAAATTTGCAAACTCTGATATCTATTTATTTAAACTAATGAAAAATTTGCATATCCACCATTAATCTATAATAAGTAAAAGCTACAATCAAATTAGCTACAAACAAATAACATGCTTCAGCATGTGCTTTCAACAGCAAAAATCTCTCACGCCGATTTTATATGTTCATTCTGCAAATGCCAAACTTCAGATGGTTAAACAAATTGCAACCACAGAACAAACTGCTCAGAGCGTTCACAAACTTACATCCTTGGTCAATCTTAGTAAACTGCAATCATTTACATAAAAATGGCAATGAGTTGATTATTGCAGTAATGAAAACTCTTTAAGTGGCACTTTTGAAGCATGGGGAACAGTCTTAGCACCGCTACTTATTTGTTTTCTTTATTCTAAAGGGCACCTTTCCGTATGCTATTAGCCTTGACAAGGGGATAACAGGCGCCCTCTTTTTTGATGTAGAATCTACTGCACCGTTTGTTTCCTGTGTGTGTTTTCTCTCCTGCTCATTTGAACTCGGGGCAGCAGTCTCCTCACCTGGACCGTCACTCTTGGATTTCTTCTGCTCTTTTGTACGGTTCAATCCACGATCCTATGGTGCTTTGGAGGCTTTCATTCTTCAGTCTTATAAGGAGCTAATTTCTTCATTGATTCAACTCGTTCTCCTCCTAACCCAGAATTTATTTTTTGTTTAAACCATAGGCTTTATTAGATGACACTTCCTTGGCTACTTGAATCGGTAAAATATCTCCTACAACATCCTCGTAGTATAATTTTGTTGAGATTCAACAAGATGATGAGCTTAGTGAAAAGAGTCACCTTCACTAAGTGGGCTCGCAGGCTATTTTGGTGCAAGTCTATTTTTAGACATGATGATCATATTTCAAAAGTTGCAGGATGCTATTTGTGGATGGTTGATCGAGTTGGAAAAATATATGAAATTCTCTTTTTAGAATATTGGGCGAAGTCTATTTATAGATCGTCAATCTAAAAATAGATGCATGTCAATTATTATTAGCTCTTAATAATAATCAAACTCTAAACAACAACTTATTCTCTTGGAGCACTTCATTTCAGTGCACAGATGTGGCACAGCAGCTGATAGAAGGAATTACACTATTCCTAAGGGTTTACTGGAGCTATTTCATGGAGGACTCAGTGAGAACTCAAGTGGCAGAGTTATGACACAGGTGGAAGAAATAGTTATGGAGTTGTATTTAGTTTAACTCAGTTAGACTCGGTTGAGCTAGTTGTATCTAGTCTAATTGAATGATACACTAGTGAGAGTGGAGTGAATTAATTAGTTAATTAATTCACAAATAATAACTCATTAATCAACTGAACAATACATCAGTTAACTACAGTGCATGGCAGTTTCAGTGGAGACCCAGTGGAGAGGTAGGTGAAAGGGCAAGATAGACTATATGTTGTGACTATAGTGATGCATTGATTGCATCACACACACATTGGAGTTGCCAATGAGGATTGCGCAGTCAAGGCAAGGGTAATTCGAATTCATTGGTACATTCTTATAGAGAGATTGCACAGTGGAGGCAGGCTTGCAGGTGGTAAAGATCGGTGCATGGATTTGCAATATTAAGCCTATATAGTGTATAACGATTGTACTTTACTAAGAGCTTGTGATAATTTTTGATGTTTGTATGAGATTTTCATATGATCTCCATGTTACATAATATATAGTTGGGGTTTTCATCTTCAGGCTTTTCCGGTTAAAAACTATGTTATGTGTGATTGATAATTTTTGTTTATGCTTCACATGTGTGTGCAATTAACTTTTCCACAAAATATTAACAAGTGGAATAGATTCAGTATCTTCCATAAAGTTAAATAGTGTGAGATCAGGTGGATCTTGGACATATGAATTCTTAGTGCATATAATTTCTACATGGTATCAGAGCATTTTTTATTGAATATTGCAATTGTGAAGTGAGTTTGTGCTGGTGGATAATTCGAATTTGCTACAGAAGATTCTTGGTGCAGAAATCAAGTATACGTTGAAATGTCTTTCAACGGTTGAGATTGGAGTATGCCCTTAATGAGAGCTCGAATTACATAGCCTGGAAGGACAAGATGGAGGCAGTGCTAGAGGATAATGGGCTGAAGGAGTTCATCGATAGCAATGTTCCTAAGCTGAGATCTAGCGATGCTGCATTACTTGATGCATGGAAAAAGAAGACTACAAAGATGAGGAAGATTTTGTTGGAAGGTGTGAAGGACCATATTGTGTCCAACCTTCATAGGAAATCCACTCCATTCTTAATGCTGAAGGCTTTTACAGACTTGTTCCAAAGCAGAAGTGACTATAGGAAGTTGGCGCTTAAAGACAAGCTCAGAAAAATAAAAATCGAGAAAGGTGACAATATTCCAAAATACCTCACGAAGTTTGTCCACTTTACCAGATGAGCTAGGAAGTGTGGGGGGTTCTTGTTGATGAAGAATGCTTGGTGAGCTTGGCTCTCCTTGGGCTTCGAATATTTGGCATAGCTACGAAGACTGCGGCGATGGATAGGAGAAAGCGCCGGGATGGGAGCGACTTTTGTCGGATCTTGTGCAGGCGGAGATAAGGCGGGGTACCAGGGATGTATCTTCATTTAAGAATGAATATGAAGAGAATTTCACTTTGGCTACCAAAGCAAGGAAACGGAAGGGGAAGAAAAATCCTTCTAAATCCAGTGCGAAAGGCAAGAAGCAGGACTTGTCCAAAGTGAAGTGTTTTCACTATCACGAGCATGGACATCTCACCACTAAATTTCCACAAAAGAAGAAGAATAAGCAGGTTGCTAGATCTACAATTGGAGAGGCCTTAGCCTCGCAATTTGAGCTAGATTTTTCCTTGATCACATGCTTGGTTTCAAGCTGCATGGGATCGGTGTGGTATCTTGACAGTGGTGCGTCTTTCCATATGATGGGAGACAAAGAGTTGTTTAGTGACTTGGAGGAGAAGGACCTCCAGATGCATATAGATATGGGCGACGATGGTCGGTATAGTGCGACTAGCATTGGGACCATTACCTTTGAGAGGGAGTCCGGTAATCCATTCTTCTTGAAGAATTTCATGCATGTTCCAGGTCTGAAGAAGAACTTGGTCTCAGTCGCAATGCTGGAAGACAGAGGTTATGATGTTGTTTTCAGTGAGGGAAAAACCTTCCTTCAACATAAAAAAATGGGTCAAACCAAGAAGATAGGGGTTCGAATTAAGAATATCTACAAGCTGGAGGTAGATGGTTGCGCTACCATGGTGGGAAAAGTAGAAGAAGTGGTGAGCCGAGATGAGGGAGAATTATGGCATAGGATATTGGGCCATCTTCACCATGGCACTTTGAAAATTTTGCAGCAAATTTCTACTGGACTTCCCAAGGGTACTCTTGCACAGTCAGATCAGTGCAAAGGATGTACAATGGGTAAGTTTGTGAAGACCACTTTTCATGAGAAGGAGAACCATGCTTCGGTGATCCTGGAGAGAATTCACACAAACGTGTGTGGACCATTCTCAGTTGCTTCAACAACGAAACATAGGTATTATGTGATATTTGTTGATGAATTTTCTCGTAGATGATGGATCTTCTTCATGCAGAAGAAGAGTGAAACGTTCTCAAAGTTCTGTGAGTTCAAGGCATTGGTGCAGAAGGAGTCAGGGAAGTAGGTGAAAGCTCTAAGGAGCGATAATGGTGGTGAATACATCTCGGGTGAATTTAAAGACTTCTATAGAAAAGAAGGAATTCGAAGAGAACCCATAGCGCCTCATAACCCACAGCAGAATGGGGTCACGGAGAGAAAGAAAAGAATTATCATGGGTGCTTCACGAGCGATGTTGCATGACCAGGGCCTACTGATTCACTTGTGGGCGGAAGCATGCAACACTGCGGTTTATGTGCAAAACCGTTGTCCTCATAGAGTACTTGGCATGAGTACACCTGAAGAAGCTTTTACTGGTAAGAAGCCTGATATTTCTCATTTGAATATTTTTGGCTCATTTATTTACTTTCATGTCACAAAGGACGCCAAGAAGAAGCTGGAGGCGACTGCAAAAGTTGGGTTATTTTTGGGGTACACAAACACTTATAACTATCATGTGTATTTTTCCAAACAATCGGATGGCTGTTATGCGACGGGATATAAAATTCAATGAGGTGAAAGCCATGAAGTTGTCGCTTGAGAGGGAGCTACACTTGCATGCGGAGGAGGAACTTCTTGTTCCCAAGATGAGCCTGGATGTGGATTAGCCATAGGAGATTCATGGAGTGGAGGAGTCCACTCATGCAGAACCAAACATTAGACAAGGTAGAAAGCGTACCACAAAAGCTGAGAGACTGAAGCTTGATGTGGCACAAAATGTAGGAGTTCCTACATCACAACGCAGATAGAGACAATCACCTAATCGATTTACTAGATACATGGCTCTTATGAGCAAGTGTATCGTGACAGAGCCATATTCTTTTGAAGAAGCAATACAGGAACCCACATGGGTAGATGCCATGGTGGAGGAGTATGATGCCATTGTCAGAAACAGTGCTTGGGAGATTGTTCCAAGGCCGGTGGGAAAATAAGTTGTAGGATCAAGATGGATCTACAAGGTAAAGCAAGCTATTGATGGGAGCGTCGAGAAGTATAAGGCAAGAGTTTTTGCTCGGGGCTTCTCACAGATCGAGGGGATTGACTATGAAGAAACCTTTGCACCTGTCGCACGCTATTCTTCCATACATACCATCCTTTCTCTCTCAGCGCAAATGGGTTGGCACATTCATTAGATGGATGTGAAGACTGCGTTCCTTAATGGGATCATTGAGGAAGAGGTGACATTGAGCCGACTGAAGGATTTGAGATCTTCGGCGGCGAGTCGCATGTGTGCGGGCTCAAAAAGAGGGAAACCTTGTATGGGTAGAAACAAGCACCCCGTGCTTGGTACACTCGGATCAACAACTATTTCACTAGACTTGGCTTCACCAAGAGTGAGGTAGATGCAAACATGTACCAGATTGTGGTTAGGGTAAGCTTTTGATCATTGTACTTTATGTTGATGATTTGATACTAATAGGTGATGAGCAGTTGATACACTCATGAAAGGCTAATCTTGCAAAGGAGTTTGAGATGAAGGATTTAGGCCTCCTTAATTATTTCCTTGGATTGGAAATATGGCAGCGATAAGGTGAAATGTTTGTGTCTCAAGGCAAGTATGTCCGGGAGATACTGGAGAAGTTTCACATGCAAGGCTGCAAGCCTATCGACACTACTTTTCTAGGAAATTGGAAGAAAGAGGATGCTACATCGGCAGAGGTAGTGGATGCCACTATTTATCGACAGTTGGTGGGTTCGCTCATGTATTTAGTTAATACAAGACTGGACATATTCTATGCGGTGAACCCGAAATTGACAAGCGATGGTTAAACCTACCAAGCTCTTTTGGAATGCAGACAAGCATGTCTTGAGGTATCTCAGAGGCACATCTGAGTAAGGCTTATCGTATAGAAAAATGGATAAGGTGAAGTTGAATGGCTTCACAAATGCTAATTGGGCAGGCAGCCCAATAGACAGAAAGAGCACATCAGGAGGGATTTTCAGTATCAGACCTACATCAGTTTCTTGGCATAGTAGGAAAAAAATTATCCATGGCACTCAGTTCAGCAGAATCAGAATACATGGCAGCAAGTCAAGCTGCATGTGAGGCTATCTGGATGAGGAAGATTGGTTGGTTTGTTCGGTTCACATTTTAGATCACACGGTGATTCATTGTGATAATCAGAGTTGCATTAAACTCTCTATTAATCCTATGTTTCATGATAGATCTAAGCATATAGATATCCGGTATCATCATATTAGAGATTGTGTGTAGCGAAAGATCATGTTGCTTTAGTACATTCCTACGGAAGATCAGGATGCAGATATTCTGATGAAGGTGCTCACCAGGGGAAAATTCAAATACCACACAGATAGGATAGGGGTGAAGGATAATCCTTTTATTGTTGAGAGGAAGTGTTGAGATTCAGATGATAAGATGATAGGCTTAGTGAAAAGTCACCTTTACTAAATTTGGCCCACATGACTATTTTTGGCGCAAGTCTATTTTTAGACATGATGATCATATTTCAGAAGTTGCAGGATGCTATTTGTGGATGGTTGATCAAGTTGGAAAAATAGATGAAATTCTATTTTTATAATATTGGGCGAAGTCTATTTATAGATCGCTGATCTAAAAATAGATGCATGTCGATTATTATTAGCTCTTAATAATAATGAGACACTAAACAACAACTTATTCTCTTGGGCAACGGTCTGTGCACGAATGTGGCACATCGGTACAACCGAAGGAATTATGGTATTCTGGGGTTTACTGGAGCTAATGCATGGAGGACTCAGTTAGAACTCAAGTGGCGGAGTTATGACACAGTTGGAAGAAGTAGTTATGGAGTTGTATTCAGTTTAACTCAGTTAGACTCAGTTGAGCTAGTTGTATCTAGTCTAACTGAATGATACACTAGTGAGAGTGGTGTGAATTAATTAGTTAATTAATTCAAAAATAATAACTCATTAATCAACTAAAAAATACAACAGTTAAATACAGTGCATGGCAGTTTCAGTGGAGACCAGTGGAGAGATAGATGAAAGGGCAAGATAGACTATCTGTTGTGACTATTAGTGATGCATTGATGGCATCAAACACACAGTGGAGATGCCAATGAGGATTGCGTAGCCAAGGATGGAGTAATTCAAATTCATTCAGAGCCATTCTTCAGCAAATATTGCACAGTGGAGGCAGGCTAGCAGGTGGCAAAGATCGGTGCATGGATTTCCAAGATTAGGCCTGATTAGTGTATGACAATTGTACTGTACTGAGGGCTTGTGATAAGCTTTGTATGTTTGTATGATATTTTCATATGATCTCCATGTTACATAATATATAGTTGGGGTTTTCAGCTTCAGGCTTTCCTTGTTAAAAACTGTGTTATGTGCGATTGAATATTTTTGTTTTATGCTTCACATGTGTGTGCAATTAATTTTTCCGCAAAAGATTAACAAGTGGAATAGATTCAGTATCTTGCATAAAGTTAAATAGTGTGAGATTAGGTGGATATTGGACATATGCATGCTTAGTGCATATAATTTCTACAAATTTGTAATATTCCTCTAGTTGTTTGTCGAAAGACAACTTTTCTCGGAGAGAAACTCTAACTTTGCGCTTTTTCTTGTTTCTAGTCTCTTCTGGTTCACTTCCCACACCTAATGCCCTCCAATCCATAATAATTGTCACTTACTCATCTTCATATTCATTGGCTTCATCTTGCTCTGCCCCCTCACGTTCATCCTCATAAACTTCATCTTCCTCTGCTCCCTCGTCTGCATCTTCATCTTCAACTTCCCCTATGTTGAAATTTGCAACAAGAAACAATGAAATTTGCATCCATAAACAACATGATGACACACACACTAGTGTAGGATCACAGGTCACACAGTGATGGGTCCTAGCGATACATTAGTGTGCAACCAATTTATTAAATAAATTGAAAATGTGCCTAATTTAATTTTCCCTTAATAAAATTGGACAATAAATTGTAATCTTCTCTCATAAACACTTGTACCAGTTAACTGAGTGTGATAGACTTAGTTAGCTCATTAATTTCAAGTTGAGAGTGGTTGGTGAGGCACGTAGAGTGATTCTATTTGTTTTAGAGTCCAAGTTGTAGTTAGTGTATTAGTTTAATGCATGAGAAATCAGTTTACTCAATTAAGTGAGTTAAAGTCAGTCTAACTAGTTGTAATTGATTGTTGTACTAGTGAGAGGTCAAGTTAATTAAATTAGGTTTGATTCACATGCAGTGATATGTCAAGTGAATGATGATTTACTATTAATAACTGCATGCATGTCAGTTCTGATGAAGACCCAGTTGAGAGATAGGTTAAAGGGATGCTAACTATCAGTTGTATTTTTAACAAACTACCCAGATGTAGTTATATACCCATAAGATTGCCCATGATACTCATCACAGTCAAGGAAGGATAATTATCCTATTTAATAGGGATTAATTGCCTAGGGATTGCATGAGCAAGGCAGGCTAAGCATAGGCTCCGACTAAGTGTTGGTCAATTTTTTCTGGATCAGTGTGAGACAGTTGGTAGAGTGCAATAGACTCTTGTGGCAAGAGTGCATTGTATTGTTTCATGATTCCTTGGTTCATTATAAAATATAGATAGAGGGGTTTTGAGCAGAAAGATTTCCTCGAGAAAAATATCTGTGTTGTGGATTGATTTTCTTCTTTCTTTTACTTGGTGTGATTTTGCGATCATGTTTAATTTTCGCAAATTAATTGTTAGAAGGATTCAATATCTTGCTTTAGAACATTTCATGGTCGGATTGAATCCATTGGTATACATGCTGTTTTTATAATTTCTACATAGTATCAGAGTGCAAGAATTCATTATAGTGGAGAAGAAATTATGTTTGTATTGAACAATATTAAAACTTGTAGATACTTTTGTTGGTGTGATAAGCGGATCAAGATGGTTTCAGTGGATTAAGATTGGAATATGCACTCGCATGCAGTTCTAATTATATCGCATGGAAAGAAAGAATGAATGAACTTCTGAAGGACAACAGGTTGAAATAATTCATTGATAATGATATTCCCAAGCCTGCAGCATTAGACGCTGCTCTTCTTGATGCTTGGAAAAAGAAGGCAGCTAGGGAGAGGAGGATCTTATTAGAGGGAGTTCGAGATCACATTGTCTCAAGTCTCCATGGCAAGGTGACTCCACATGCAATGTGGAAGGCCTTCACATATCTGTTTCAGAATAGCAGCAGCCAAAGGAATTTTGCACTAAAGGACAACTCGGGAAAATCAAGAAGGAGGAGGGCAAGACGGTACCAAAATACTTGGTGAAGTTCACTCAATCTCGAGATGAGCTTGGAAGTGTTGTTGTGACCATAGCAGATGATGACTTTGTGAGCCTAGCACTTCTAGGCCTTCCCAAGATTCAGCATAGTTATCAAGACTTTGTCAATGGGAGGGAGAAGTTACCAAATTGGGAGCGACTTTGGTCGGATTTGGTACAAGAAGAATTTAGGCGGAATATGAGGGATGGATCCTCATCCAAGACTAATGATGAGGAAGATTGTGCCTTGGCCAGTAAGGCAAAGAAGGCCAAGGGAAAGAAATCCCAAGGTGAAGTGGGTAAGAAAGACTTGTCCAAGATCAGATGTTTTCATTGTCACGAGCATGGGCACTATGCTACAAATTTTCCACAGAAGAAAAACAAGAAGGAGCCTGCAGTTGCAACACGTGAAGCATTGGCTTCAAAATTCGAGTTTGATTTTAATCTCATTGCATGCATGGCCAACACTATAATGGGATGCATTTGGTATTTAGACAATGGTGTCTCGTTCCATATGACGGGGAATAAAGATCTCTTTAGTGACTTGGAGGAGAAGGACCTCCAACAGAGCGTAGAGTTTGGATATGAGGAGAGGTATAATGCTACTGACATAGGTACAATTACCTTTTAGAGGGAGAATGGTTCCCCTCTCAGACTAGCAGATATTTTGTATGTTCCGGACCTAAGGAAGAATCTTGTCTCCATAGAAGTATTGGAAGACCGTGGTTATGAAGTGATGTTTAGAAACAGAAAATTTCTCCTTAAACACATAGCCATGGGACAGGTGAAGCAGATCGGTTCAAGAATAAAGAATATGTATGCTCTCGAGGTTGAGGATGCATGCAAGACTTTGAGGAGCAAAGTAGTGTTTAATGACTTGGTGGTTGAGAGGGAGAAATTATCTCTCAACATACAGCCTCAGAAGCAGTCTCAGAAGTTTGTGGAGTAGCCACAATTGGAGAAGCAGAGAGGAGACTGAGTGGAAGACTCAATTGAAATAGAGACCTCTAGGAGGGGGGAATTTTGAGCCAAATGGGCAGAGGGAGTACATGCAGCTATACCTCCAGGTGAGAGGTGGGGCAATGTGCAGAATTAATCCCAAGAAGAAATTTGGGCAGGATTTATTGAGATGATGCGTCTCATGGATCGAACCTAGCTACAAGGAGCCCACAGTACAGTAGTAGCATGAAGGATCGGTTAGATTGATGCAATAATATGTGAGGAAGACAAAAATCAGAGTGACAGGTGTCGGATACTGGAGCACAGATCATATTTGGTAGTAGTGCAGAGTGCATGGATGTAGATGTCAATAGCACAGAAAGACCTATAGACATGTGCAGTAGGTACCAGCAGTCAAAAGACTCTAATGACAGATGCATTATACTTATTCAGTTATTGGAGGCTATTCAATTTCAGGTGAGTTGCATGTGCGAACAACGCTAGGAAGTGTTGCATGCAAGAACATTCCAAAGGGACCAGATCGGGACAGATTGATTCCTTTATTGTTGAGAGGATGTGTTGAAATCCGCAACAAGAAATAGTGAAATTGGCATCCAGAAAAAATAGGACAACGCACACACTAGTGTGGGATCACAGGTCACACAGTGATGCGTCCTAGTAAAACATTAGTGTGGAACCAATTTATTAAATAAATTGGAAATGTGTCTAATTTAATTTCCCCTTCATTAAATTGGACAATAAATTGTAATCTTATCGAATAAACGCTTGTAATAGTTGACTGAGTGTGATAGACTCAGTTAGCTCATGAATTTCGAATTGAGGGTGGTTGGTGCGGCATGTAGAGTGATTCTAATTGTTTTAGAGTCCAATTTTCAATTAGTGTATTAGTTTAACGCATGAGAAATCAGTTAACTCAATTAAGTGTGTTAAAGTCAGTCTAACTAGTTGTAACTAATTTTTGTAATAGTGAGAGGTCAAGTCAATTAAATTAGATTTAATTCACATGCAATGGTCTGTCAAGTGACTAATGATTTACTATTAATAGCTTCATGCATGTCATATTTGATGAAGACCCAGTTGAGACAAAGGCTAAAGGGATGTTAACTATCAGTTGTATTTTTAGCAAACTGCCCAGATGGAGTTATATACCCATAGGATTTCCCATGATACTCAACGCAGTCAAGGAAGGCTAATTATCCTATTTAATAGGGATTAATTGCCTATGGATTGTGTGAGCAAGGCAGGTTGAGCAGAGGTAGGAAATTGGCTAAGTGTTGGTCTATTTTGTCTGGATTAGTGTGAGACAGTTGGTAGAGTGCAACAAACTCTTGTGAGAAGAGTGAATTTTATTGTTTCATGATTCCTTGGTTCATTATACAATAGAGATAGAGGGGTTTCAAGTAGCAAGTTTTCCCCGGGAAAAATATATGTTTTGTGGATTGATTTGCTTCTTTCTTTCACTTGGTGTGATTGTACGATCGTGTTTAATTTCTGCAAATTAATTGTTAGAATGATTTATTATCTTTCTTTAGAACATTAAATGATCGGATTGAATCCATTGGTATACATATTGTTTGTATAATTTCTACACGCTGCCCCATCTTCAACTGATTTTGGATCTGATCTCTGCCCAAATTTCGCCTCCTCCCTTGCCAGATTAAATCCATCAGCTTTCTACCCATCCCAACCTTTGGGAAAAGCCAACAACTCATCCACTATATCAAAATCGGGCATCTCCAATTAATACGCATCATGCCCTTGAAACTTCTCATCTGAATCTTCGTCCCCATAGTACTCATCCCCAAATGCCTCCCTCATCTTCCGATCATATTATGCAGGATCAAAATCGTCCTCGAGATCCTCCTCACCCACAAAATTCCCCTGATCACCTGTTCACCTACGACCCCAATCACATCCCTAATCTTCTCAAGCTTCTCCAAAATATCATCCTTAACATTATTTAAGTGCTTCGACTCCTCCTTCCTCTCAAACTCAACCAAAGGCAGACTCTCTTGCTTCTTCTTCCTCTGAAGCTGCCTCACGTTTGATTCTTCCTCACAGAACCCTCAGCAAACCTTGGATAACCCAACACCCGATCCCCAACACCCTTGAACCTAAAATTATACTCCACCTCGTAACTCTCATGCTCCTCCAACTCTTCCTCACCCTTTAGAAACCCCAAAAACATCCCCATAATCAAAACCCTTGTTTTCCCTTTCAATTCATCTCTTATTCATCAAATAATTCTTCAAAAACCTATCATTCTCATCTAAATCATCGTCCTTACCAAAATATTCGTCTAATTTCCTCGCAATGCCGCCATATTTGGCCCATTACTCAGCCTTAGCAACAACCTCCTCCTTCTCTTTCTTCTCGTGGAGGAGTTCCTCTGTAGTCTTCTTATTTAGATTAAGCAAACTTGTTGAGATTCAAAAAGAAAATTTTAGCACCCACGCCTAGTGCATTAAGCACCTACACTAGGGTGGGCCCCACGGGGCTATTTTTGGTGCATGTCTATTTTAGTTATCCCTTAATTAAGATGGACAATAAAATGTAATATAGTCTAAAAAATAACTTGTAATAGTTAACTAAGAGTGATAAAATCAGTTAACTCATGGATTTCGAGTTAGAGGTAGTTGGTGAGGCATGCAGAGTAATTCTAGTTGTAAAAAAGTTCGAAGTGCAGTGGTGCATTAGTTAATGTAGCTTGTAATCAGTTTAACTCAGTTAAGTGAGTTAAACTCAGCTGTGCTAATTGTAACTTCTTGATACACTAGTGAGAGATCAAGTGAATTAAATATTAATTAATTCATAATTAGTGATCTCACATGCAACTGAGGATTTACTATTATTATTTGCATGCATGTCAGATCCAGTGGAGACCCAGTTGAGATCTAGGTGAAAGGGAAGTTGACTATCAGTTTTATGATTATTGGGTTGCACCCATGCAACCAAACACCCATTGGAGTGCCCATGATACTTGCGCAGTAAATGAAGGCCAAAATTCCTATTCTTTAGGGATTACCTTCATCAGGGATTGCACAATCAAGGCAGGTTGTCTGGAGGCAGTAAATCGGCTAAGTATTGGTCAATTTTTTGTATGACAATGTGAGACAATTAGCTGAGTATTGGAGGGCTCTTGTGAGAAGAGTTTGTATGTAATTGTTTCATGATCCATGCTAAATATACAATAAAATATAGTGGGGTTTTGAGCTTTCTCTGGAAAATTATCTGTGTTGTGGTTTGAGTTGATTCTTCTTTACTTCATGTGATTGGAAATTGTGTTTTTAATTCCACAAAAGATTTGTAGAAGTGATTCAGTATTTAAATTTAGTACATTGTTATATCAGATTAAATCCAAGATATATATGCATGTTGTATAATTTCTACATGGTATCAGAGCACAGGAAATCACAACTGTAAAGGAGGAGCTAAGTTTGTGACTGGATAGAATTCGAATTTGTAGAAAGACTAATTTCTTGGTGCTAAACTAATTCAGGATCGAAATGGCTTTCAATGGGTTGAGGTTAGAGTATGCACTCAAGGGCAGTTCAAAATATATTTCTTAGAAGGACATGCTGGAGGCAGTACTCAAAGATAATGACTTGAAAGAATTCATTGACAATGATGTTCCTAAACCCCCTATGACAGATGTTGCAAATCTTGATGCATGGAAAAAGAAAGTGGCAAAGGTGAGGAGGATCCTATTGGAGGGAGTACGAGACCACATTATCTCAAGCCTCCATGGGAAAGCCACACCATATGTAATGTGAAAGGCTTTGACAGATCTATTCCAGAGCAGTAGCGATCATAGGAAATTTGCGCTCAAAGATAAACTCAGGAAGATCAAGATGGAGAAGGGCATCTCCATACAAAAATATCTAACAAAGTTTATCAATGTTGGGATGAACTTGGGAGAGTTGTTATAACTGTTGTTGATGATGATTTGGTGAGTTTGGCTCTCCTAAGACTTCCCAAGAGTCATCACAGTTATCAAGACTATATCAATGGAAGGGAAAAATTGCCAGATTGGGAATGACTGTGGTTGGATTTGGTGTAGGAGGAGTTCAAACGAAACACCAGAGATGGATCTTCATCTAAGAATGAAGATGAAGAATATTGTTCTTTGGTTGCAAAGATGAAGAAAGGGAAGGGGAATAAATTTCATTCCAAATCTGAGTCCAAGAATGGTAAGAAGAAGGAGGTTTCCAAGGTGAAGTGTCTTTACTGTCACGAGCATGGGAACTTTGCTACTAACTATGCAAAAAAGAAAAAGAACAAGAAGGTTGAAGGATCTGCAACTAGTGAGGCTTTGGCCTGACAATTTAAGCTTGAATTCTCATTGATCACGTGCATGATGTCAAGTGCCTTGGGATCTGTGTGGTATTTGGATAGTGACACTTCCTTTCACATGACGAGAGACAAGGAACTTTTCAGTGACTTGGAGGAGAAGGATCTCCAAATGCATATTGAAATGGGTGATGAAGGGCGGTACAGTGCTACCAGGATTGGTACCATTACCTTCCAGAGGCAATCAGGTAAACCCTTTCAATTAAAATATGTAATTCATGTACCAGGTTTGAAGAAAAATTTAGCCTTAGTCACAATGTTGGAGGATAGAGGCTATGATGTTGTTTCTAGTGAAGGAAAGCTTTCCCGTGACACAAAAAAATAGGACAAGCCAAGAGGATAGGGATTCAAGTTAAGAATCTCTACAATATGGAGGTAGATGGCTACACAATAATGATCGGCAAGGCAAATCAAGTGGCGAGCTGGGATGAGTGCGAATTATAGCACAAGAGATTGAGCCATCTTCACCATGGAGCCTTGAAAGTCATGCAACAGATTTCTACTGGTCTTACCAAGGGTACACTTGCGTAGTCAGACACATGCAAGGCATGTACTATGGAAAATACGTAAAGGCCATCTTTGCCATCTCTAATGAGAAGGATAACTGAGCTTCAGGGATCCTTGAGAGAGTTTACATAGGCGTGTTTGGACCATTCTCTGTTGCTTCGATAGAAAAACATAAGTACTATGTAATATTTTTTGATGAATTTTCTTGTAAGCGATGGATCCTCTTCATGTAGAAGAAAGATCAGACATTCTCTAAGTTTCTTGAGTTTAAGGCATTGGTGGAGAAAGAGTCGGGGAAGCAAGTGCAGGCTCCTAGGAGCGATAATGGTGGAGAATACATCTCTAACAAATTCAAGAACTTCTGCAACAAAGAAGGAATTTGAAGAGAACTAATAGCGCCTCATAGCCCACAGTAGAATGGGGTCGCGGAAAGAAAGAATAGAACGATCGTGGGTGCAACAAGAGAAATGTTTCATGATCAAGGGCTACCGATGCATATGTGGGTAGAAGCATGCAACACTGCGGCATTTTTGCAGAACTGTTGTCCTCATAGGATACTTGGCATGAGTACACCTGAAGAGGCTTTCACTAGTAAGAAACCCGATGTTTCACACTTCAAGATTTTTGGCTCATTTGTTTATGTGCATATGACCAAAGATGCCAAGAAGAAGCTGGAACCGACAGCTGAGATTGTGGGGTACACTGAAACACCCCATAATTATTGAGTGTATTTTCCAAACATCAGAATGACTATTGTGCGACGGGATATAAAATTTGATGAGGAGAAAGCCATGCGGTTGTCCTTTGAGAGGGAGCTGGACTTGCATGCAGAGGCAGAACTGTTGGTTCCCAAGGATGAGCCTCAATATGTGGATCAACCACATGCGGAGGATCATGGAGTGGAGGAAAACACTCATGCAGATCCATACACCAGAAATGGTAGAAGGCGCACCACGGAAGCTGATAGATTGAGACTTGATGCTGCAGAGAATGTAGGAGCCCTACTTCACAGTACAGACAGAGATATTCTCCTGACCGATTTACTAGATACATGGATTTTATGAGAAAATATATTGTGAATGAACCATATTCCTTTCAGGAAGCAGTGAAACAACCAACTTGGGTTGATGCAATGGTGGAGGAGTATGAATCCATTGTCAAGAACAGTGCATGGGAGATTGTCCCAAGACCGTTCGACAAATCATTGGTTGGATCGAGATGGATCTATAAGGTAAAGCAAGCTGCTGATGGGAGTGTGGAAAAATACAAGGCCAGATTTGTGGCCCAAGGATTCTCACATATCAAGGGGATCAATTATGATGATACTTTTGCACCTGTTGCAAGATAATATTCCATTAGACTCATCCTTGCACTCTCAGCGCAGATGGGCTGGCGCATTCATCATATGGATGTGAAAACTATGTTTCTAAATGGGATCATTGAGGAAGATGTGTACATAGAGCAACGCGACAGTTCGGAGATATTCAATAGTGAGACGCATGTGTGCCGACTCAAAAGAGCACTGTATGGGCTGAAGCAAGCACCCTGTGCTCAGTACAATTAGATAGACAGCTTTTTCACCAGACTGGGCTTCACAAAAATTGAAGCAGATGCAAACCTGTACCAGATTGTGGTTGAGGGTAAGCTCTTGATTATTTTTATTTATGTTGATGATCTAATTTTGACTGGAGATGAGTAGCTGATACACTCATGCAAGGAGGATCTTGTAAGGGAGCTCGAAATGAAGGACATGGGACTCCTTCATTATTTCCTTGGATTGGAAATATGGCAGTGGGATGGTCAACTTTTTGTGTCTCAAGGAAAGTATGCAAAGGAGATACTGGGTAAGTTTCACATGGAGAGCTGCAAACTCATGGATACTCCTCTTTGAAGAAATTGGAGGAAAGAGGATGCTACTTCTGGAGAGGTAGTGGATGCTACTGTCTACAGGTAGTTAGTTGGTTCACTGATGTATCTAGTGAACACCAAACCAGACATTTGCTACGCAGTTGACCAACTAAGTCAAGCTATGGTTAAGCCTACCAAGCTCTTTTGGAAGGCGGGGAAGCATGTATTGAGATACTTGAGGGGCACATCAGATTATGGTCTATGGTACAGAAGGACAGAGGGAGTGAAGCTTCAAGGCTTCACGGATGCAGATTGGGTAGGCATTCCATCAGACAGAAAGAGCACATCAGGAGGGATCT
Organism: Pinus albicaulis; assembly: GCA_034641835.2. Lineage (NCBI taxonomy): Eukaryota > Viridiplantae > Streptophyta > Pinopsida > Pinales > Pinaceae > Pinus > Pinus albicaulis. The sequence continues at coordinate 662,902,172 of CM076576.1, read as the reverse complement.
TCATCATAGGATCGACAACAATTTCCTCGTATAGCAGGAAACAACGATCTGTGGCACTCAGTTCAGCAGAAGCAGAATACATGGCAGCAAGTCAAGATGCATGTGAGGCTATCTGGATGAGAAAGCTCTTGGTTGGTTTGTTTGGTTCTCAGATAGATCCGACAATGATACATTGTGATAATCAGAGCTGCATTAAACTCTCGATTAATATTGTGTTTCATGATAGGTCCAAGAACATAGATATCTGGTACCATCATCTCAGATATTGTGTGCAGAGAAGAATAATGTTGCTTCATTACATTCCCACGGAAGATCAGGATGTAGATATTCTGACGAAGGCACTCACCAAGAGAAAATTCGAATACCATAGAGACATGATCAAGGTGAAGGATAATCCTTTTCTTGTTGAGAGGGAGTGTTGAGATTCAACAAGAAAATTTCAGAACCCACACCTAGTGCATTAAGCACCTACACTAGGGTGGGGCCCACGGGGCTGTTTTTGGTGCATGTCTATTTTGGTTATCCCTTAATTAAGATGGACAATAAAATGTAATCTAGTCTCAAAAATAACTTGTAATAGTTAAACAGGGAAGTGTGTGTGTTCATGTGTTTTCTGACAGAAATGATTGGTAATGTGTCTGAAATATTACTGTTACCACAATTCAGGTGGTATTTTCTGATGCTCAAGGTGTAATGATTCATGGTCAGTGGTCCCTTCTGTTCATGCCAGTTGTGGCCTTGTGATATAAATGAGATCAGCGATGAATATTCATTCATTCATAGATGGTGATCTCATGGCAATTCTGTCTCTTTCTTATTTTACATATAGATAAATGAGGCAGGTTGGGATCCAAACAAAGAAGGGTTTTCTAGTGCAGATTATCTTTACCATGCTCATTCATAGATGCATTGTATAATTGAAGATTCAAATTCTTATTCTTTAGGGATTTCATTCATCATGGATTGCGCAAGCAAGGCAGACTGTCTGGAGGCAGTAAATTGGCTAAGTATTGGTTAGTTTTTTTTTATGACAGTGTGAGACAATTAGTTGATACTGGAGGGCTCTTGTGAGATTAGTTTTTATCTAATTGTCTCATGATCCATGCTGAATATACAATAGAATATAGTGGGGTTTTGAGCAGCTAGATTTCCCCAGGAAACTATTTGTGTTGTGGTTTGATTTTATTCTACTTTACTTCATGTGATTGGCAATTGTGTTTTTAATTCCACAAAAGGTTTGTAGAAGTGATTCAGTATTTAACTTTAGTACATTGTTAGATCGGATTGAATCCAAGATATACATCCATGTTGTATAATTTCTATGAAACCCTCATCATCTTCATCATCGCTAACACTAGCCTCCATGAATGCTCGCTTCAGCTCATCCCGCTCCTCTGCATAACTCTTGGGGGGCATTTATAACCCCTTTTTCTCCAAAATTGGGGCCATTTTCGAGAAAATGCTGGGCCATGACATCCTTTAGATACAAAGAATTTTTCTTCTTTGGCTTCTCTACATTTTTCTTTTTCTTCATCGTAGGGTTTGGCATCTTTCTGATAAATTAGAGGGTCCTTATTCTTGATATTGGCTAGGGTTTTGTAAATTTGAGTCTCTGTGCATTCCAGGATAAGGCCATATTTTTCAGAGGACTCAGAATCAGAGTCGGACCCTGCGACATGGCCCTGTTTTTTGAGCTCTTGCAAACAGTGGAGCGCCACTCGCTGCTTGTTGTGGGCGAAACACTTGGCATAGGATTTTTTGATCTTGATGTTTAATGGTTCAAATAGATGTTACATGTAGTGTTATTTTCAAACAGATCTCGCTTAGTGGGTCAAACATCAGTTGTACATATGTTTAAAATAATAATAATAATAATCCAAATTTAAGGTCATGACCAAGCCAGACACCAAATTGGTGTATGAGAGCTCCTTGTTCATGGGACAAGGGACCCACCTCCGTGCAACGATTTGACTGCTAAATATATGAAGGCATACATACTCCACCCCCCTCTGGTTTTGAACCCATGACCTCTTAGGAGGAAACACATGCTCTTAACCATTAGGCCCACTCAAGCTGTATAGATGTTTAAGGGAGATGAAAAAGTAATCAATGGGTCAAACAACATATGGACATATGTTCAAGAGATGAAAAAGTAGACAATGCATAGCTTGATCAATTTCAAAAAGAGACACCTTCCATGTATAACTAGAAATTGCATGGTGAGGTGCAAAGGAACGTCGATAAGAGTTCTTTGGGAATGTGGAAGGCAGTAAATAAGTGAAATATATTATTAGTTTTGTTTGATTACTAGTTGTATCTTAGTAAAATTTTCAAAATGAATCTTGTGAACTAAGTAGTACTTTACAAATATGAGATTAAAATATTGTCGGTTTGAAAGTTTATTAGTATATATTGATTTTGGTCTATATGGAAGTTTTTTCGGTTAACTACCACCCTTAGCATAAGTAATAACCCACTCAACTTGGGATAATGTTGTGGGTTTAAACATTACTAAAGCATATCGATGTAACGACATAGAAATTAACTTTATCCAATGGTTAATAAGCTCGAAGAATCAAGACACAATTCTCTTTACGGCCTTTGCACAAAGTTGACATGTGCAGAAAGTACATAGAATACCATAACGTATAACTTGGTTAATACATAAATAATGTTTCATAAAGTTATGAGTTGATATGTGCAAAAACACTGATAGAAAGTTATGAGTTGATATCTGCAAAAGAATTGATAGAATATCATAAAGTATAACTTGGTTAATATCTAAATAGTGATTCAAAAAGTTATGAGTGGGCTCATCAAGGATAACAATTGATGAGCTTTGGTATATTTTTGTGAAAACATAAACTGATCAATTTAAAAAAAAAATATTTGAGTTTTTGATCTTTAGTTTTTTATTTAAATTAATTTGAAAAAATTAGAAATAGTTTATGTAAATGTTTTAATCTATATATTAAAAAATAGTATATTCAAGATTTTAAAAACATTTTCTTGATAAATATAAAATATAAAATTTAGCCTATTATAATTTGATTATTTTGATAAATGTAAAAAGTAATATAATAAAATGTGAAAAAAAAAATTATATAAATAATATATATTTCATATTTTTTTAAATATTTTTTTGATTTATTTAATTTATTATTATTTTTTATTTAAAAATAAATATTAAAATTTAATAAAAAAAAGAATTTTTTAAAATTTTAAATTATATAAGAATAAAAGTATCTTTCTTTTTTAGAAACTAAAAAACATGAATTGCCCATTCATATTTATAAATTTTTGACGTTATCTTTTACTATACTAATCTTAGTGTATCTTTTTGGAAAAATAATAGATGACTTGTCCTCACTTTAATATAAATGAATGTACAATCTTGTTAAGTCACAATTGATGGCTTCTAATCACATTAATACAAATGAATGTGCTTTATCTTGTTAAATATCTATACCAGTTTAGATCCATCTTAACTGGAGATCTAGCTAGGGCCAAGAGGGATCAAATATAGTTGTAGCTTAAGATAAATATTTCCATCTCAAGAGATTTGATCCTTATGAGTAGATCATGAGTTAAGATGGATCTAGACTAGTTATATTACTCCCTTTAAATAAACTATATTCAGCACAAATATCATAAGTTCTAGTAAATTATTTAAATTCTAATATTAAATTCTTACTAAGATACAAAACATTAACATAACTTTATAATAAACTAAAATGACAAAAATCCATTCAAACACACACATAATATTTTAAATTCCTATAATTTTAATTTTTCATCAACTTTTGTGTATTTCTACTCATTCAATTTCTTTCTTATGTCTAAAATAAACAATTAAATTATAATAAATTTTATGTTTATTTTCTAAATAAAAAATTGTATTTGTTATTTAAATAAAAAATAATAATTAATTAACATTAATACTTTGATATAATTTAATTATATACTTTACACAATAATATTTCATGTATTACATTACTAAACCCCATATTTAAACATAAAAGACTTACAAAGCTTTGTAAACGATTGATTTTTTTATTGTTAATCCCTTCATATTCCTCACTTTTTGATTTTTTATAAAAATGATTGGGAGTAGTAAGTACTTGTAAAATATAAAACTTATCCCACCAAACATTCAATCCATGGACGCGTGAATATTGTCTCGACACTAGTACACCTAACATGTGTATCGTGAACTTCTCTGTAATGTTTATGAGCCATATTAACAGAAAGTGCGTTAATAAGTATATGGAATATTTTATTTTTAATAAAAAATTACTATATATTTGATTTAAATCAAAAGTAGTTTAATAAAGAGTTATTATATTATTTATAATTCAGATCACACATTGCTCATCGCAAAAATTCAATTGTTGCAGATCGGTTGCAGCCAAGCGGTAAGCAGATGGGTTTGAGTCCAAGTTTTGCAGTGGTGAACAGTGGCTGAGGAGGATCTAGCGTTAAACTAATTTGGGTGAGAAAATCCATAAAAAGCAGTCTTTGGTGAAGAAAATACAGATGACCATGATCCGACCATCAATGTCTTTTAGGGTGCAATTATTTCATTTATGAAATTATTTCGTCCAAGATTTTCTCCAAATCTCTCTGACTATAATGGCACAGCGACTGGCTGTGCTGTGATCTTTGGCCACTATTATTTTTTACGCTATAGAATAATTAATATGAGTGGGTAGTATATACTTATGATTAGATTTAAATAATTTTAAATTTAAGTATAGATATATATCGTTTAATTTCATTAATTATCTTAAAACCTAAAAAATATATATATGTACTTCTTGAACATAATGCTCTAGTCTTCTCAGGGAACGTTTTGGCCCAGAATTCGGCAAAGATTTTATCAGAATCATGTTTATAGTGGTTAAACTTTAGTATTTTGGGTGCCCTAGGGGTTTTTGGTAGTGCTGAATCCATTTCCACTATCAAAAATAGATTCCAAACACTCCAACTACCTGATTTCTTGAATTTTAGTTGCCCAGATTCCGGCAAAAACTGCCGTTCGGGCTATTTCGTTGCCTGGGTAGACAACTCCGAACATAACGAACAACAACTATATTTAGAGTCTGCACTTCTTGAACACAATGAACAACAACGTCAGCTGTAGCCAACATTTAGAAACCCAAGAGTATCAATGGCTGCAATGGTGTGGTTGTGTATTAAGGCAAAGCTTATTTTTTGGGCTATTCGCCATTTAATGTAGTGTGGTATATACTGTCTATCGTTAAATTTAAACGACTTTAAATCTAACAGTAGACAATATATGCCACACCACATTAAATGGTTGATAACACAGGAAATAAGACCGATTTTAAATCTAACAATGAGCAATATATACCACACCACATTAAATAGATAATAACCCAGAAAATAAAATTCGCCCTGTATCAACATTGACAAACCACTTGGTCAAATACCAATGAATAGAAAGCAACTAAATGTAAACTTGTCGATGAATCACAAGCAGATAGAGAAAACACCTCCTGCTTATATATAAATCACCAATCAAATCAGCAGAGATGTTTTTTTTTTCAATTTTTCTTCAATTAAATATATATATATATAGATTTAGTCTTTCTTAACTAATCATACATAAAGTTAAGATGCATCTACTATAATATATAACATTTTATCCAAAAAAAAAAATAAAAAAAAAAATACATATTTTATTCAAGAAATCGGGCAAATCATTACCTTCAGTCAACTGCAAACTTTTCCCAGTTATATTAGCATAAAGAAGAGAAGTTATTGGATTAGCATAAAGAAGGGGATCTTGAAAGATGGGAAAACAGAGTAAACTCTGCATCATCGACTTTTTGCTTTTGTGTGCTTTTTAGCTGTGGTACTATTTCTGGAAGCCGCACAACTTGGATTGCTCAAACGACTGTAACACATTTGTTTTCACCCGCACAGATAAAAGAAGCAGCAATCAATCCAGAAAACACACAAAGAAATTTCTCATATAGCAGAATCTGTATTGCACAGGTATATTAGGTTTAATATATTTGTTCTCACCTGCACAGATAAAAGAAACATCAATTAATCCCCAAAACACAAAGAAATTTGCCATGCCTCAGGTTGAAGCAGTGAGGCTGACATTCACCTGCACAGATAAAAGAAGCAGCAAATGATCCACAAAACACAGAAAGAAAGAAATTTGTTCATACCTCAGGTTGAAGAACTGATAGTGACAAAACCCCATTTTTGGTAGGCGCTCATAAACTGATCATAGATGGAGGACTGCTCATCCCAGGGTTTATTCAGAGACTTGAAATATTTTTGTTGAATATAGAAGCGCCCAAATGTTAGCATTCTCCCATCTATGAGCAGTTATGACCACCTTATGGAGGGCGTTGAATTGGTGAAAATGTTTGAGATAAACAGTGGCTTTAATATTCTGCCCACTCTCATCCCTCACTACCAAACTGCCTACTAACAGATAACAGAGGATGAATGAAAGAAACTGCCTACTAACAGATAACAGAGGATGAATGAAAGAAACGATCTTCAAAACATGTGTACAAGCTCATCAATTGTCCCCATTACCATTACAATGGCATGATACTGCATTGGGCGTTGATGAAATATTTGAAGGGATTTTCCGCGGACTTCCCGTGTTTCAACTATCACTTGGATTGAGCACGCGTAGAGTCAAACCAACGAAATTAGTCAAACTCGTCTTATGACTTGGCAAATATGGGACGAAGGCCAGACTGGAGGGGTTCACCGGGACTTGAAAAGTGTCGCAAGACAACTAACCTATAGCTAGATTAGAGGTGGCCGCATAAATGTGAAAATTAATCTATATTGTATTGTGTGTTTTTGTGGGGCCGCCGCGGCGGCGGTACTATTTGACTTTCCAAAATGGATGTTAGGAATTTAAATTTTAAAAATATATATTTTTAAAGTAGTTTAATGAGTCACAATTTTATTTAGAAAAGAGTGGCAATTTTGCGATCATAAGTTTTGGGAATTTTAAGTTAATGCTGTCAAAGTTTCAGGTTTTTGGGTGTATTAGGATTTTATATGGTGTTAAATCTTTTTCACCCAAAATGGTTTAAACATTTTTGGTTAAATTTTTTTGAAAAAAAAACCAAATTTTAATGTTGTTGTTGTTTTTTTTTTTTTTTTTTGGGTAGATTTTAATTTTATTAATGAAATGAAAATGAAAATCCAAAATTGATAATGAAATCGAAACGAAATAAAAAACTTTTTTAAAAAGTGGACACTACATAGTAATGGAATTCGGCGAAAAGTTGATATGAAATTAAAAAAAAAAAAAGTTCTATGTTGTGTGTATTTCTTTTAGGAGTGGGCTAACCATTTGACGGAATGCTCTTTGGGTTTTGCGCCCCCGGCTACTGACGAAAATCGTCCGGCGAACTTGTCCTCTCCGTCGCAAAGGGACGTTAACATCCGTTAATGAGGGCAGTGAGCTGTCCCCGTTTGGAAGCTTCGTCCCCGTTTGCCAGCCCTGCGTACACAGCCAGACGAGTCGCCGCACACGCACCAGCTACCTCGCGCAGCCAGTTGAGGGCCGAAGTGACAGTATTCCGATCACCATTTCAAATTTGAACCATCCTCCGTAAATGGCAGTAATGGCTGCCTATCTACCATGGCTCTGGAGTTACCGCCCAAAACTGTCCACTTAGCAATTTGAATTTTTTGGGCACACAACTCCTTATTCATTCCGTTGACCACTCCTTCCTTCCTCATTCTGTCGAGAGCACTTCATCCCTTCATTCCTGCATTCCGTCAAGTAAGTCTACTTTTTGTCTTTGTCGTGAGGACCCTCTAGTAGCTGGACGAGAAACATTCGAGTAGCAGAGCCGAGAGTGGAAACAAGAGCAGAGGTTATTACTAGGTCATTGGATAGCTTAAGCAAACTGGCCATAGCACTACCTGCAGAGGGTAGAATAAGGAGACTCAGACAAGGTACAGTGTAGCTACTTCCCACATTTGATTTCTAGTTTTGATGTTGAGTACTACACTAGTTTTTATTCCCACTTCATTTTTTATTTCTAGTTTTTAATGAGCTTCCTTTGCTTCTTTGTACTTCCAATTTCAGGGACCAATTTAGCCAGGGAGTAAGCTAAAAATTCGTGGACAAGGAGAAGTAGCAGGAGCAATAGGAAAGGTAAGTAAATTTCTTATTTACTGTGTTTTTCCTTTTTATATAATGCAAATTTAAAAATTGCAGTGAAGGCAACTCGTTGTGCCGCTACTACAACAGCGAGTTGCCACCACTGCAAATTTTACTTTTGAGCAGTGGTGGCAACTCGTTGTTGCAGTAGCGGCAACAACAAGTTGCTGCCACTGTAACAGTGTATTGCCGCAACTGCTCAAAATTAAAATTTTATTTATATTAACAAAATTGCAATTTGTAAGCATTTCATTTTTAATTTATTTCGTAGAGAGAGCGGCAACTCGCTATTGCAGTGGCGGCAACAATGAGTTTCTGTCACTGCAAATTTTAATTTTTGGCAGTGGCAGCAACTTGCTGTTGCAATGGGGGAAACTTGTTGTTGTAGTAGTGGGAACAACAAGTTGCCACTACTGCAACAACGAGTTGTCGTTGATGTTGCCACTACTGCAACAATGAGTTGCCGCTATTGCAACAGAGTTTCCGCTACTGCATTTTAACATTGTAACAATATTTCATTAAATTATTTTCTTGTTTTGCAGATGGTTGCAAAATGGGTCCTGTCCATCCAAATATTGTGCCACCCAAACCCAGGGCATGCAAAAACAAGGTTCGTGCTTCATAATGAAGCCCTTAGCCAGGTATACCAAAATAGTAGAGAATTACCTTGCATTACTACAAACAATGAAGCATACTACCATGCTTTTATTGATGACCTCACAACTACACAGAGTTATGGTGCAAGTGACATTGTCACTTACACAAACTCCGAATTAATCACCAACTAGATGAACGGTACCTACCAGGTCAGAAGACCCAACCTGAAACCCCTTCACCAGCAGGCAAGAACAATTGTTGCGCAGTTCCACCATTTTTAGATTATTTACAATCTGATGTCCAAAGGGTGTGTGATTCAATACGGAGGCGGTGAAATGGTGGCGGGATAGTGGAGAAACAGTGAAAAATGGCGGAGAAATGGTCGCACAGTGTAAAGCCCGAAGATTATCGTTTGGGCGAATTACACAGGAAAACACGAAAAAACAACGCACGGAGGCGTGAATGTGGGGCCGGGTACTGAAATCACAATCACAAATCGGAGCGGGAGTGAATCGCAACACACCTTTAACAAGTTCCGATTGCGATTGGGGTCGGAGACGCGATTGAGCGATGACCGTCGATCTGGGGGAGGAATGAACTGCGGGGATGTAATCGGAGGGGCAGCACGATCGAGGGGATCAGGAGAGGACTTGCGATCGGGAGTTGCGATGACCGTCGGATTTGCGGGGAGAATGGACGGTCGGGATTGAATCGGAGCATCGCAATCGGAGACAGGGAGATGGGACTTGCGATTGCGATCGGGAGGGGGAATGCGATTGAGCACTGGCCGTCGGATCGGCGGGACGGATCGACGGTCGGGATATGATCGAAGGATCGCAATCGGAGCTCGGGCAAAAAGACTTGCGATCAATCGCATCGCAATCGCTTGCGATGGGCCGATCGGAGGGTGCACTTAACATGTTGCGATTGCGATGGGAGGGGGGCTTGCGATTGGCGCTCCGCCGTCGGATCACCGCGGAAGATCAACGGTGCAGAACCCTTCGCAAGACTTAATCGTGATAAAACAATCGCATCGGGGATTTTCAATATTACACAGGGTTTTGCCTCCCGCCGATCTTTCCGATTGCGATAAGCGCTTGGGACTTAAGCGCTTGGTCCTAGCGCAAGGGCATGTGGGGAAGTGGTTTGAAAGGGGCTTGCGGAAAAGGGGCTTAGACCTATAATAAGGTCAGAAAGTGGGTTTTGGCCCATTTCAATGTAATTTGAGGGCTGGGGAAAGGTAACGATAGAGGAATAAGGGAGGATAATGGCCACCAAAGGGGTAAGGGTAGAATTTAAAGGGGAACTTGGGGGGATTTGAGAGGTAAGAAGGGAAATAGAAGGGGAAGAAAAGGGGGATAAAATGGAGGCTAATTGGGGGTGAAATAAGAAGGAAAATGGGGCCTTTGGGCATTTCTTCATAGCAGAGAGGCTTTATAAAGGAAATCAGTAGAGGGGATACTATCAAAGGGCAAAGGCAAAAGGAGGCTTCAAGGAGACTGTGTTTTCAGAAGAAATGCATTCCTTGAAGGCTCAAAAACAATTTAGCCCCCTATTTGTCTGTCAAAAATTTCATAGGGGGGCTAACAGAGCCCACAGTACAGTAGTAGCATGAAGGATCGGTTAGATTGATGCAATCATATGTGAGGAAGACAAAAATCAGAGTGACAGGTGTCGGATAGTGGAGCGCAGATCATATTTGGTAGTAGTGCAGAGTGCATGGATGTAGATGTCAATAGCACAGAAAGACCTATAGACATGTGCATTAGGTACCAGCAGTCAAAAGACTCTGATGACAGATGCATTATACTTATTCAGTTATTGGAGGTTATTCAGTTTCAGGTGAGTTGCATGTGTGAACAACGCTAGGAAGTGTTGCATGCAAGAACATTCCAAAGGGACCAGATCGGGACAGATTGATTCCTTTCTTGTTCAGAGGATGTGTTGAAATTTGCAACAAGAAATAGTGAAATTGGCATCCAGAAAAAATAGGACAACGCACACACTAGTGTGGGATCACAAGTCACACAGTGATGCGTCCTAGAGAAACATTAGTGTGGAACCAATTTATTAAATAAATTGGAAATGTGTCTAATTTAATTTCCCCTTCATTAAATTGGACAATAAATTGTAATCTTATCGAATAAACGCTTGTAATATTTGACTGAGTGTGATAGAATCAGTTAGCTCATGAATTTCGAATTGAGGGTTGTTGGTGCAGCATGTAGAGTGATTCTAATTGTTTTAGAGTCCAAGTTGCAGTTAGTGTATTAGTTTAACGCATGAGAAATCAGTTAACTCAATTAAGTGTGTTAAAGTCAGTCTAACTAGTTGTAACTGATTTTTTTACTAGTGAGAGGTCAAGTCAATTAAATTAGATTTAATTCACATGCAATGGTCTATCAAGTGACTAATGATTTACTATTAATAGCTGCATGCATGTCATTTTTGATGAAGACCCAGTTGAGACAAAGGCTAAAGGGATGTTAACTATCAGTTGTATTTTTAGCAAACTGGCCAAATGGAGTTATATACCCATAGGATTTCCCATGATACTCAACGCAGTCAAGGAAGGCTAATTATCCTATTTAATAGGGATTAATTTCCTATGGATTGCGTGAGCAAGGCAGGTTGAGCAGAGGCAGGAAATTGGCTAAGTGTTGGTCTATTTTGTCTGGATTATTGTGAGACAGTTGGTAAAGTGCAACAAACTCTTGTGAGAAGAGTGAATTTTATTGTTTCATGATTCCTTGGTTCATTATACAATAGAGATAGAGGGGTTTTGAGCAGCAAGCTTTCCTCGGGAAAAATATATGTTTTGTGGATTGATTTGCTTCTTTCTTTCACTTGGGGTGATTGTACGATCGTGTTTAATTTCTGCAAATTAATTGTTAGAATGATTTAGTATCTTGCTTTAGAACATTAAATGATCGGATTGAATCCATTGGTATACATATTGTTTGTATAATTTCTACACCCTGCCCCATCTTCAACTGATTTTGGATCTAATCTCTGCCCAAATTTTGCCTCCTCCCTTGCCACATTAAATCCATCAGCTTTCTACCCATCCCAACCTTTGGGAAAAGCCAACAACTCATCCTCTATATCAAAATCGGGCATCTCCAATTAATACACATCATGCCCTTGAAACTCCTCATCCGAATCTTCGTCCCCATAGTACTCATCCCCAAATGCCTCTGTCATCTTCTAATCATATTATGCAGGATCAAAATCGTCCTCGAGATCCTCCTCACCCACAAAATTCCCCTAATCACCTGTTCACCTACGACCCCAATCACATCCCTAATCTTCTCAATCTTCTCAAAAATATCATCCTTAACATTATTTAAGTGCTTCGAATCCTCCTTCCTCTCAAACTCAGCCAAAGGCAGGCTCTCTTGCTTCTTCTTCCTTTGAAGCTGCCTCACGTTTGATTCTTCCTCACATAACCCTCGGCAAACCTTGGATAACCCAACACTCGATCCCCAACACCCTTGAACCTAAAATTATACTCCACCTCATAACTCTCATGCTCCTCCAACTCTTCCTCGCCCTTTAGAAACCCCAAAAACATCCCCATAATCAAAACCCTTGTTTTCCCTTTCAATTCATCTCTTATTCATCAAATAATTATTCAAAAACCTATCATTCTCATCTAAATCATCGTCCTTACCAAAATATTCGTCTAATTTCCTCGCAATGCCACCATATTTGGCCCATTGCTCGGCCTTAGCAACAACCTCCTCCTTCTCTTTCTTCTCGCGGAGGAGTTCCTCTGTAGTCTTCTTATTTAGAGTAAGCAAAATTTTTGAGATTCAAAAAGAAAATTTCAGCACCCACGCCTAGTGCATTAAGCACCTACACTAGGGTGGTCCCCATGGGGCTTTTTTTGGTGCATGTCTATTTTAGTTATCCCTTAATTAAGATGGACAATAAAATGTAATATAGTCTCAAAAATAACTTGTAATAGTTAACTAAGAGTGATAAAATCAGTTAACTCGTGGATTTCGAGTTAGAGGTAGTTGGTGAGGCATGCAGAGTAATTCTAGTTGTAAAAAAGTTCGAAGTGCAGTGGTGCATTAGTTAATGTAGCTTATAATCAGTTTAACTCAGTTAAGTGAGTTAAAATCAGTTGTGCTAGTTGTAACTTCTTGATACACTAGTGAGAGATCAAGTGAATTAAATATTAATTAATTCACAATTAGTGATCTCACATGCAATTGAGGATTTACTATTATTATTTGCATGCATGTCAAATCTAGTGGAGACCCAGTTGAGATCTAGGTGAAAGGGAAGTTGACTATTAGTTTTATGATTATTGGGTTGCACCCATGCAACCAAACACCCATTGGAGTGCCCATGATACTTGCGCAGTAAATGAAGGCCAAAATTCCTATTCTTTAGGGATTACCTTCATCAAGGATTGCGCAGTCAAGGCAGGCTATCTGGAGGCAGTAAATTGGCTAAGTATTGGTCAATTTTTTGTATGACAGTGTGAGACAATTAACTGAGTATTGGAGGGCTCTTGTGAGAAGAGTTTGTATGTAATTGTTTCATGATCCATGCTAAATATATAATAGAATATAGTGGGGTTTTGAGCTTTCCCTGGGAAATTATCTGTGTTGTGGTTTGAGTTGATTCTTCTTTACTTCATGTGATTGGAAAATGTGTTTTTAATTCCACAAAAGATTTGTAGAAGTGATTCAGTATTTAACTTTAGTACATTGTTATATCAGATTAAATCCAAGATATAGATGCATGTTGTATAATTTCTACATGGTATCAGAGCACAGGAAATCACAACTGTAAAGGAGGAGCTAAGTTTGTGACTGGATAGAATTCGAATTTGCAGAAAGACTAATTTCTTGGTGCTACAACTAATTCAGGATCGAAATAGCTTTCAATGGGTTGAGGTTGGAGTATGCACTTAAGGGAAGTTCAAAATATATTTCTTGGAAGGACATGATGGAGGCAGTACTCAAAGATAATGACTTGAAGGAATTCATTGACAATGATGTTCCTAAACCCCCTATGACAGATGTTGCAAATCTTGATGCATGGCAAAAGAAAGTGGCAAAGGTGAGGAGGATCCTATTGGAGGGAGTACGAGACCACATTATCTCAAGCCTCCATGGGAAAGCCACACCATATGTAATGTGAAAGGATTTTACAGATCTATTCCAGAGCAATAGCGATCATAGGAAATTTGTGCTCAAAGATAAACTCAGGAAGATCAAGATGGAGAAGGGCATCTCCATACCAAAATATCTAACAAAGTTTATCAATGTTGGGATGAACTGGGGAGAGTTGGTATAACTGTTGTTGATGATGATTTGGTGAGTTTGGCTCTTCTAAGAATTCCCAAGAGTCATCACAGTTATCAAGACTCTATCAATGGAAGGGAAAAATTGCCAGATTGGGAACGACTGTGGTCGGATTTGGTGCAGGAGGAGTTCAAACGAAACACCAGAGATGGATCTTCATCTAAGAATGAAGATGAAGAATATTGTGCTTTGGTTGCAAAGATGAAGAAAGGGAAGGGGAATAAATTTCATTCCAAATCCGAGTCCAAGAATGGCAAGAAGAAGGAATTTTCCAAGGTGAAGTGTCTTTACCGTCACGAGCATGGGAACTTTGCTACTAACTGTGCAAAAAAAAAGAAGAACAAGAAGGTTGAAGGATCTGAAGCTAGTGAGGCTTTGGCCTGACAATTTAAGCTTGAATTTTCATTGATCACGTGCATGATGTCAAGTGCCTTGGGATCTGTGTGGTATTTGGATAGTGACACTTCCTTTCACATGACGGGAGACAAGGAACTTTTCAGTGACTTGGAGGAGAAGGATCTCCAAATGCATATTGAAATGGGCGATGAAGGGCGGTACAGTGCTACCAGGATTGGTACCATTACCTTCCAAAGGCAATCAGGTAAACCCTTTCAATTAAAATATGTAATTCATGTACCAGGTTTGAAGAAAAATTTAGTCTCAGTCGCAATGTTGGAGGATAGAGGCTATGATGTTGTTTCTAGTGAAGGAAAGCTTTCCCGTGACACAAAAAAATGGGACAAGCCATGAGGATAGGGATTCAAGTTAAGAATCTCTACAATATGGAGGTAGATGGCTACACAATAATGATCGGCAAGGTAGATCAAGTGGCGAGTTGGGATGAGTGCGAATTATGGCACAAGAGATTGGGCCATCTTCACCATGGAGCCTTGAAAGTCATGCAACAGATTTCTACTGGTCTTCCCAAGGGTACACTTGCGTAGTCAGACACATGCAAGGCATGTACTATGGAAAATACGTAAAGGCCATCTTTGCCATCTTTGATGAGAAGGATAACTGAGCTTTGGGGATCCTTGAGAGAGTTCACATAGGCGTGTTTGGACCATTCTCTGTTGCTTCGATAGAAAAAGATAAGTACTATGTAATACTTGTTGATGAATTTTCTTGTAAGTGATGGATCTTCTTCATGTAGAAGAAAGATCATACATTCTCTAAGTTTCTTGACTTTAAGGCACTGGTAGAGAAAGAGTCGGGGAAGCAAGTGCAGGCTCCTAGGAGCGATAATGGTGGAGAATACATCTCTAACAAATTCAAGAACTTCTGCAGCAAAGAAGGAATTTGAAGAGAACTAATAGCGCCTCATAACCCACAGCAGAATGGGGTCGCAGAAAGAAAGAATAGAACGATCGTGGGTGCAACAAGAGCAATGTTTCATGATCAAGGGCTACCGATGCATATGTGGGTAGAAGCATGCAACACTGCGGCATTTTTGCAGAACTGTTGTCCTCATAGGATACTTGGCATGAGTAAACCTAAAGAGGTTTTCACTGGTAAGAAACATGATGTTTCACGCTTCAAGATTTTTGGCTCATCTGTTTATGTGCATATGACCAAAGATGCTAAGAAGAAGCTGGAACCGACAGCTGAGATTGTGGGGTACACTAAAACACCCCATAATTATCAAGTGTATTTTCCAAACATCAGAATGACTATTGTGCGATGGGATATACAATTTGATGAGGAGAAAGCCATGCGGTTGTCCCTTGAGAGGGAGCTGGACTTGCATGTAGAGGAGGAAATGTTGGTTCCAAAGGATGAGCCTCAATATGTGGATCAACCACATGCGGAGGATCATGGAGTGGAGGAAAACACTCATGCAGATCCATACAACAGAAATGGTAGAAGGCGCACAATGGAAGCTGATAGATTGAGACTTGATGCTGCAGAGAATGTAGGAGCCCTACTTCACAGCACAGATAGAGATAGTCTCCTGACCGATTTACTAGATACATGGATTTTATGAGAAAATATATTGTGACTGAACCATATTCCTTTCAGGAAGCAGTGCAACAATCAACTTGGGTTGATGCAATGGTGGAGGAGTATGAATCCATTGTCAAGAACAGTGCATGGGAGATTGTCCCAAGACCGTTTGACAAATCAGTGGTTGGATCGAGAGGGATCTATAAGGTAAAGCAAGCTGCTGATGGGAGTGTGGAAAAATACAAGGCCGGATTTGTGGCCCAAGGATTCTCACATATCAAGGGGATCAATTATGATGATACTTTTGCACCTGTTGCAAGATAATCTTCCATTAGACTCATCCTTGCACTCTCAGCGCAGATGGGCTGGCGCATTCATCATATGGATGTGAAAACTGTGTTTCTAAATGGGATCATTGAGGAAGATGTGTACATAGAGCAACGCGACAGTTCGGAGATCTTCAACAGTGAGACGCATGTGTGCCGACTCAAAAGAGCACTGTATGGGCTGAAGCAAGCACCCTGTGCTTAGTACAATCAGATAGATAGCTCTTTCACCGAACTGGGCTTCACCAAAATTGAAGCAGATGCAAACCTGTACCAGATTATGGTTGAGGGTAAGATATTGATTATTTTTATTTATGTTGATGATCTAATTTTGACTGGTGATGAGTAGCTGATACACTCATGCAAGGAGGATCTTGTAAGGGAGCTCGAAATGAAGGACATGGGACTCCTTGATTATTTCCTTGGATTGGAAATATGGCGGTGGGATGGTCAAATTTTTGTGTCTCAAGGAAAGTATGCAAAGGAGATACTGGGTAAGTTTCAGATGGAGAGCTGCAAACTCATGGATACTCCTCTTCCAAGAAATTGGAGGAAAGAGGATGCTACTTCTGGAGAGGTAGTGGATGCTACTGTCTACAGGTAGTTAGTTGGTTCACTGATGTATCTAGTGAACACCAAACCATACATTTGCTACGCAGTTAACCAACTAAGTCAAGCTATGGTTAAGCCTACCAAGCTCTTTTGGAAGGCGGGGAAGCATGTATTGAGATACTTGAGGGGCACATCAGATTATGGTCTATGGTATAGAAGGACAGAGGGAGTGAAGCTTCAAGGCTTCACGGATGCAGATTGGGTAGGCATTCCATCAGACAGAAAGAGCACATCAGGAGGGATCTTCATCATAGGATCGACAACAGTTTCCTCGTATAGTAGGAAACAACGATCTGTGGCACTCAGTTCAGCGGAAGCAGAATACATGGCAGCAAGTCAAGATGCATGTGAGGCTATCTGGATGAGAAAGCTCTTGGTTGGTTTGTTTGGTTCTCAGATAGATCCGACAGTGATACATTGTGATAATCAGAGTTGCATTAAACTCTCAATTAATCATGTGTTTCATGATAGGTCCAAGAACATAGATATCTGGTACCATCATCTCAGATATTGTGTGCAGAGAAGAATAATGTTGCTTCATTACATTCCCACGGAAGATCAGGATGCAGATATTTTGACGAAGGCGCTCACCAAGAGAAAATTCGAATACCATAGAGAGATGATCAAGGTGAAGGATAATCCCTTTCTTGTTGAGAGGGAGTGTTAAGATTCAACAAGAAAATTTCAGAACCCACACCTAGTGCATTAAGCACCTACACTAGGGTGGGGCCCACGGGGCTATTTTTGGTGCATGTCTATTTTGGTTATCCCTTAATTAAGGTGGACAATAAAATGTAATCTAGTCTCAAAAATAACTTGTAATAGTTAACTGAGAGTGATAAACGTAGTTAGCTCATGGATTTCGAGTTAGAGGTAGTTGGTGATGCATGCAAGTAATTATAGTTGTAACAGAGTTAAAAGTACAGTGGTGCATTAGTTAATGTAGGTTGTAATCAGTTTAACTCAGTTAAGTGAGTTAAACTCAGTTGTGCTAGTTGTGACTGCTTGATACACTAGTGAGGGATCAAGTGAATTAAATATTAATTAATTCACAATCAGTGATCTCACTTGCAACTGAGGATTTACTATTATTAGCTGCATGCATGTCAGATCGAGTGGAGACCCAGTTGAGATCTAGGTGAAAGGGAAGTTGACTATAAGTTGTAGGATTATTGAGTTGCACCATGCAACCAAAGACCCATTGGAGTGTCCATGATACTTGTGCAGTCAAGGAAGGCCAAAATTCCTATTCTTTAGGGATTGCATTCATCATGGATTGCGCAAGCGAGACAGACTGTCTGGAGGCAGTAAATTGGCTAAGTATTGGTCAGTTTTTTTTATGACAGTGTGAGACAATTAGTTGATACTGGAGGGCTCTTGTGAGAAGAGTTTTTATGTAATTGTCTCATGATCCATGATGAATATACAATAGAATATAGTGGGGTTTTGAGCAGCTAGATTTCCCCAGGAAACTATCTGTGTTGTGGTTTGATTTGATTCTACTTTACTTCATGTGATTGGCAATTGTGTTTTTAATTCCACAAAAGGTTTGTAGAAGCGATTCAGTATTTAAATTTAGTAAATTGTTAGATCAGATTGAATCCAAGATATACATCCATGTTGTATAATTTCTATGAAACCCTCATCATCTTCATCATCGCTAACACTAGCCTCCATGAATGCCCGCTTCAGCTCATCCTGCTCATCTGCATAACTCTTGGGGGGCATTTATAACCCCTTTTTCTCCAAAATTGGGGCCATTTTCGAGCAAATGCTAGGCCATGACATCCTTTAGATACAAAGAATTTTTCTTCTTTGGCTTCTCTACATTTTTATTTTTCTTCATTGTAGGGTTCGACGTCTTTCTGATAAATTAGAGGGTCCTTCTTCTTGATATTGGCTAGGGTTTTATAAATCTGAGTCTCTGTGCGTTCCAGGATAAGGCCATCTTTGTCGGAGGACTCAGAATCAGAGTCGTACCCTGCGACATGGCCTTGTTTTTTGAGCTCTTGTAAACAGTGGAGCGCCACTCGCTGCTTGTTGTGGGCGAAACACTTGGCATAGGATTTTTTGATCTTGATGTTTAATGGTTCAAATAGATGTTACATGTAGTGTTATTTTCAAACAGATCTCGCTTAATGGGTCAAACATCAGTTGTACATATGTTTAAAATAATAATAATAATAATCCAAATTTAAGGTCACGACCAAGCCAGACACCAAATTGATGTATGAGAGCTCCTTGTTCGTGGGACAAGGGACCCACCTCCGCGCAACGATTTGACTGCTAAATATATGAAGGCATACATACTCTACCCCCCTCTGGTTTTGAACCCGTGACCTCTTAGGAGGAAACACATGCTCTTAACCATTAGGCCCACTCAAGCTGTATAGATGTTTAAGGGAGATGAAAAAGTAATCAATGGGTCAAACAACATATGGCCATATGTTTAAGAGATGAAAAAGTAGACAATGCCTAGCTTGATCAATTTCAAAAAGAGACACCTTCCATGTATAACTAGAAATTGCATGGTGAGGTGCAAAGGAACGTCGATAAGAGTTCTTTGGGAATGTGGAAGGCAGTAAATAAGTGAAATATATTATTATTTTTGTTTGATTACTAGTTGTATCTTAGTAAAATTTTCAAAATGAATCTTGTGAACTAAGTTGTAGTTTACAAATATGAGATTAAAATATTGTCGGTTTGAAATTTTATTAGTATATATTGATTTTGGTCTATATGGAAGTTTGTTTGGTTAACTACCACCCTTAGCATAAGTAATAACCCACTCAACTCGGGATAATGTTGTGGGTTTAAACATTACTAAAGCATATCGATGTAACGACATAGAAATTAACTTTATCCAATGGTTAATAAGCTCGAAGAATCAAGACACAATTCTCTTTACGGCCTTTGCGCAAAGTTGACATGTGCAGAAAGTACATAGAATACCATAACATATAACTTGGTTAATACATAAATAATGTTTCATAATTGATAGAATATCATAAAGTATAACTTGGTTAATATCTAAATAGTGATTCAAAAAGTTATGAGTGTGCTCATCAAGGATAACAATTGATGAGCTTTGGTATATTTTTGTGAAAACATAAATTGATCAATTTAAAAAAAAATTATTTGAGTTTTTGATCTTTAGTTTTTTATTTAAATTAATTTGAAAAAAATAGAAATAGTTTCTGTAAATGTTTTAATCTATATATTAAAAAATAGTATATTCAAGATTTTAAAAACATTTTCTTGTAAATATAAAATATAAAATTTAGCCTATTATAATTTGATTATTTTGATAAATGTAAAAAGTAATATAATAAAATTTGAAATTTTTTTTTATATAAATAATATATATTTCATATTTTTTAAAATATTTTTTTGATTTATTTAATTTTTTATTATTTTTTATTTAAAAATAAATATTAAAATTTAATAAAAAAATAGAATTTTTTAAAATTTTAAATTATATAAGAATAAAAGTATCTTTCTTTTTTAGAAACTAAAAAACATGAATTGCCAATTCATATTTATAAATTTTTGACGTTATCTTTTACTATACTAATCTTAGTGTATCTTTTTGGAAAAATAATAGATGACTTGTCCTCACTTTAATATAAATGAATGTACAATCTTGTTAAGTCACAATTGATGGCTTCTAATCACATTAATACAAATGAATGTGCTTTATCTTGTTAAATATCTATACCAGTTTAGATCCATCTTAACTGGAGATCTAGCTAGGACCAAGAGGGCATGAGTTAAGATGGATCTAAGCTAGTTATATTGCCCCCTTTAAATAATCTATATTCTGCACAAATATCATAAGTTCTAGTAAATTATTTAAATTCTAATATTAAATTCTTACTAAGATACAAAACATTAACATAACTTTATAATAAACTAAAATGACAAAAATCCATTCAAACACACACATAATATTTTAAATTCCTATAATTTTAATTTTTCATCAACTTTTTTGTATTTCTACTCATTCAATTTCTTATGTCTAAAATAAACCATTAAATTATAATAAATTTTATGTTTATTTTCTAAATAAAAAATTGTATTTGTTATTTAAATAAAAAATAATAATTAATTAACATTAATACTTTGATATAATTTAATTATATACTTTACACAATAATATTTCATGTATTACATTACTAAAACCCATATTTAAACATAAAAGACTTACAAAGCTTTGTAAACGATTGATTTTTTTATTGTTAATCCCTTCATATTCCTCACTTTTTGATTTTTTATAAAAATGATTGGGAGTAGTAAGTACTTGTAAAATATAAAACTTATCCCACCAAACATTCAATCCATGGACGCGTGAATATTGTCTCGACACTAGTACACCTAATATGTGTATCGTGAACTTCTATGTAATGTTTATGAGCCATATTAACAGAAATTAACAGAAAGTGCGTTAATAAGTATATGGAATATTTAGAATCGAGATTGAGAGTCGACTCTGCTCTGCGCCTGCCTGGTCTGCACAACCAGCGTTTGGGCGCTGCCCTCACGGCCATCCGGGCCACTGCTTCGGCCCCCACGGCCCTTGGAGCATTCGATCCACCCTGGATCAGTTCGGATCCGCTCTCTAAGACTCAGATTCCGCCTCCGACCTTCCAGATCTGCGCTCTCCGGATCTGTGTCTCGCTCGGATCTGCTGCACACCTCTGCTGTGCCTCAGTATCTGCTTGACCTCGACGATGCCTTTCTCAGCTGGAGAAGGAAAGGAGTGCTTCTGATTTAGACTATGGAGACCCAAGGCTCGCCTCTCGGGCCCTGTCAGTCCTCTCCTACGGATGACTCTGCTGCGTTCTCTTCCCTGATCGCTTCGCTGCCTATGAAGAAGAAGCCTGACGTCTCAAAGTTCGTTAAGAAGCTCAATGATGTACCAGAGGTAAACCTACCCCCTGAGGGACCGATCCAGGTCGCCTTATCGCTTGCAGATCGTGCCCTGGTGGGTCAATTTACGGGCCTCTGGCCCTCACCAAAATCAACTGAAAATTGGGTCGTCAAGAACTGGATCCCGTTAATCAAGAACAAAGTCACCTCGTACTTTCTTGGAAGAGGTTACTTCCTGTTCGAATTCAATACCAAGGAGGATAAAGACCTGATCTTCAGAAATGGACCCTATTTCATGGGTCCTCAGGGTCTCTACCTCAATAAATGGACCCCGGACTTTGATCCGGCTGCGGATGTCCCGTCGGCAGTCCCCGTTTGGGTTCGGCTTCCTAATCTTCCGGTACACTGCTGGAACTGGGACTCCCTCAAACATATTGGCAACACATTGGGCAAGTTCATCGACAGAGCCAACAACAATGATCAATACGATTGCGCCCGGATCTGTGTTGAGGTAGATCTAGAGGTGGGTCTCCCGGAGGCCATCAAACTAAAAGTTGGAAGCTGGACGCATGTACAAGTTCTGGACTACGAACAGCTCCCATTCAAATGTCGCAAATGCCACATCTACGACCATTTTGCTAAAGGATGCCCGAATAAAAGCGAAGCAGAAAAAGGAAAGGAGGAAGGATGGAACCAAGTCAAGAGGCCAAAGACTAACTATAAGAAACCTGGGGCACAAGGATCTCAATCTGCTGCTGCACAAAATGTAGCCCAGTCAAGAAGTCAAGAAAATAGGTACGAGATCCTCAGCTCTGCGGAAGAAGCTCCAAGGGAAGGAGAGAGGCCCGATAAACCAGCAGAAAAGTCGGCTTCAGCAGGAACAAGACCCGAAGAGAGCACCATGGCAAGGGATAAAGAAAAGCAAACAGAAGCCTCCGAGGAGGAACAAGATTCAGAGGAGTCTGAGGAAGAAGGAGAAATCGGAGACATGCAGACTTCGGTCAGAAGATCGGCAAGGGGCCGAAAATCTGCAAGAGAGAAGAGAGATCAGGAAACCTATAAAGACAAGCTCCAGGGCAGTCAGCCCACGTTGGAAAAACTTCTCAGCAAGAATACGAAGACATCTAAAAATCAACCCCTTGGCTCCAGGGGAGCCTCTCATCAAAGAAATAAATGATGAAGACCATCTCCTAGAACTGCAGAGGAATGGGGAGTAAAGTAAAAGAAGAAGCAGTGAGAAGTTTAATAAGAAGAGAAGCCCCGGACATTCTTCTGATCCAGGAGACAAAGATGGAGGATAAAGAGTTTCTCCAAATCAGCAAAAAGTTTTGGAAAGGAAGCAGCGGACTAGCAGTATCATCAAGAGGAGCCTCTGGGGGATTGGGCTCTCTCTGGAATCCCCTCAAGTTCAGGCTAGTCAAAGAGGTGTGCAACAGCCATTGGCTATTCTTGAAGCTACACTCTGCAGAAACAAGGGAGGATATTTGCCTGTTCAATGTCTATGTACCTAATAATATAGGGGAGAAAAAGGAGTGCTGGGACTCCATTAGACATCTAGCGGAGACTGAGAACCTGGGTAACCTCATTATTGCCGGTGACCTAAACATCACTCTACACTTGGATGAAAAGCGAGGAGGCACAATCGTAAGGGACCCAGCAAGGGAGTGGGTGGAAGATCTCATGCAAGACTGGGATCTGCTCGATATCCCTCCAGATAACGGTAAGTACACCTGGACCAATAAAAGAATAGGCCCTGGTCATATTGCTGCTAGACTTGATAGATGTTTGGTGCAGAGTTCTTTTCTTTTGCTTGGAATAGAATCTAGGTTGCACATCCTTCCTTGCAGTGTTTCAGATCACAAGCCCATTATGTTAGAGATTTCAGGCCAAAAGGATCTGGGTCCCATTCCTTTCAGGTTCAATGCCCTATGGGTTAAGGAGCCTGAGTTTTTGAATCTGGTCCAGGACAGTTGGAAAATGCCAGTGAAAGGTTCTCCCTTCTTCATCTGGGAAGAAAAGCTTAGAAGATTGAAAGGTGCCCTCAAATCATGGGCCAAAGCTCTTCCCACCCCTGCTCAAGAGAGAAAGCAAGCCCAAGTCAATCTTATTCAGCATCAAGCCCAAAGTGAGGATGTTGAGATCACAACTGAAGTCTTAGACAAGGAAGAGGCGCTCCAACAAATCTATCACAAAGCCTGCCTCACAGAGGAAGAATACTGGAGACAAAAATCCAGGAGTCTATGGCTCAAAGCGGGTGATAGAAATTCTGCCTTCTTCCACAAACAAGCTCAAGCAAGAAATTTTTTTAATTCCATAGCTGAAATCAAGGATGGCAACTTGATCCACAAGGACAATGAGAGCATAAAAAAGGCAACATTCAATCACTTTCAAAATCTCTACAAAGAAGAGGGAGAGGCTAATTCAAATTCCAAATTTTTGGAGGCAATTCCTTCAAGGATCTCCCCATATACAAATCAGCAACTCGAAGTAAAGATCTCCATCCAAGAAATAAAAGAGGCCCTAGACAGTATGGAGCCTGACAAAGCCCCAGGCCCGGATGGCTTCACGGCCAGATTTCTTCAAACTTGTTGGCAGATAGTGGAGAAAGATCTCTACAAGATGATCCTGAAATCACAAAACTGCCAAAAAATTGGAGGCAGCACCAACTCTGCCTTTCTTGCCCTCATTCCCAAGGAAAAGGGCGCAAAATAATTCAATCGGTTTCGCCCAATCTCCCTTTGCAACATAGGATACAAGCTAATTACAAAGGTAATTGCAAATAGGTTAAAAGGCATCCTTCCAACAATTATTCCTGAGAACCAAGGAGGATTTGTACAGGGGAGACAGATAGTCGACAACTACATACTGGTGCAAGAGGCGATACATTCAAGCCAGCTTCGCAAGGAGAAGGGTATGGTGATCAAATTAGACCTGGCAAATGCCTCTGATCGGGTAAGGCAAAGTTTCCTTTGGGAAGCCTTGAAAAAGTTTGGCTTTGGTCAGGGGTTTGTAAATTGGATAAGAGCTTGTATAGCTGACCCTTGGATATCTCCCTTGGTTAATGGGCGGGCAGCTGGCTTCTTCAAAGCCTCAAGAGGCCTCAGGCAAGGCTGCCCCCTCTCTCCCCTTCTTTTCGTTCTTCAAGCTTCTGCTCTAAGCTACTTCCTAGATCAGAAATTGGCAGATCAGGAGATCCTGGGACTTAATATAGCCCGAGGGGTGAAAAATGTAAATCATACTCTCTTCGCAGACGATACTCTCCTTCTAGGGGCAGCCTCGGCAAGGTCTGCTCTAAGATTTAAGGAGATGTTAGATGATTTTAGTGAAGATTCAGGAAGCAGCTTAAATAAAGGAAAATGCAAAGCTTTCTGTTGGAACATTTCTGTCCACACACTAGCTGCCATATCCAGAATACTGGGCTTCAATGCCACCCTCAGTTGGTCATCCTTTAACTATCTTGGCCTTCCCATCTTCTGTAACCTTGTCTACAGTAAAGACTGGACTCCTTTATTGGACAAATTTAAGGCAAAAATACAGGCCTGGGGTTTCTCTTGGTTAAACCTTGCAGGCAAATCTGTCCTAATCAAATCAGTGCTCTGCAGTCTACCCATTTTTCAATTTTCTGTGCTCCTAGCACCCTCTGGAGTTATAAAAAAACTAGAAGCCTTTGTCCGTAGGTTTTTCTGGAAAGGGGGCAATCTCAATGATAAGAAAATGCCGCTGGTTAGTTGGGAGAAAATTGGCAAGCCTCTGTTGGAAGGAGGCCTCAATTTCAAAGATTTTGGCCTGCAAAATATTGCCATGGGGGCCAAGCTCTTCTGGCGCCTCATAGCACCGCAACCAGGCTGGGCACAAAAAGCCATTTGGAGGAAATACCTCTCAGGGAAAAGGATGAGATCTCTGGACTCTTCTCTTCCTTTATCTGGCTCGCACCTGGTCAAACGCTGCCACAAGGCAGTCTCTCTTATCAAGGATCGAGCCTACTGGATACCGGGCAATGGAAAGGCAATAAGTATATGGGATGACAGCATAATGCAGCACCCCCCCATATCATCGCACAGATCCCTTCACACTCTGCGACAGTGGCTTGATAGCGCAGGCTGTGTATCTTTATGGGATATTTCGTTGTGGGCAGAACGCTGTTGGCAGCGTTGGAACCTCCCCCCCGTGCCACCAAACTTAGCGCAGGACAGCCAATCGCTGTTAACACTTCTCAATGGCAAAGCGCCTCTTCGTGCAGACAGAAAAGACACACGGGGATGGGGAGCCGCCCCTGGCAATTACACAGTCGCACAAGGTTACAGAAGTCTGCAGGAGCGTCCATATGTCGCCCCCGATCCAGCAGTTTGGAAGGGGCTGTGGAAATACAAAACGATGCCCAAGGTAGACATGTTTTGTTGGTTACTCTGTCACAAAGGCATCCTAACAGAGGATAAATTGAAGAAAAAAGGCTTTCATGGCCCATCGAGATGCCATTTGTGCTGCGAAAATGAAGAAAGTGCCCAGCACATCATCCTAGACTGCAAATTTGCAAAAGAACTCTGGCAGATCCTGCTGAGTTACTGGAAAACAGAGTTCTCTCTCCCTGCATACATTTCTGACATATTTGCTCACTGGCAGACATGCTACCCAGGAACTCTTCCAAAAAACGAGAATTTTAAAGCAGCATGGTGCACTTTGCCAAAATTCATATGCTGGCAAATCTGGTTGGAGCGCAACATAAGAGTGTTTAGAGATGAAAAATCAACTCCTCAGCGCATCTCCATCAAAGTTAAAAGCCTATGGAAAGAAAATTTGGGTGAGTACATGTCGGAAGCGAACTTATCTCAATCTGATCTAGATTGGGGTGGCTCGTTGGGCCTACACATCGCTGGGGAAGCAAGGCAACATAAGAACAAAAAAGAGTGGCAATTCAGAGGGAAGGAACAGGAATTATCAGATCTGCTCACCAAACAAGCCAGATATTGTTTATTTTTCGATGGGGCAGCGAAAGGCAACCCCGGTTGGGCGGGAGCAGGAGGAATTATAAAGAACAAAGAGGGCATAACTGTGACCAAGTATGCCTGGGGTCTTGGACATTCCACCAGCATTCAAGCTGAAGCCATGGCACTACTACAGGGGCTTAAGCAAGCAAAGAACATCGGCGCATCTGAATTAAGTGTTATTGGAGATTCTCAGTCAATCATCAAAATCCTAGTGGAGGTTTCCTCTCCGGTAGATCTTAGACTGGCAAGAGCAGTTTTAAGAATTAGAAACATGGTGAAATCCTTTCGTACAGCAAGCTTCCTCCATGTACTACGAGAAAATAATAAAGATGCAGATCTGGAAGCCAATAGGGCAGTTTCCCTTCCGGAAGGCTCTCTTCTGGTAGATGAAACTGAGGCGTGGGATTCTATTCCATAATTCTGAAATGTTTTTCTGCATCATTCTGCATCAGTTTGTGTGTGTATTTAAACTAGGAAAAATAACAAAGATTGACTCTTTAGTCTCGTGTAAGAATTGTAGATTCTCAAAACTTGGGGTCTACGAGAAGACCAGGGTAGAAAGACTACATGCTAAGTCTACTTATTGTAACCTTTGAAGGCAGTTGCCCACTTCTTAATACAAACTCATATCCGTTCTTGTAAAAAAAAAAAAAAGTATATGGAATATTTTATTTTTAATAAAAAATTACTATATATTTGATTTAAATCAAAAATAGTTTAATAAAGAGTTATTATATTATTTATAATTCAGATCACACATTGCCCATCGGAAAAATTCAATTGTTGCAGATCGGTTGCAGCCAAGCGGTAAGCAGATGGGTTTGAGTCCAAGTTTTGCAGTGGTGAACAGTGGCTGAGGAGGATCTAGCGTTAAACTAATTTGGGTGAGAAAATCCATAAAAAACAGTCTTTGGTGAAGAAAATACAGATGACCATGATCCGACCATCAATGTCTTTTAGGGTGCAATTATTTCATTTATGAAATTATTTCGTCCAAGATTTTCTCCAAATCTCTCTGACTATAATGGCACAGCGACTGGCTGTACTGTGATCTTTGGCAACTATTATTTTTTAGGCTATAGAATAATTAATAATTAATATGAGTGGGTAGTATATACTTATGATTAGATTTAAATAATTTTAAATTTAATTATAGATATATATCGTTTAACTTTAAATTTAATTATAGATATATATGATTGATAACACAGGAAATAAGACCGATTTTAAATCTAACAATTAGCAATATATACCACACCACATTAAATAGATAATAACCCAGAAAATAAAATTCGCCCTGTATCAACATTGACAAACCACTTGGTCAAATACCAATGAATAGAAAGCAACTAAATGTAAACTTGTCGATGAATCACAAGCAGATAGAGAAAACACCTCCTGCTTATATATAAATCACCAATCAAATCAGCAGAGATGTTTTTTTTTCAATTTTTCTTCAATTAAATATATATATAGATTTAGTCTTTCTTAACTAATCATACATAAAGTTAAGATGCATCTACTATAATATATAACATTTTATCCAAAAAAAAAAAATACATATTTTATTCAAGAAATCGGGCAAATCATTACCTTCAGTCAACTGCAAACTTTTCCCAGTTATATTAGCATAAAGAAGAGAAGTTATTGGATTAGCATAAAGAAGGGGATCTTGAAAGATGGCAAAACAGAGTAAACTCTGCATCATTGACTTTTTGCTTTGTGTGCTTTTTAGCTTTTTAGCTGTTGTACTATTTCTGGAAGTCGCACAACTTGGATTGCTCAAACGACTGTAACACATTTGTTTTCACCCGCACAGATAAAAGAAGCAGCAATCAATCCAGAAAACACACAAAGAAATTTCTCATATAGCAGAATCTGTATTGCACAGGTATATTAGGTTTAATATATTTGTTCTCACCTGCACAGATAAAAGAAACATCAATTAATCCCCAAAACACAAAGAAATTTTCCATGACTCAGGTTGAAGCAGTGAGGCTGACATTCACCTGCACAGATAAAAGAAGCAGCAAATGATCCACAAAACACAGAAAGAAAGAAATTTGTTCATACCTCAGGTTGAAGAACTGATAGTGACAAAACCCCATTTTTGGTAGGTGCTCATAAACTGATCATAGATGGAGGACTGCTCATCCCAGGGTTTATTCAGAGACTTGAAATATTTTTGTTGAATATAGAAGCGCCCAAATGTTAGCATTCTCCCATCTATGAGCAGTTATGACCACCTTATGGAGGGCGTTGAATTGGTAAAAATGTTTGAGATAAACAGTGGCTTTAATATTCTGCCCACTCTCATCCCTCACTACCAAGCTGCCTACTAACAGATCACAGAGGATGAATGAAAGAAACGATCTTCAATTGTCCCCATTACCATTACAATGCCATGATACTCCATTGGGCGTTGATGAAATATTTGAAGGGATTTTCCGC
The DNA here is from genome assembly GCA_034641835.2 of Pinus albicaulis. Taxonomy (NCBI): domain Eukaryota; kingdom Viridiplantae; phylum Streptophyta; class Pinopsida; order Pinales; family Pinaceae; genus Pinus; species Pinus albicaulis. The sequence continues at coordinate 662,872,885 of CM076576.1, read as the reverse complement.
GGACTTCCCGTGTTTCAACTATCACTTGGATTGAGCAAGCGTAGAGTCAAACCAACGAAATTAGTCAAACTCGTCTTATGACTTGGCAAATATGGGACGAAGGCCAGATTGGAGGGGTTCACCGGGACTTGAAAAGTGTCGCAAGACAACCAACCTATAGCTAGATTAGAGGTGGCCGCATAAATGTGAAAATTAATCTATATTGTATTGTGTGTTTTTGTGGGGCGGCGGCGGCGGCGGTACTATTTGACTTTCCAAAATGGATGTTAGGAATTTAAATTTTAAAAATATATATTTTTAAAGTAGTTTAATGAGTCAGAATTTTATTTAGAAAAGACTGGAAATTTTGCGATCATAAGTTTTGGGAGTTTTAAGTTAATGCTGTCAAAGTTTCAGGTTTTTGGGTGTATTAGGATTTTATATGGTGTTAAATCTTTTTCACCCAAAATGGTTTAAACATTTTTGGTTAAATTTTTTGAAAAAAAAAACCAAATTTTAATGATTTTTTTTTTTTTTTTTTTTTTCAAATTTTAATTTTATTAATGAAATGAAAATGAAAATCTAAAATTGATAATGGAATTGAAACGAAATAAAAAACTTTTTAAAAAAATGGACACTACATAGTAATGGAATCCGACGAAAAAGTGATATGAAATTAAAAAAAATTAAGTTCTATGTTGTGTGTATTTCTTTTAGGAGTGGGCTAACCATTTGATGGAATGCTCTTTGAGTTTTGCGCCTCCGGTTACTGACGAAAATCTTCTGGCGAACTCATCCCCTCCGTCACAAAGGGACGTTAACATCCGTTAATGCGGGCAGTGAGCTATCCCTGTTTGGGCGCTTTGTCCCCGTTTGCCAGCCCCGCGTATGCAACCACACGAGTCGCCGCACACGAGCCAGCTACCTCACGCAACCAGTTGAGGGCCGAAGTGACTGTATTCCAATCACCATTTCAAATTTGAACCATCCTCCGTAAATGGCGGTAATGGCTGCCTATCTACCATGGCTCTGGAGTTACCGCCCAAAACTGTCCACTCAACAATTTGAATTTTTTGGGCGCACAACTCCTTATTCATTATGTCGACCACTCCTTCCTTCCTCATTCTGTCGAGTGGATTTTGAGTCATTCCGTCGAGAGCACTTCATCCCTTCATTCTTGCATTCCGTCGAGTAAGTCTACTTTCTGTCTTTGTCGTGAGGACCCTCTAGTAGCTGGACGAGAAACATTCGAGTAGCAGAGCCGAGAGTGGAAACAAGAGCAGAGGTTATTACTAGGTCGTTGGATAGCTTAAGCAAACTGGCCATAGCACTGCCTGCAAAGGGTAGAATAAGGAGACTCGGACATGGTACAGTGTAGCTACTTCCCACATTTGATTTCTAGTTTTGATGTTGAGTACTACACTAGTTTTTATTCCCACTTCATTTTTTATTTCTAGTTTTTAATGAGCTTCCTTTGCTTCTTTGTACTTCCAATTTCAGGGACCAATTTAACCAGGGAGTAAGCTAACAATTCGTGGACAAGGAGAAGTAGCAAGAGCAATAGGAAAGGTAAGTAAATTTCTTGTTTACTGTGTTTTTCCTTTTTATATAATGCAAATTTAAAAATTGCAGTGAAGGCAACTCGTTGTGTCGCTACTACAACAGCGAGTTGCCACCACTGCAAATTTTACTTTTGAGCAGTGGTGGCAACTCGCTGTTGCAGTAGCGGCAAAAACGAGTTGCCTCCACTGTAACAGTGTATTGCCGTAGCTGCTCAAAATTAAATTTTTATTTATATTAACAAAATTGCAATTTGTAAGCATTTCATTTTTAATTTATTTCATAGAGAAAGCGGCAATTCGCTATTGCAGTAGCGGCAACAACGAGTTTCCGCCACTGCAAATTTTAATTTTTGGCAGTGGCGGCAACTCTCTGTTGCAGTGGGGGAAACTTGTTGTTGTAGTAGCGGGAACAACAAGTTGCCGCTACTGCAACAGCGAGTTGTTGTTGATGTTGCCACTACTGCAACAGCAAGTTGCCGCTATTGCAACAGAGTTTCCGCTACTACATTTTAACATTGTAACAATATTTCATTAAATTATTTTCTTGTTTTGCAGATGGTTGCAAAATGGGTCCTGGCAATCCAAATATTGTGCCACCCAAACCCAGGGCATGCAAAAACAAGGTTCGTGCTTCATAATGAAGCCGTTAGCCAGGTATACCAAAATAGTAGAGAATTACCTTGCATTACTACAAACAATGAAGCATACTACCATGCTTTGATTGATGACCTCACAACTACACAGAGTTATGGTGCAAGTGACATTGTCACGTACACAAACTCCGAATTAATCACCAACTAGATGAACGGTACCTACCAGGTCAGAAGACCCAACCTGAAACCCCTTCACCAGTAGGCAAGAACAATTGCTGCACAGTTCCACCATTTTTAGATTATTTACAATATGATGTCCAAAGGGTGTGTGATTCAATACTCATTGAAGCAGTATCCAGTGGACGTGGATGTGGCAGATTTGTGGAGCCAGCATGTGCTCCACCAATTATTATTGATAGGAATCGATATAGATGGCCTATTAATGAATGGATTGTTGTTCTGATTGGGATTGAGGTTATTATGGGGGGAGTTATATTATTGTGTTCATATTTCTTGAGATAGATTGGAGCAACCTGATGTCCATCATTTTTGATGTATTTATTTATATGAGGTGTTTTTTATAAATGACCTCACTCTATTTTTTGGTGTTATATCTCAACACATGTATGTAGAAAATGTATTTTTCAGTAATACTATTAATGGAATTACATTTTTATTATAGTTTAGTTATGTCATTAGATTATGTGATGGTTTATTTTAATATGGCTTTTATTCTGGAAGTCAGATTCCAATCTCATTCAATTGTGTTGGCACATGTACAAAAGTGTTGTCATGTATTTAATAGTTTTATCAACAAATAGAGGATTCCAAAATATGCTACAAAACGGAACTATTTATTCATTATAATGCCTTCAATACACCTTCACAATTCCAACTTCTATGAACATTCATTCATTCATTATCCATGAGCAACACATGCTTCCATAATTTATACAAGACTCTAATTTGAGTATAATGAGCTCTAATTCTTAATGAAGTCTCTTCATTGACAAATTATGTGAGATACCCTTGGTTACAAGCCAACCAAGATAGCTTATATATCAATCATTATTTGTCCTTTATACATACATGGTTAAATGCAAAATGAAAATGTGACATCTTGCACTTTTGCAATTCATTGATCTGACCTCATTTAAGGGGCATAAATGTATAAATATCCAAACAAATAATCCAATTGTTGTGAATTTCTCCATCATCAACATCTACAGCCACAAGGCTAGGTGTTTTGAACTAAAGCATGTTTTGACATCCATGACAAAAACAACAGCTTAGCCTGCAAACAGAGAAAATAATATTAACAACTTGCAAATCAATGAAGTTAACTTGACAACCATAAACTGTAACCAACACTAGCCCAGGTCATACTATCCTCAATGCTAACAAATTCTTTCGCAAGGATGAGAAGTACATGGAAGGGATGGTATAGACCCTAATACCTATTTAAAGAAATTTATTTAAGGAGTCGGTATAATAAAACCCTAAACTATTATGCAAAAACTCGTGATAAATATTTGACAGTGTACAATGGTAACGGAAATCTCCCCTGACCATGACAGCAACAAACTGTCAGTGTCAAATAAGAGGCATATGTTGCAGCAACACATGTCTGCATACGAGCACTTCCATAAATAACTCATCTCCATTATTAATTTATTACTGTACCCATTACCCCAACTCTTCCATTGCGCCATTGTCCCACATTCGAACTCTTGTAAACAGCTAACACAACCATAGCCACTCTGAACTCTAGCTAGAGATGGGAGGTGCAAGAGTACGCCATGAAAGTGCCGAAGAATTGTTAGACGCATTTCCACCCGTTAAACATTTGTTTGAACAGGTTGGCTGGATAGATTATATTTGCAGGTTTCAGGGGCATGACAATGACATAGCCCTAGAATTTTCCATGCATTACAGGGAGGGTAGATCAGAGGTAACAGGGATAGTGGTGCATGCGACAAAAGAAGCAATTTCTGAAGTGTCAGGGTTACCCCATACGGGCGAAAAGTGGTTTGCACCCCGAAAACCCCAACCTGATGTTGTGAGGAATTTCCTTGACACATATGAACCACTGATCAAGAGTGGCTCAAGATATGAGAGGAATTCATTACCACAACCCTGGTCAGATGCTGCATTCCTTGTCCATATATTTTTCACTTGTGAAGGAAGGTATGTGGTTATTTATTATGAGCACCTCCGCTTGTTAGACCAACTGCGTCATGGCAGGTTGCTTAACATGCCTTTCTTTCTTGCAAAAACCCTAGATCAAATGGCCTGAGGTGTGCAGAAATCAAAACGGCCGCTCGAAATCCTTTCCCACCAATGCCTTGTTAAAATTTTTGTCATTGCTGCAATGCAAAGGGAAGGGAGAACTTGGGATGAACTTGTTGGAAGGCCATTGCATGTTGAAGCTGCAACTCCACCCCATGACCTCCAAGCTGCAACTCCGCCCCATGATCTCGCAGTGGCAACTCCACCCCATGGCCTCTTAGCTGCAACTCTACCCCATGACCCCCAAGCTACAACTCCGCCCCATGATCTCTCAGCGGCAATTCCACCCCATGACCTCTTAGCGGCAACTCCACCCCATGACCCCCTAGCTGCAACTCCGCCCCATGACCACTTAGTTGTAACTCTGCCTGATGACCTCGCACCTACAACTGGGTTCATTGACCTCTCACCTTTAGAAATTCCCACAGAACCTTTCCATATGGAAATTGAGACGCCATGTGTTCAAAATAGGAGGGTTCTAGGGTTTCTGCTACTAAAGCTGCACATAAAGGAGATGGCCAAGATGATGATGATGAAGTACAAATATTGGGGAGTAAACCTGCGACCAGAAGATTGAGAGGATACAGGAAATGCCCGACAGCAGTGCTAAAAGCCAAGCAGAACAGGGGAAATAGAGGTCGTTATGCTCCAGTTCCTGAAACCCTCCCCGTTGTTACAGAAAAACTCCCAGAAGAGATAGAAGTAGAACAAGAGTAAGAGCAAGATCAAGAGTACCCACAAGATGTATTAATTGAAGGGGTCATGGACGAAGGATGCATGCAACAAGGATTCATGGAAGAAGGATTAGGTCAGGTTGCTGACACGGAAGAACAAGTTGATAAGCTTGCCTCTCCTGATTCTGAATATGAATACATAACGGGACTAGCTGAATGGTACGACTCACATGGCCTTGTCTCAATTCAAATGTTGTATACGGATGAAGAGGAGTACCAACAATTGTGTAGGGAAAAAGTGTTGGGCCAACCAACTGCACAACCCAAATTGTATGGGGATTATCCAAAGGACCAATCAACTGCACAACCAAAATTGTATGGGGATGATCAGGAGGACCAACCAACTGCAAAACTAGAATTGTATGGGGATGATCAGGAGGACCAACCAACTAAACCACCAGAATTGACAAAGAAGCACATTGCAAAAATAATTAGTTGTAAACATATTCCTCTCTATATTTCATTGTTAAGTAAGAATAGGATTTTCCAGATGAAAAACAGACAACTACATATCAAAGTTAAAACCCTAATAGATGAGCTTAGACAAAAATAAACTTTTGATAGATTAGATTGCTTGGCCCAAGTTGCAGAGTGCATAATTCCTTCTCCATGGATCCAACAAGATATACCCCTTGGAAAAAAACAGAGATGAAAATGAAGTTGCAGAGTTCGTACCCATTGATGACATAAGTATTCCTTCTCCAAGGGTCCAACAAGATATACCCCTTGAAAAAAAACAGACTGATGAGATTGTTGTGAAAACATAGGACCATACCAAAATCACAAATGTCCATATAGAGAAACAAGAATTACACATCAAACTAACAAAAGAAATGGGTATAGACACAGAGGAACAACAACTAGATAAGAAACTAATAGACGATGAGGAACCAGAGATCAAACTGACCAAAGACATTGGTGATAAAAAATATGATGAGGAACGAAAGGATAAATTACAGTTGTCTAAATATGCATATCCAGGAAAAATAATACCTTACAATGTGCACAAAAAATCACTTCGTGACCTTGGTAAGATATGCAAAGAATATAAAAACAAATTTTTACGAAGACATAAAAAAACATTGGATGAGCTGGAAAGGAGGGTGACCAAGTTGGAGAAGGATAATCAAGAACTCGGACAACTAATGGATGGTGTGCTTAGTTGTAGGGCTCCTTCAACCAATTACAACGCATAATTTATTGAAAAATTCAAGATATTTAAAAATAATTCTATCATACAAAATATCCCTCTCAAGATTGAAAGCAGTGATGGTTTCTTGGAGGCATATATGAAAATTTGTGCTCAAGATAGAGAATTTCACTGTGAACTGTACCAACATAATTTTTTGGTACCTTATAATAGAGAATGGAATCCCAACCATGTTACATGGGGTGTCGAATTGAGAGCCTTAGTATCGTATTTAAGAAATCAGGCCATTTGGTTGGATGATGTGAACATTTATTTGCATAATTATGAGAACCGTTTGTGGGTTAGAGGAGAACATCCCAAACCTGTGGAGGTGATAGAAGAACATCAAAAATAAATCAAATCTCCAAAAGTAGTATAGGTTATCTCCAAGAATAGGGAGATGATTGTTCCATATTGTGCACGCCAGATTCAATTATTGGAAACTAAGAAACAGGAAGGATGTAAAGCAAGGTGGGATAGCATGGGAAAACAACCCCGAAATAAAGATCCATTTAACTACCTCAACTTAAAGACAACCTTAACAAGGGTTGCTCAGTATATTATTGCTATGGGACAGTGTGGGAATCAATGGATAGGTCTTAGATTTCAGTATCCAATGATCTGGTTTCCAACAAGGGTAGTAAAAATAAATATACGCTGACAAAAAAAGAAGAATATGATTGCTGGAATGTAATTATGGAGACAGGAGGGTATCTTAATTCTAATGAACCAAGACATAGTGATTATTGTATCAACAATCTTCATGAATTTTCTCCTTCATCCATAGATTTAGATTGATAGACTGGGCCACCGTTGTTGACACACTGGCTCACCTTTGCTGACACACTAGCTCACCATTGTTGACACACTGGCTCACAATTGCTGCAACACTGGCTCACCGTTGCTGCAACATTGGCTCACCGTTGCTTACACATTCGCTCACCGTTGCAACAAATCATAGACAAAAAACACATTATATTTGATGTTATAATATATATTACTCTCCAGTTTCTTTTATTAGTTATAAAAAACTAGTAAAATTGTCTTTGACATGTTTAGTTACAATTTCATTATAGTTCCTCTAATAATTTTGCTACATTTCCGTTGTTTTTATTCGAATTCATATATCAGATTATTGTTTAGAAACCAATATATGCAACTATGAAAGTATGAAAAACCACTTGAAAGCTATCTTCCATGACTTACAAAACAATCAATGTATTAAAAGACTGAGTGTAAATGCATGGAGTTATTTAATCACCTTAAAAGACAATTCCATCAAATTAGAGAAATCTCCAACCATATCCTCACCGCCTATTAAACATGCATGGACATAGTCAACAAAACATTAATACATCAAATACAACTAATACAGAAATAAATATTAAAATCAATTTGAAAACAAAATCGTGCACAAAAAACCTGGAAAAGCATTCATTGTTGGTGTGAGGGCGACCTCGCTTGTTGAGTTGTTCAAACTGAAACGATTCATCTTCATCTGTTGGGATATTCAATTCGAAGTCCAATCTTGCATTTCGTTGCCTTTTTTTTCCTTCTCTTTTTGGGGCTTAGAAAACTCTTCTTCCTCTTCAAAGACAACTCAAAAGCACCCAATCCACACATGAATTCATAATCCATAATATGAATATTGTAGGCATCATCCAACAATTTTTTAGCTAAAGCAATCAACTGTTCAATCTTGGTCAAATTAGTAGGAGGATTGTTTCAAACCAGGTCTAAGTAGCCAAATAACTCCTCCTTGGCCATCTCAATTTGTTCAACATTTACATCAACATTGTGACTATCCATGGCAGTTGTGTTTGCATCTTTAGGAAGATCAGATACTGCCTCTATATTTATTTCAGGAGGGTGATTGTATGACTCAGTTGTGCTTTGATGATTTTATAATTGGTTTGAAGCCATTGAATCGGAACACAACCAACCCACCTTTATGGCATGCTTGCATATGTTGCCACGAATAGACCATGGGAAATCACAAGTTACGAAATTTGTACGATGACAAGTGACAATATATTTCTTATTAACTTCGGATTGACTCCTCACCCAAAAAACATGAGACATTTGCGAATGAGGGCTGCAATCACCATCTGAAATTATTTTTTCTTTTTCTATTGATGATTCCAACTGTTTCTCTTTCTTGTAATTATTTAAAAATCCTTCCTTTTTTAGAATTTCCTTAAATAGATAACAAGGTTCAAAAATTGTTAGAAGAACATATATCAACCAATCCATCCCACAAGAACATTTCTTTCTTCTATCAGATAGAAATTTTGTCTTTAGGTAACAATGATATGATTCCACAACATTGTTTGTCTCCTGATTTGCATGGGGAAAATCCGACAACCTTAGACCCACATCCCTAATTGCATAAAATTTGGGTTAATGAAGATATTTCATCCATATTTCAGACCAAAAAGAGAAATGTAACTTAAGAGTTTTTCAACTTACAAATATTGTCACCAGCAACCCAATCTTTTGGAAATAGTCTAGGAAATTTTCCTCATTAGAAAATTTGTTGAAGAAAGCATTAATTGCATTGCTCACTTCAACATAGGAACAATAATTCATAATTAAACCAAAATCACTAAACATTTCTTTTGCTATTTCTGGATTATTGGCCAATCGATTCACATTTTTTAGCGATGCTCGATGTACGTGCCAAACACACAAGATAACATTTCACCTTGTGATTCTCCTGCCACATTCAATTCATTTCAAGCATGTTATTTTTGTAATAAATACAAGTTGTACTGTAAAATAATAATATTGAAGTTATCTTAAAGCACCAATTTCAGCCAATGCATCATCAACCATGAAAGCATTAAATTTCCAACTATGATCAACTTGGTGACACCTATGCGTGAGCTGCTCCAACCATAGCGAAATGTCTTGTGATGTATTACGTGATGCCACCACCCATGCAACTCGAACCCAAATTTTTTGGTGATCAAACACAACGAGTGTGTACAATTGATACTATCACATTCAAAATACATAGATCATCAACTTCTTATCATCAATCATTATTAATCAAGTTATTGTACTAGATCAATCGTTCTTAATACACTCACCCCATACTTATTCGTGTTGAATTTCGAATCCATGGCTATTAGGCTATTATTCAATAGCTTCACCAGGGTCTCCAACATCCACTTCGTTTGAATTCCAACTATAAAAGGGACATCTCCACCATTGGGCTTTTGATAAAATAAAAAATCATTTGGGTGTTTCCTATACCAAAGGTTCACACTTGTTTCATCCTTCTCATGAAACTGATAATTTCCTTTCATTAGATGATTATATATGTTAATAAAATATTTCCTACACAAAAATAAATTTGTATCTCGAGCTGCAGCATCCATGTCAATATATTTTTTAACATGCATTTTGCAAACAGAGTCAACTGGCACATCCAAGAATAAACAACTCTCTACATAGGAAACCATGTCCCTTGATAACTTTGGTTGATGCAACACCCTTGTAGGACCTGAGGTGTCATGTTGGTCACAACAAGGCGATCCATGGCTATCTACATAATCATACATGTTATATGTTATTATCGCAACCTTAGGGATTTGAACCATAATTTTTACAATGAAATGGCATTGGCATCCCCTCTTTTTCATGAATGATTATTTTCGCATCACTTCATCTTGTCCCCTTCTGTCATCAGGGTCATATGAACAAGAATAGCTGCATAAAAAAGTTTGAAAAATCAATACATATGATTCCATGAAAACTGATTGAGAACTATTAATACCAACATATATACGTAGGATTTTCTTTAGGGTTTTGCACCGGAAGGGCAATTATTGACTCCCATTTCATTTTCTTCACCATTTTTAATCGAGTATCTATTTAAGCGAGTTGCCGCAACGGTTGACCAGCGAGTTGGAACAATGGTTGTCCAGATGGTTTCCCTTAGAAAATGGTCTGAATAAATTGGGTTGTGGTAAAAAAATTAAATGGTTTGTAGTAAAAAAATTAAATGGGTTGTGGTAAACAAATTATTCAGGGATTCTCACTTAAAAATACACAAACATCTAGTTAGAAGACATACATTCACTAAACAAAACAGATTGGTTTTCCGTCGACTGAATAGATCCTTCAATAGTGGTCCAGCGAGGGCTTTCATTCCGTCGAGATTTGTAACAGAAAGGACAATGGGAATTCCCATTTAAACACAACAGGGACATTTAACTAAACAATACTCACTTAAAAAGACCGAAAAATTGACACCATAGACCTAGTCTCCGTCGAGTGAGTAACTCCTTCGATTTTTTGTCATTCAATCAGAATGGTATGTAGTAGGGGATGCCATGTTCCATCGATTATAGGAGCTAAACAACAGAGGATCGATTGATCATGGCACCGCGGCTCTGGCGTCTTCCCATCGACTGGTTTACAGGTCCCTGTTCGGAGTGGGTTGAAGCAGCTCGAGGAATGTGGGCATTTTTTTGCTTTTTCATTTGCATTCATGGTTGCCCCTGTGTGTAGGTGAGGGGAAATGGAAATGGTGATTGGATCCTAAACGGGATCCTTCAAACAATAATGTCATGGGACGGAGACGGGGAGGGGTGTGGGGCCCACATTCGCCAGAGGGATTCACCAATTGCTAGGGGCGAAAAAGCTAAAAGGCATTCCGTCGAATGGTTAGCTTACTCTTTTTTTTTATCGGGTGTCATATTTGGTTTTTGTTTCGATTTCATATCTCTTTTTCACCAGATTCCGTTACTTTATCGTGTCCACTTTTTAAAAAAGTGTTTGATTTCATTTCGATTTCATTCTCAACTTTGGATTTTCATATTTATTTTATTACCAAGTTTTGATATTATTATGAGATTCTTATTTTGATTTCATTAATAAGTGTAGAAATCACAAATCAGAAATCACTTACTGGGTTTCGATTCCATTACCAAGGGCGTAGATCACATAACCATTCAATTTTTACGAACATACCTTATTACGGAATTGGGTTTCTAGATTAAATATTTGTTGCGTGGAGAGGCAATGTGTCACGTCCTCAAAAAATAATAATATTTTTTTTTTTTTTTTTTGCGGCCAAAGCATTAACATAATCTTTAATTTTATATAACTTGAATGGATAGTAAATTATCTCACCCATTTAGTAATTGCTTTATTATAAACGTGAATTTGAATGGATCATAAATTTACCTTTAACAAAAAAAAAATTACCACATTGAATTTCCAAATTAAGTAAAATTTTAAACATCTTTACTCTTTACTAAAGTCAATACCATATCCTAAATCAAAGGAAAAGAGTTAATTCAACACAAACAATCACAATCCAAAATCTTTAATATTTCTTTTAAATAAATATTTGTAAAATGAATCTTTAAAAAGAAAACTCATGTTCTATGGATAAATTAAAATCTTTAAAGATATAATATTTCCCCATCAAAGTTGCAATATTTCAAAATTTAAATAAATAAAAATCCAAATAAAGCGGAGGTATGGTAAATAAATAAAACCTATTTTTATACTTACTCTAGAGCTATGATAAATAAACAAAAAAATATATAAACTAGATATATGGTAAATGAATAAAAAATTCTTTTTATATTTACTCCATAAATATTTTTATATTTAAAAAAACTCAAAAACGAGGTTTTATTTAGATGAAGCCTATGGGACGAATACCATAGGACAAATAATATTGATACCATGGGCTAAATACCATATTTAAAAAGAAGTATGGTAAATAAATACAAAAAATGTATAAAAAGGTGACAAATAAATAAATATAAAATAGGTATAAAGAGGTATGGTAAATAAATAAATATAAAAGAGGTATAAAGAGGTAAGACAGATCAATAAAAATATATCAAATATAATTATAGATAAAAATCTAATTATATAACAAGCCTATGGGCCAAATACCATAGTAAATAAAAGAGGTATGGTAAATAAATAAAAATATAAATAAACCAGAGTTATGGTAAGTAAATAAAACCTCTTTTCATATTTACTCCATAATCTGCTTTTGTATTTACGAACACTCAAAAACTAGATTTTATTTAGGTAAAGCCTATGGTCCAAATAACATGGGCTAAATTATTATTAATACCATGCCAAAAAAAAACATTATTAACCCTAATATAATATTAAAAGATGATGATGATGATTATTATTATTATTAAATCTAATGCTCATATTAATATATTATAATATTAATATTATTAAATTTAATAACTTTCTATTAATACAATTTATTATATTATAATATATATATAAATGTATCATGATATATATTAACTCTAGATATATATGGGAGGGAAGAACAAAGATACAGAGTGATAGAGGTGGAGATATATGGAGATTGACAAGGGAGAGATGGAGATAGACTAAAGGAAAGGGGAGAGGAGGAATGAAGAGAGAGAGAGGGAGACACAAATATGGAGGGGGGAGAGAGGGAAGGAGAGGGGGAGGGAGATAGTGATAGGATTAGAGGAGACACAGATGGCAGAAGAGAGATGGGGGTAAGAGATAAAGGGAGAGAGAGATGGCGGAGGAAAAAGGGAGGTATGAGAGAAAGGGAGAGATAGGAAGGACCATAGAGATGATTTGAGAGAGGGAGGGATAGAGAGATGAGGTTGGAGGGGGAGAGAGGGAGGGAAGCAGAAATATATAGAGAGAGGGAAGTGGAGAAAGAGAGAGGGAGTGGCAAGGGAGAGATGGGGAGAGAGTGTGTATGTTTAGGGGTGAGATAAAGAGACAAAGTAGGATGTATGGAGAGAAGGGGGAGAGAAGGAGAGAGGGAGGGATATAGTAATGTAGTTGGAGGGAGAGAGGGAGGGAGAGAGAGAGAGAGAGAGGAGGAGGAGAATAGTGGGGGAAGAGAGAGTATTGGAGGGAAAAGAGAGAGAGAGAGAGAGGTAGGAGAGAAAGCAAGAGAGAGGAAGGAAGAGAGAGAGGACTTGTGAGAGACGAAGAGAGAGGGATCGATAGAGAGATCGAGTTGGAGGGGGAGAGAGGTAGGAAATAAGAAATACAGAGAGTGAGAAGTGGAGAGAGAGGAGTGACAAGGGAGAGACAGAGAGAGAGCTTGTATGTTTGCGGGTGAGATAAAGAGACAAAGAAGGAGAGATGGAGATAAGGGGGAAGAGAATGAGAGATAAGGAGAGAGGGAGGGATATAGTAACATAGTTGGTGGGTGAAGAGAGAGAGAGAGAGAGAGAGAAAGAGAGAGAGAGGATGTGAGAGAGTAAAGAGAGGGAGGGAAAGAGAGATGGACTTGGAGGGGTAGAGAGAGGTAGGTAAGAATAAAGACATAGAGAGATAAATGTGGGGGGAGAGAGAGAGTGAGTGATAAGGATGATGGAGAGAGAGGGAGAGAGGACAGAAGGAGGAAAGAGAGATATTAGCGGGGGAGAGGGAGAGAAGGGGAAGATAGAGATATATATGGAAGGTGAAGAGAGGGAAGAAGAGGGAGATGGGGAGAGAGAGGGAGTGAAAAAGAGATTGATAGGTATGGAGTGTGAGAGCATGTGTGTTTAGGGGGGTGAGATAGAGAGACAAAAAAGAAGAGATGGAGGGGGATATAGATATGGACGGAGGGTGGAGAGAGGGAAGAATATTTTTTGCACTAGATGGATTGATTTAAGTGGATATGGTGATTTCCAATCCTATTTGATTATTTGCACTAGATTCATTGATTTTAGTGTAGATATTTATTTCTAATGATATTTGATTAATTGCACTAGATGCATTGATTTTAGTGTAGGTGGTGATTTCTAATACTATTTGATTGCTTGCACTCGATGTGTTTATTTAAATGTAGATGTTGATTTATAATTATATTTGATTGCTTGCGCTAGATGCATTGATTTCAATGTAGATTATTTCTAATCCTATTTGATTGTTTGCACTAAATGCATTTATTTCAGTGTAGAGGTTATTTTCTAATCTTATTTGATTGCTTGCATTAAATGCATTGATTTCAATGTAGATGTTGATTTTTGATTTGATGTAATTGGATATATGATGGTACATTAATTTTAAAGTGATTGGATTAACAATATGCATTGATTTTAGTGTAAGCACAAAACGTTATTGACAATGCACATTGATTTTTGTGTTATAGTAATTTAACTTATTAATATTGTAGAGCAAGAGAGACAAAGTATCATGTTTACTACAACAACTCGAGCTAAACATTTAAATAATTTATGATTTAAATTTTCTTTTTCATATAATCGATAAGAAAAGATGACAAAACTAACAAGGGTGACAATAAGAATAGTAGAAGAGAATAGTTTGAGATTGATCACAATGAAGATTATTTGTAACATGATTACATTCTTATTATTCACATTTTCTATCTTTCAACATTATTATAGTCACTTTGCATTCAAAAAATTTATTTCATCATTTCTCATCTTTAAAGTTATTAACAATATTTATCATCTCAACAAACTGAGGTAATTAAGAAAATTTAAAATTAAAATGACCAAGTTAATCTCAGAAATATTTAGCATATTTAAAATGATTATATTAATATTTGATATATTTACATATTATTGATAAAATTAATCATATCTTCGATAGGTTTTCCTTGGCAACACACTACTGAAACAAGTCTAGATCCATCTTAACTCCAGATCTATCAAGCACTGAGAGGGATCAAATCTCTCGAGCTGCAAACCTTTCCTCAAGTTTTGCACTCAAAGAAGAGGTTTCTACCTCGAGAGATTTGATCTCTCTCCGTGCTTGATAGATCCAGAGTTAAGATAGATCTAGGCTGGTATAGGTAGATGGCCAGATTTAAGATCCATCAATTACGCTTCATCAAGAACATAGGGTTAAAATTGATTTGAAATCCTAAACTTGATAATTTTTTTTTTTTTTTCTTTTCCATTGAAAATGATCATGCTTTTTTGAAGTAAAAAAATCATGTTCTATACACTCTCCTCTTCTTCACCAGGTACGAGATTTATTTTGAATTTTGATTTTGGTTTCTTACCTACTTCTTTAATAGAATTAATTTTTTTTTTCTTTTTTTTTTTCCTAATATGAAAAAAAACCAACACCAACCGTCTTTTCTTAAATAAAAGATGTTTTACATAAGTATTATTGTCCTTTTGTATTTCATATACCAATTTTCATCTATCCTTTACGGTGACATACTTATGTCATTTTGAATGAAAAATTGGTTTAATTTTTTTAACGTGTGTTAAATTTGGTTTCTATGTTGTGTTTCTTTGAAATGAAAATTTAGTTTATTTTTTTTACTAGGTATTAAATTTGGCTTCTATGTTGTGTCTATTTTGTTACTAGGTGTTTTATTTGGTTTTGAATTTATTTAAATTTCATTACCAAGTTTCCGTTTTGATTTATTTGGATCATATTAATAAGTTTCAAGTTCATTACCAGTCACATGGATCACAATATTTTAATTTCACATTTCTAAATTTCAATTTCATTACGAGATACACATATCACATTACTAAATTTCAATTACTGGTTCGCTAATCTTATTATCAGGTTTCGATTTCATTGGCATATCACATTACTAGTACATGGATCATCAAGATGTGAGTTTTATATAACACTTCCTCTTCACTCAGGATAATACTATTTATGATGAGATTACGATTATTTTTTTAATTTAATTAATAATAAAGTATGTAGCTTAATGACTAGGAGAATTTGTGTTTGCTTATGACTGATTCAAAATGAATATAATTTGCACATTGAAAATTTAAAACCACAAACAAAAATACATAATAAAAAATTTCATTGATTAGTGCTAAACACAAACATAAGCAAAAGTAAATGCATAGTAAAAAATTAATTGGTCCATGCTAAACACGAAAATAAGCAAAATGATATTTTAATTTAGAGATTTTTTCACTACAACTCTTTGAAATTGTGTAGCCTCATTGTAAAAATGTTAGATAATTTACTAATTTGGTCAATGACTTCTATACCAATATGAAAGGCCAATGTCAAAGTTAACAGGTAGAGTATTGTAGTGATTTCATACAAAGACACATACTACTTAGTGGTTATTTGAATGATAGTCTCACATTTATAATAGACAAAAGAAAATGAATACAATAATAAATAAAGAACATATTTTTTTCAAAAAGAAAAACATAAAATCTTTCATTAAAGATTTAAAGAGGAGTTTACATAATTTTGATAGAGAGATAGGATATCATTTGCATTAGTCTTAGGGAGAACACAATATACCAATAGAGATGTAGGAAAAACTAAAAGAGAAAAAAAAGAAAAAATCTACAATATATCTTGAAAGAAAAATGATATTTAGCGCATCCAAAGAGAAAAATGAGAAGGCCGGTAGTGCATCTCAAGAGCAAGGTAGAAAGAGACCAAGCTAGATTTTGAAGGAGCCTGAATCATGAACAAAACCTTCAAGAAAAAAATCAAATAACATCAACCTAGGACAAAGAAGGATTCCTCTCTTGGACAGGGCATCCACATCCATGCCATTTTCTCACGATACACATGAAGGAAGGAGATGCCAATGAAAGAAGGAAGGACAACCATAATATTTTCCATTTAATGGTGAAGGAGAGGGACATCTAGGGAGTTCCTCCCCTGAACCCATTCAATGACAGTCTTAGAATCCTCGGTAGTCTTGATCGAATCAATTGCAAGACAAACTGCTCACTAGAGTACTCCCCACTGTGCCACGACCTCAGCCCGTTTTTTAGTGCCACGTCCTCTGTGCCAGTAGAAACGTTATTAACGAGTAGGAAAAATCTTGGTGAGAGCTTCACATTCACACATGCCACCATACAAGGCCCCATCAAAGAATCTGATAGGATAAGATTCTCCCAAATCCTCGAAAGAGATAGCGCATGGGGGAGCCCTAGGATTCCAAGGGCCAATCTCAAGGAAGTGACCAACAATTTTTGGGATGGTAGAACAATGTATGGATCCCTGCTATCAAAGACAAAGGCATTTCTATATCGCCATATTCCCTAGAAAACATACAGAGGGATCGCTTTATAGGGTCTTTCTTTGAAGACCAATACTTGAGGTATGAAATAATGGAATACCAATCCCTATCAACCACAAGCTTCAGCGAACCAGAAACATTATCCCAAATTTCCATGGAAAAGGGGCACTTCAAGAATAAGTGTTCACAATTTTCGAAGGAAATACCACTCAGTTGGCATTTATCTGGGCCATGAAAGCCCATTTTCATTAAATTCTCCTAAGTGAGGATGCCGCTAATCTGAATGGGAATATTAGTTTTGTTGTGCTAAGATCCAATTCAAAATATAAACAAAGTGCATAAGGATTGAGGGGTTAACTGCAAGTTTATTAAGAGTTTTATATGTTTTTATGTGAATTTCATGAGCAAATTAACATAAAAATAACATTGAACAACAACATCTAACAGACATGAACATCACCATAAACAATAACACAATAACACATGATGAAGGAGTTCACCCTGCTTGGTCTACGTCTACTTCGTCCAGATTTCTATGGCTCGACCCTCTTCTATTATGCTCAAAATTGTGACTACATGTGTTTACAATGCTCAAAAAACTTTGAAACTTGTTCCATCATCTCCATAATGCCAAAACAATCCTATGTAGCCTCTTTCTGCATCGAATTTGGCCAAAAAATCATCAAGTTATGACTTCCCTTAGTTTCTCCACTATTCATTCCACAATTTCCCTAAAATCTAGCACCGAACCCACAATTTTGCCCTAAAAGTGCTATCGGAGTGCCAATTCCACCAAAAACAAGGAAAATTTTTCGGGCCATTAATTTTCCCTCTAATGCCTAAAAATTGGATTTAAAACCATATTCGTTATGGTTTATTAATTTTTATTTATATTGAACTAAATCCGAACGGTTAACATAACCGTCGGACTTGCATAACCGTGGTCACATGTGGCAGAGGATGTCGTGTTTAGATGCTGGAGGTTTCGTCATCGCAGTGGTCTTCGGTGTGGTCACAAGGACCTTGGAACACTATGTAATGATTACTATTATGGAGGGGGGGCAGGGCTAGCCTCCCGCCCATGGTCCCTGCCCCTAGCATGGTGACCAAGGCTAGTGCTAGACCCCGACCACCTCCCACCAATGCGCCAATTATATGATAACAAAATCAAATTGTTCCCATAGTCTAATAAGGAACATGTGTGGTGTTGTGACAGTATGCCTTGGTGCTTGGTGCTCTGTGGTCGCTGGTTCGACCCTTGCTATTGTTGCTTGGACTTGAACCAAATATTTTGGTGGCCCTCGAGCTGCCACGTGGTGGCCCCTGCCTGGGCCACGTGTCAGCCTGTGGTTGGCCACCAATCCACCAGTGAAAACTTGCCACCCACAACCAATATCATCGTGCCACTTGGCACCAAACCATTCGCCCATTTAGACCATTGACCAAGTCAAACTTGTACAATCACCCTGCCACGTAGGCATGCCTAGTTAGTTGTATGGACTGCTGACTAGGCTGTCCTGTATTTTTTTTAATTTGCTTGTTTGACAAAGTGGACATAAAGCA
Source organism: Pinus albicaulis (assembly GCA_034641835.2). Lineage (NCBI taxonomy): Eukaryota > Viridiplantae > Streptophyta > Pinopsida > Pinales > Pinaceae > Pinus > Pinus albicaulis. The sequence goes on along the minus strand of CM076576.1, from coordinate 662,854,007 downwards.
TTTATGGGATCATATGGTTTCGGTTTTACGCGAAATGTGTTGCACCAAATTTAGAACAACATGATATACACGATCATTCAGGTTCCACACTAAATCGTCAAATTTTATTTTTGAGAATAATTTTGAGCACCTGATCACACCTCCCCATTGGAAGATTTTGGACCCCAAATGATCACTTTCAACTGTCAAGTAGATGAGGGTATAACCCCGTCACCTTTCGAATATCAATCCATTTGGCCTTTGACGAATTGGTTTCCTTGAGCTTCACTCGAAGGTAACCAACATTCCCTCGTATTGAATACTTTGTTCTTCTATCACGAATGGCGTCTTGTTGAAGCTAATTAATGAATTTTGAAGAGAAATATTCAGAAGATGGAATCTGAACATTCTCTCCTTTTTCTTCTCTTTGAAGCCTCTCGTTACAAAGGTGACGCCAAACTCCATCATCGACTTGGTGCTTATGATTGATACGATACTTGTACCTGCCTTTTCTCTTTTCAAAATGATCTTGCATTGTTTTTTGTACCATTTGGAGTCGTTCAATGAAATTCTTGGGTTTTTCCATGTCACCATCAAAAGCAACATCCTTCTTACCAAGATGACACACCAAATTATGATGCAAATGGTAAACAAATTCCACTACTTGGTTTACTTGACTCAAGCTTGAATTTAAATCCTGAAAGTATGCATATTGTTGATCATAAATTTCATGTAAAAACAAATGATGCTTGAGTAAAATAGTTACAAAAATAATAGGCCTAGAAGGCATATCAACAAACTTGTTGCTTATACCTCTCTTATACCTTTTGACCAAGTGGAATTGTTGATGAACACCCATCAAATGAAAGTTTCTTAATCGCTGCAACTTAATCATTGCACCATTAAGTTTTTCTGAAGGAAATGAAATGGCAAAGTCACTTGCATCAACTTGAAACTAAAATGACATTTTCAAGTTTAAAACAGAAAATAAAAGAGCGGAAATGATCTTTTGCTTCGAAGCATCACATGCCTCTTTTTGTTTTTCTCCCCACTGGAAGACCTTTTGCACACATGTCAATGCATGCCAAGGAGTTACAATAGAAGAAATATTAACAAAAATTTTCCTCCAAAATTGAGTTGCTCCCAAAAAACCTCTTATAGATATGACCATCTTAGGCCTTAACCAATCCACAGTGGTGTCAAAATTGGAGAGGTCTACCTTCAACTTACCTCCTCCAACATTATAGCCAAAGTACATCCAAGAATTTTTACCCAAATCATAATTTGACATCTTCAAAAACAAATGTTCATGCCTTATGGCATCAAGTATTTTTCTCTCATACATGACATGTTCATAATGAAATTTTCTAAAAATGACAATGTCATACAAGTGGACTATCACATCTAGGAATGGCTCCAATTCATCATTCTTCATATGCATGGAAGTAGTAGGAGTATGGAAAAGACCATAAAAAAAAAAATCCATCCAAAAAAACCTTGTTTTATGTTAAATATCGTCTTCCACATATCTCCTTTAACAACTCTTCTTTGATGAAAGCCACTCCTTTTGTTCGTCACAATAAAATGATTTCCATTCTTCTTGGGCACCAAACCATAGGTGCACTACATGGCTGAAGATATGGTCGAATGGTTCCATTATTCAACAACTTTGGTCTTTGCTTTGGTATTTTTGCACTTTGTATTTTTGACATCCGATGCATGCCAATGTCACAAAGAGAACATTATTGCTGCAAAGGTTTTTCAAGTGGGACTCCATTCTTCTTGAGAGGCAATCCATTCACATCCTGAAACACCTTATCAGCATGGTTAATCACATCAACCAAATCAGAATTAAAACTTGTATTACAACCATCCAACGCTTTAATATCATCATCAACATTGGTTTTGATCATAAGAAGCACTAAATTTTTGCTTGAATTAATTAGCCTTTTCATTTGCCCTGCATTAACTAATGATGGATTTATTTACTTGCGATGGGATCTTACTATGTACTACACACAATATTTGAACGAGTGGTACTTATTTTCATGGCGATATATCTTTTCCTTTCTATCATAGAGGTAAGGAATTCCCAAAACAATCCTTGAAATTTCAAGCGGTACCACATATAATTCTACTTCGTCAATGAAGTTTGTTGTGATTGAAAACCAAAGAATACACTTTCTTGCAACCTTTAAATTGATGTCCTTGCATATAAAACCCAATGGATATGGCTTGGGATGAGGTATGGTTTCAAGATTAAGTTTCTTGACTAAGTCTTCAAATATCAAGTTTTCTTGACACCCATTATCAAATAGTGTGTCGATTTTTGTATGTTTTGAGACAACCCTCACATGAAACAGTTCAATTCTAGTTTCTTCATTTGAGGTACTAGTGTAACAATTTGAAGTGCTAGTGCTAGCAATGGAGTTCTTACCTTTTATTCCCATGGCTGTGATTTTAGTTTCATCACCCGAATCGGACCCCAAATCCTCTTGAGTGATGGCAACTTTGTTTTCCTTCCATTTTTTATTGAATTTCTTTGGCTTCATCTTCGGATGAATCTTCCAACAATGGCCTTCATCGCGACCCTCCTTGGAAAAATGTTTGCATGTAATTTTATCTCCTTCCTTTTTAAGGGATGCATTTTTCTTTTCTTTTCCTTTGAAACCCTTTCCTTTATCTCCACCCTTAAATGGCTTCTTTTTACTCTCTTCTGGAATGTTTTTCCCTCTTGCATCAAGGTGGGTGGCTTGCACACAAACCTCATCTAGGCTAGTGGGATTGAACATAAGGATAGTATGCCTTAGGTAGCTATGTAAACCCCCTATATACTTCAGCAATGTGTCTTGTGAATGCAAATAAACACCTAACATAAGAGAATTTTTTCTAAATTATTAGGTGTAATCTTGCACACGTTGACTTTTAAGTTGTCTAATTTATTCCAATTCATGATGGATTTTTTCATATATGCTAGAGGGTAGAATTTTATTTTAATTGCAACAATGAAATTATACCAAGGGAGTGAGATCTTACCATGTTTTTTAATTGCATCTTGTGTCTTGGCTTCCCACCATACTAGTGTTGCACCCTCCAGTATCAAGGACGCTAGCTATATATTTGTATCATCACCTTGAAGGTTTTGAATTCTGCAATATACCTCCAACTGATGAGCCTAATTGTCAAGATTCTCTACATTCACTTCACCATTATACAAAGGCAACTCAAATTTAATATCAAGTTTTAACAAGGGCTGTTTACCAATTCCTTTTTAGGTAGGTTGGTGGGCATGTGTAAAGGTTGTTGTAGTGGAAGAGGATGAAGATGAATGTGAAGATAGTGGTGAGGATTATGGTGGAGTATATGGTGGCCTATCATCGTTTCCATTACCTCCTCCTCCTGGATAACCCTCTCCTCTTGGAGGCCTGGAGATTTCACCCCGCAACCTTGTATTCCTCTCTTGATAGAGGACCTTCACCATCTCTATAATGTCAATGAAAGGCTTCCTAAAAGCCTTCTCAACCTTTGACATGTTTTCAATTCCTCCTTCATGAGACATGCTTACTGAAGCTTCTACTACAACTAGAGATGAATTTTATGGTGGAAATTGTGGCAATTGTGCCCCCCTTCTCCTTGTTCCAACTAGAGAAACTGCACCCAAAAGCTTGCCTTCTCCTCTATTGAGCTTAAACTTTGTTAACATTTAAACACTTGCAAAAAAATTAAATCCTCCTTGCACAAGTAAACCTAGTGCTCTGATACCAACTTGTTCTGAATGGGAATATTAGTTTTGTTGTTCTTTGATACCAACAAAGCGTAGAACTGAATATTCTACCTTTGAGTTCCTCTGACATACTACTGAGTATGGACTGGTTAGAAAGACATTGGTCTCTAGTAGATGGTAAGGATAAGATTATATACTTCAGAGCTAAAGACATGACACACCAAGAATTGCAAGGAATCAAGAAACCTCTGTAATTACGTCCCATCACAACATCTCAGTTGAGTAAATGCATCAGACAAGGATGCCAAATTTATGCCATCCAAGTGGGATTTTCTAACTGTAAGGAGAAAACCCCTATGTTGTAAAAAATATTAGTAGTACAAAATTTCATGGACGTGTTTCCAGAAAATGGACTGGGATTACCTCCGAAAAGAGACATCGATTTTACTATCAAATTAATGCCGGCACAACACCAGTAATAAGAGCACCATATCGGATGAGTGTACTCGAGTTAACAGAATTGAAAATGAAACTACAAGAACTATTGGATAAGGGGTATATTCGACCAAGTGTATCCCCGTGGGGAGCACCGGTGTTGTTCGTAAAAAATAAGGATGGAACCATGTGAATGTGCATGGACTACATGAAGCTAAATAAGTTGACAATCAAGAATAAATATCTATTGCCATGTATAGATGATCTGTTCAACCAAGTAAAGGGAGCAACTATATTTTCAAAGATAGACTTAAGGTATGAATATCACGAGATCCGAATTAAAGATGAGGACATTTACAAAACAACCTTTCGCACCTGATAGGGGCATTATGAGTTTGTGGTATTACCATTTTTTTTAACCAATGCACCAACAACATTCATGAGTGTGATGCACGACATATTTCACCCATTTTTGGACAAGTTTGTTCTTATATTTATTGACGACATTTTGATATATTAAAAAACCAAGGAAGAGAATAAGGAACACCTAAGACAAGTGTTGGAGATGTTGAGGAAACATCAACTGTATGCCAAGTTCAGTAAATGTGATTTTTTCAAAGAGCAAATACAATATTTATGCCATGTTATTTCCGTTGAAGGCATAGAAGTAGATCAAAAGAAAATAAATACTATCATGGAATGGAGAGTGCCGAAGAACGTGGTAGATATACGTTCCTTTATGGGATTGGATGGATATTATAGGCGTTTCATTGAAGGATTCTTGAAAATTTCCTTTCCTATCACATCTCTACAGTGGAAGGGGAAGGTGTTTAAATGGACCAGTGAATGCCATACTATTTTTGAATTGTTGAAGCACTTACTGACTACTACCCTTGTGTTGAGGGTCGTTGACCCTGACAAAGAATTTGAAGTATGCACCAACGCATGCAAGGAAGGAGTAGGAGAAATATTATCTCAAGAGAGAAGGGTTGTTGCCTATGAATCAAGAAAAATAAAATATCTTGAACAACGATATTCCACTTATGATTTGGAGCTGACAGTAGTAGTGAACGCAGTCAAGGTGTGGAGACACTACTTATTGGGAAAAAGTTTCGTGCTGAAGACAGATCACAGTAGTTTAACTAGCTATTTTAAACAAGTTGATTTAAATGCTTGCTAGGCAAGGTGGGATGCGTTTTTAAGTGAATTTGATTTTGAAATTCAGCATGTTAAAGGTAAGGAAAATCGTGTGGCTGATGATTTGAGCAAAAAATTGCGTTGCATGTATGAACTCTACTTTAATCAGGTAGAATTCAAATTTCAGAATAAGATACAAGAAGAAGCTGAGAAAGAACTTGAATACCAATTCCTATGGTAGTAGGCAAGGGAAGCAGAAAAACCATCAGAGTATGAGATTAACAAAGATCAACTTCTAACTTTTAAAGGAAATATATATATTCTGAATTGGAAAAGTTTGAAAGAGTTGATCTTGGATGAGTACCATTGCAACAATTTTTCTAGACACCCAGGATACCATAAAATACTGACAACAATCATAAAAGTTTATTTTTGGCCTGGTATGCGGAAAATTTTTGCTGAATATTTAAACAAGTGTCTGGAATGTCAACAGGTTAAGGTGGAGCATCAACATCCAACATGATTGTTGCAACCCATACCTATACCTAAAGGTAAATGGGAGGTCATATCATTAGATTTTATTACTGGTCTACCAAGATCAAAAATACATAATGATTCCATAATGGTAGTGGTTTATAGACTCAGCAAGGCAACTCACTTTATTCCTTTACAATCAACTTACAAAACGGTGAAGATTGCAGATTTTTTCAGGAGAGAAATCTTTAGGTTGCATGGCATCCCAAAAAAAATCATCTCAGATTGAGATGTAAAGTTCACTCAGCCTTTTGGAAAGCACTTTTTACAGGATTGGGTACACAAGTTAGCTTCAGTACTGCTTATCATCCATAGATGGATGGAAAAAAAGAGTGAGTGAATCAAATCCCGGAAGACATGCTATGCATGTATGTATGTAATGCAACAAACCACAAAGTGGGAAGAATATCTACATTTGGTGGAATTTGTGTACAATAACAGTTACCAAGAGTCTCTTAAAATGATTCCATTTGAAGCATTATATGGGAGATGGTGTCGAACCCCCATTAACTGGAGCAGTCCAGAAAACAGATTAATGCTTGGTCCATAAATGTTGGCTGAGATGGAACTGGAAGTAAAGAATATTAGACAGAACCTAAAAGCCCCTCAAGATTGACCAAAGGTTTATGTGGACAAAAAGAGAGCCTGTTGGGAATTTAAAGTGGGTGATCATGTTTATGTGAGAATCAAGCCCAGGAAGAGCACTCTAAGATGGAATTAATGTGCCAATTTGGCTCCCAGGTTCTATGGACCTTTCCAAATCTTGGAAATATTAGGACCTGTAGCCTATCAATTAGCATTACCCAGTCACATACGGGTGCACAATGTGTTTCAAGTATCAATACTTAAACTATATGTGCATGACCCGAGGCATGTAATACATTGGCAAAACATTCAGGTAGGAATAAGATTGAGTACCAAATCTCCAGAAGGTATGAATTTTATGTTTATTTAACTTAAGTCCTTACTGATTGCAGGTCGAACTGGATGAAAAATTTCTGGTAGAGCCTCAACGTATTCTTTATCAGAGAGAAATCACGCTCCTGAGGCGAGCCATCACCCAAGTTAAAGTGCAATAAAAGCACTTTGGCCCGGAGGACGCTACATGGGAAGACGAAGTATTTGTGCGTGAGGCATACCCAAAACTATTTGTTGATATGGAATAGAACACCAAGGATGATGTTACTTCCAAGGGGGGAAGATGTAACAGCTGAAATTGTTTCAAAACTATTTCTGTTTATTTTGGTTAAAAGAAGATTATGCATTTAAGTTTTATTGAGATTAACATGTAAAGGTTAATCTAAAAATAAATGAACGTGGTTTATTTCTATTTTGAATAAAGAAATTAATTATGGAATGTTTTCCATAATGATTGATGATAGAGTATTTCAAGATTCTAGAGTAGTTAGGAAAAAAGCAGTTGAGGACAGTTACCTTTTCCTTTGTGGATAAAAGGAAAATCCCAGTGAGGAAAAGGGGTTCTGTGACTTTAGAAGAAAGGTCAGAAGGTTGAAGGGTGAGAGTTAATCCAAAGCTGGTTGGAGCTAGTGGAAACTTAGTGTCCCTGAATCTGAAAAAGGAAGACTAGATTGGAGGTCTTGAGCCCTCGACTAGATTTACTGCTAATAAATCCATACGTTGGTGCGGAGCACAGGGGGAGATGAGGACGTAATAGCCTCTCTCAAGGTTGGGAGGACATCATCAAAATTTTTGAGTGAGATAAGTAACTAGACCTACATTCAATTAAGGTCTGTGAAAACTGTAAGTGAATTTTGTTCATAGAAATAGATACTTCTGTAAATGACGAAAATTGAAATACTACAGCAGTAGCAGTTTCCTTTAATTATCTTCTTGATATAAATGTTACTACATGTGGGTATTACAGGAAAAATGATACATGAAGGACTATGTATATGTATAAATGTATGTAAAATAGAAGTAATATGTTATGACAAACTTAACCCTAACCTTCGTTCTTGCGAACTAGGGTAGCACCCTTCTATATAAGTGTATACAATTTAAAGAATAAAAATAAATAGAAGAAATACATGTATATGTATTGAATATGAAATATTAATGAAGAGACTGTTACTTTAGTCCAGAGTAACTACTCCAGACATAACAGATCATCTCGCCATATATATTCTCATGCTATACTCGGAGTAGGGTAACAGTAAATAACCCATAACTATGATGGTCCAGTCATCAAGTCTAAATAAAAAACTGTAAAAGAGTAATAAGAAAGAATGAAGGATAAGTAATCTTTCAGATAAGAATTTTAATTAGAAAACATATTTAACAGAGATACTATCTTCGTAAGAAATACATCGTTATAAAGAAAACAATTAAAATTGGACAAGTATCTAGGCGCATAAAATTACAAAATATCTATTTTGTTACATGCAAGGACCAAAGCAGTTGTATTCGGTAAATGAAGAAAGTCAGTAAAAATGCATCTCAAAGGTGTACCATATTGAATAAAAACGACAATTGAGTAGGTATATAAATGACTGTTGAAGTGATCAGTTAAGAAAAAATGCGCTTACAGGGCCTTCAAGATCACAACACCATAAAATACGAATAATAGGAGGGAGACTATTTCAGATAGCGCAAATAAAGATCATTACACAACTATGCATCATAAACCCCAATGACCAAACCAACACAGAATTTAAACAAAAGTCGAATTAAAACGCGGAGAGCATTACCATTAAAGTACGAAAGTAAATCTACAGTGTCGACCCAAGAACATTGCAAGATCATGTACCATAAGCTTCTCTCTTAACGGAGTTCATGTCTTATACATTATAATTTGAACAAATAAGAAGCCCAATCCTTAAGGACACTGAAAAGATGGATTAACAAAACCCATAAGATCTCGAAGGACCTTCATCTAAAACTGTAGTAATAATTCGATGACCGTAATACCTGTACACCAGGGAGACATAATGCTTCGGTTAGGGCTAGAGTCGGAGTGGTGCACAACCACTTGTAGAAATTATAGACAGGGAGCGGAATCATCATACATGAAACCCGACAGGCATAAGTCAAGAATAGGACCTTAAAATAAATGGAGAAATCCAAATCTTTAGCTCTACCACATCTGGTGAGAAGTGAGGGTTTACTTGAGAGGAAAAGAACCCGAGAATACCTAAGCCGGGACCTACACAATAAATCAGAAAAATGCAAACAAGGGTATAACCCTACTCACGAACATACAACTGGTAAATAAATTAAAATATTTACATCTATAAATATATATGCAAATGGAGATTTACCTTTTAAAACCATGGCGAAGATGACGGTTTGAACTTACGAGGATAGCAGGGTTGTCTCACCATAACCATACACCTTACATAACGAAATGTCGAGTTTTAATAGTTGAAAAAAATTAAAGAAGGAATTAATAGAGGTTAGCCGGAAATTTCCAATACATTCCCATCAAAGGAATAAAACTGGTTATCTGCTAAAAGTGCCAAGAAGATAAGAAAAATTAATAATACAATACCTCCCACCGAATTATGAAGCCATTGCAGGTGCTTAAGATGAGAGGTAATGGATAGAAGCATGGACCAATGCATGGAGGCGGATGACGGAACGGAATCGCAGGGTGGCAGAACCGGAGGAAGCCATCTCGAGAAAATGAGTGAAACGGTTAGGGTTGAGGGAGGTCGACTACCCTAACCCTCAATCGGACTCAATATTGCCGTCGATTCAACCATAGATCCAATGGTGAACAGAACCCTAGGTGTTAGCTAATCTCGTGCTAAGTGGCATGGTCAGATCAGTATGGATCAAGAGTTGTACCTGAAAATTAATTTACAATCCAAAATCACATGACTTAAGGCCGAAAGAAATTTACGTAATTTAAGTGCCATAAATTTCAATTGATTGGTATGGATAAGTATCGTAAGTAATATACCATATGCTTAGTAGGAGCTAAGCCTAAGTCTTAACTTGTATGGACTTAATTATATAGTTAGGAATGATATTGCATGTAGGTTTGTGCCATGTGCATGGCTTAATAATTACATGTAAGTAAGTAAGTGATAGTTAATTAGTGACAGGGTTATATATATAATTAAAGTCATGAATAGAGTTATTTAAAAAAAAAAGATATGTGGTAAGAGGTATAGTTAAATGTAAATAAATTATCATCATATAAGTAAATATGCTCAGGAGTAAAGTTAAAAGTAATCAAGTTATTTTTTTTTTTAATGGATGTCACATTTTTAGATACGAAATATGTTATTTGTTATTTTTATAAAAATATATCATAATTATTTTAATTTAAAATAGTATTTAACACTCTGAAAAAAAAAATTCTAGTCTACAAAACTTCCAAAAGTTTCAAATTGTACATAGTAAATAAATTGAACTTCAGATTCAAAAAATTTGATTTCAAAGTAAAAAAAATAATAATATGAAAAAAACTTTTAATGGTTAAATTTAGTTGTTTAAAATGTATTTTGAATATATAAATAGACTTAATGTTAAATTTATAGATTAATAATAATAATAATAAAATTTTAATGTATTTTGAATATGTAAATAAATTTAGTCTCTAAAAAGTTCTAGTACATTCAATTTTTTACACTATAAGTAACTGAAATTTAAGATTCCAAAAAATTTAGTAAATAAAATTAACCAAAAAATTATAGCGGAAAAAACTTCAAACACTTAAATTTAGATGTTTAAAATGTATTTGAATATGTAAATAAATTTAATGTCTTAAAAACTTAAAAAAAATTAAATTATACATCATAAATAGTTTAAACTCAAGATTCCCAAAAAAAAAAAAATTTAAATTGAAAACAAAATTAACATAAAATAATTTAAAAAAAAATATAGTTAAATTTAAATGTTTAAAACTTATTTTTAATATAGAAATAAATTTAATGTCTTTAAAACTTATAAAAAATTACAAATTTTAACTTATAAATAATTTAAAATTAAGATTTCAAAAAAATAATTTAAAATAAAATTAACTTAAAAATATTAAAAAATATTAAAAATATTAAAAATTAATTCAAGTGTATCCCCTTGGGGAGCACCGGTGCTGTTCGTAAAAAAGAAGGATGAAACCATGTGAAAGTGCATGGACTACAGGAAGCTAAATAATTTGACAATCAAGAATAAATATCTGCTTCCATGTATAGATGATCTGTTCAACAAGTAAAGGGAGCAACTATATTTTCAAATATAGACTTAAGGTATGAATATCACTAGATCTGAATTAAAGATGGGGACATTTACAAAACAACCTTTCACACTTGATAGGGGCATTATGAGTTTGTGGTATTACCATTTTGTTTAACCAGTGCACCAACAACATTCATGAGTCTGATGCAAAACATATTTCACCCATTTTTGGACAAGTTTGTTCTAATATTTATTGACAACATTTTGATATATTAAAAAACCATGGAAGAGAATAAGGAACACCTAAGACAAGCATTGGAGATGTTGAGGAAACATCAGCTATATGCCAATCTCAGCAAATGTGACTTTTTCAAAGAGTAAATACAATATTTAGGCCATGTTTTTTTCGTTGAAGGCATAGATGTAGACCCTGAGAAAATAAAGACTATCATGGAATGGAGAGTGCCGAAGAACGTGGCAGATATAAATTCCTTTATGGGATTGGATGGATATTATAGGCGTTTCATCGAAGTATTTTTGAAAATTTCCTTTCCTGTCACATATCTACAGTGGAAGGGGAAGGTGTTTAAATGGACCAACGAATGCCAGACTAGTTTTGAATTGTTGAAGCACTTGCTGACTACTGCCCCTGTGTTGAGGGTAGCTAAGCCTGACAAAGAATTTGAAGTATGCACCAACGCATGTAAGGAAGGAGTAGGAGTAATATTATCTCAAGAGAGAAGGGTTGTTGCCTATGAATCAAGAAAAATAAAAGATCATGAACAACGATATTCCACTTATGATTTGGAGCTGATAGCGGTAGTGAACACAGTCAAGGTGTGGAGACACTACTTATTGGGAAAAAGGTTCGTGTTGAAGACAGATCACAGTAGTTTAACTAGCTATTTTAAACAAGTTGATTTAAATGCTCGCCAGGCAAGGTGGAATGCATTTTTAAGTGAATTTGATTTTGACATTCAGCATGTTAAAGGCAAGGAAAATCGTGTGGATGATGATTTGAGAAGAAAATTTCATTGCATGTATGAACTCTAATTTAATCAGGTAGAATTCAAATTTCATTATAAGGTAAAAGAAGAAGCTTAGAAAGATCCTGAATACCAATTCCTATAGTAGTAGGCAAGGGAAGCAGAAAAACCATCAGATTCTGAGATTAACAGAGATCAACTTCGAACTTTTAAAGGAAAGCTATATATTATGAATTGGATAAGTTTGAAAGAGTTGATCTTGGATGAGTACCATTGCAACAATTATTATGGACACCCAGAATACCATAAAATACTAAAAAAATTAGAAAAGTTTATTTTTGGCTTGGTATGCGAAAAAATATTGCTGAATATTTAAACAAGTGTCTAGAATTTCAACAGGTTAAGGTGGAGCATCAACATCCAACATGATTGTTGCAGCCCATACCTATACCTGAAGGGAAATGGGAGGTCATATCATTATATTTTACGACTGGTCTACCAAGATCAAAAATACATAATGATTCCATAATGGTAGTGGTTGATAGACTAAGCAAGGCAGCTCACTTTATTCCTTTACAATCCACTTACAAAACAGTGCAGATTGCAGATATTTTCATGAGAGAAATCTTTAGGTTGCATGGCATCCCAAAAACAATCATCTCAGATCGAGATGTAAATTTCACTTCAGCCTTTTGGAAAGCACTGTTTATAGGATTGGGTACACAAGTTAGCTTCAGTACTGCTTATCATCCAAAAACGGATGGAAAAACAAAGCGAGTGAATCAAATCCTGGAAGACATGCTATGCATGTATGTAATGCAACAACCCAAAAAGTGGGAAGAATATCTACATCTGGTGGAATTCGCGTACAATAATGGTTATCAAGAGGCTCTTAAAATGAGTCCATTTGAAGCATTATATGGGAGATGGTGTCGAACCCCCATTAACTGGAGCAGTCCAGAAAACAGATTAATGCTTGGTCCAGAAATGTTGGCTGAGATGGAATTGGAAGTAAAGAATATTAGACAGAACGTAAAATCCCCTCAAGATTGGTAGAAGGTTTATGTGGAAAAAAAGAGAACCTGACGGTAATTTAAAGTGGGTGATCATGTTTATGTGAGAATCAAACCCAAGAAGAGCACTCTAAGATGGAATTCATGTGCCAAGTTGGCTCCCAGGTTCTATGGACCTTTCCAAATCTTGGAAAGAGTAGGACCTGTAGCCTATCAATTAGCATTACACAGTCACATACAGGTGCACAATGTGTTTCATGTATCAATACTTAAACTATATGTGCATGACCCGAGGCATGTGATACATTGGCAAAACATTCAGGTAGGAATAATATTGAGTACCAAATCTCTAGAAGGTATGAATTTTATGCTTATTTAACTTAAGTCCTTGTTGATTGTAGGTCGAATTGGATGAAAAATTTCTGGTAGAAACTCAACGTATTATCGATCAGAGAAAAATCATGCTCCGGAGGCAAGCCATCACCAACGTTAAAGTGAAATAAAAGCACTTTGGCCCGGAGGACGCTACATGGGAAGACAAAGGATTTGTGTGTGAGGCATACCCAAAACTATTTGTTGATCTGGAATAGAACACCGAGGATGATGTTACTTACAAAGGGAGAAGATGTAACAGCTGAAATTGTTCCAAAACTATTTTGTTTATTTTGGTTAAAAGAAGATTATGCATTTAAGTTGTATTGAGATTAACATGTAAAGGTTAATCTGAAAATCAATGAACATGGTTTATTTCTATTTTGAATAAAGAAATTAATTATGGAATTTTTTCCATAAATATTGATGATAAAGTATTTCAAGATTCCAGAGTAGTTAGGAAAAAAGCAGTTGAGGACAATTACCTTTTCCTTTGTGGATAAAAGGAAAATCCCAGTGAGGAAAAGGGGTTCTATGACTTTAGAAGAAAGGTCAGAAAGTTAAAGGGTGAGAGTTAATCCAAATTTGGTTGGAGCTAGTGGAAACTTAGCATCCATGAATCTGGAAAAGGAAGACTGGACTGGATGTCTTGAGCCATCGACTAGATTTACTGCTAATCAATCCCTATTCTAGTGCGGAGCATGGGGGGAGAAAAGGACGTAATAGCTTCTCTCAAGGTTGGGAGGACATCATCAGAAGTTTTGAGTGAGATAAGTAACTATACCTACATGCAATTAAGGTCTGTGAAAACTGTAAGTGAATTCTGGTCATAGAAATAGATACTATTGTAAATGATGAAAACTGAAATACTACAACAGTAGCAGTTTCCTTTAGTTCTCTTCTTGATATAAATTTTAATACGTGTGGGTATTAAAGGAAAAATGATACATAAAGGACTATGTATATGGATAAATGTATGTGAAAGAGAAGTAATATGTTATGACAGACTTAATCCTAACCTTTGTTCTTGCGAACTAGGGCAGCACCCTTCTATATAAGTGTATACAATTTAAAGAATAAAAATAAATAGAATAAATACAGGTATATCTACAAAATATGAAATATTAATGAAGAGACTGTTAGTTTAGTCAAGAGTAAATACTCTAGACATAATAGATCATCTCGCAATATATATTCTCATGCTATACTCGGACTAGGGTAACAATAAATAACCCAGAACTAAGATGGTTCGGTCATCGAGTCTAAATAAAAAAATGTAAAAGAGCAATAAGAAAGAATGAAAGATAAGTAATCTTTCAGATAAAAATTTTAATCAGAAAACATATTTAACAGAGATACTATCTTCATAAGAAATACATCGTTATAAAGAAAATAGTTAAAATTGGACAAGTATCTAGGCGCATAAAATTACAGAATCTCTATTCTGTTACATGCAAGGACCAAAGCAGTTGTATTCGGTAAATGAAGAAAGTCGGTAATAATGCATCTGAAAGGAGTACCATATTGAATAAAAACGACAATTTAGTAAGGATATAAATAACCATCGAAGTGAATAGTTAAGAAAAAATGCGCTTACAGGGCCTTCAAGATCACAACACCATAAAATCCGAATAATAGGAGGGAGACTATTTCAGATAGCGCAAATACAGATCATTACATAACTGTGCATCACAAACACAGTGACCAAACCAACACAGAATTTAAACAAAATTCGAATTAAAACCCAGATGGCATTTCCATTAAAGTACGGAAGTAAACCTACAGTGTCAACCTAAGAACATTGCAAGATCATGTACCATAAGCTTCTCTCTTAACGGAGTTCATGTCTTATACATTATAATTTGAACAAATAATAAGCCCAATCCTTAAGGACATTGAAAAGATGGATTAAGAAAACCCATAAGATCTCGAAGGACCTTCATCTAAAACTGTAGTAATAATTCGATGACCGTAATACCTGTACACTAGGGAGACAGAATGCTTCGGTTAGGGCCAGAGTCAGAGTGGTGCATAACCACTTGCAGAAATTATAGACAGGGAGTGGAATAATCATACATGCAACTTGACAGGCATAAGTCAAGAATAGGACCTTAAAATAAATGGAAAAATCCAAATCTTTAGCTCTACCACATCCGGTGAGAAGTGAGGGTTTACTTGAGAGGAAAAGAACCCGAGAATACCTAAGCCGAGACCTACACAATAAATCAAAAACATGCGAACAAGGTTATAACCCTAATCACGAACATAACATTGGTAAATAAATTAAAATATTTACATCTATAAATATATATGGAAATGGAGATTTACCTTTTAAAACCATGGCAAAGATGACGATTTGAAATTCCGAGGATAGCAGGGTTGTCTCACCATAACCATAAACCTTACATAACGAAATGCTGAGTTTTAATATCCGAACAAAATTAAAAAAGGAATTAACAGAGGTTAGCCGGAAATCCCCAATACATTCCCACAGAAGGAAGAAAAATGCTTATCTGCTAAAAGTGCCAAGAAGATAAGAAAAATTAATAATACAATGCCTCCCACCGAATTATGAAGCCGTTGCAGGTGCTTAAGATGAGAGGTAATGGATAGAAGCATGGACCAACGCATGGAGGCAGACGACGGAACGAAATCGCAGAGCGGCAGAATCGGAGGAAGCCAACTTGAGAAAATGAGCGAAATGGTTAGGGTTGAGGGAGGTCGACTACCCTAACCTTCAACCGGCCTCAATCTTGCAGTCGATTCAACCACAGATCCAACGGTGAACAGAACCCCAGGTGTCAGCTAATCTCGTGCCAAGTGGCACGGCTAGATCAGTATGGATCAAGATTTGTACCTGAAAATTAATTTACAATCCAGAATCACATGACTCAAGGCCGAAAGAAATTTACGTAATTTAAGTGCCATAAATTGCAAATTGATTGGTATGGATAAGTATCGTAAGTAACATTACCCGAAAATCTAATATACCATATGCTTAGTAGGGTGAACTTGTATAGACTTAGTTATATCTAATATGACATATGCTTAGTAGGGGCTAAGCCTAAGTCTTAACTTGTATAGACTTAGTTATATAGTTAGGAACGATATTGCAGGTAGGTTTTTTCCATCTGCATGGCTTAATAATTACCTGTAAGTAAGTAAGTGATAGTTAATTAGTGACAGGGTTATATATATAATTAAATTCATGAATGAAGTTAATTTAAAAAAAAAGATATGTGGTAAGAGGTATAGTTAAATGTAAAAAAATTATCATCATATAAATAAATATGCTCAGGAGTAAAGTTAAAAGTAATCAAGTTTTTTTTTTTTTTTTAATGGATGTTAGATTTTTAGATACAAAATATGTTATTTGTTATTTTTATAAAAATATATCATAATTATTTTAATTTAAAATAGTATTTACACTCTGAAAAAAACTTCCAGTCTACAAAACTTCTAAAAGTTTCAAATTGTACATAGTAAATAACTTAAACTTAAGATTCCAAAAATTTGATTTCAAAGTAAAAAAAATAATAATATGAAAAAAACTTCTAATAGTTAAATTTAGTTGTTTAAAGAATATATAAATAGACTTAATGTTAAATTTATAGGTTAATAATAATAATAATAAAAATAATAAAATTTTAAATGTATTTTGAATATGTAAATAAATTTAGTCTCTAATACATTCAATTTTTTACACTATAAGTAACTCAAATTTAAGATTCCAAAAAATTTAGTAAATAAAATTAACCAAAAAATTATGGGGGAAAACACTTCAAACACTTAAATTTAGATGTTTAAAATGTATTTAAATATGTAAATAAATTTAATGTCTTAAAAACTTAAAAAAAAATTATACATCATAAATAGTTTAAACTCAAGATTCCAAAAAAAAAATGATTTTAAATTGAAAACAAAATTAACATAAAATAATTAAAAATATATTGTTTATTTTTAATATACAAATAAATTTAATGTCTTTAAAACTTATAAAAAAATTACAAATTTTACCTTATAAATAATTTAAAATTAAGATTTCAAAAAAATAATTTAAAATAAAATTAACTTAAAAATATTAAAAATGAAAAATTTCTTGTAAATAAGTTTAAATGTTCAAAATATATTTTGAATATATAAATAGAAAAATTTCTTATAGTTAAAGTCTACTTGATACTTATGTTCCAAAAAAAGTTACTAAATTTAAAATAAAATGAATTTAAAACATATTAAAGAGATTAAAAAAAGAAAAACTTAAAATAATTAAATTTGGATGTTTAAAATATATTTTGAATATATTAAAAAAAAAATGAATAATTAAATTTAGATATTTAAAATGTCTTTTGAATATATAAATAAATTTAGTGTCTAAAAAAGTTATGTGACATCCCAATTCTACACAATAAATAACTGAAACTTAAGATTCTAAAAAAATGCACAAGATTTAGAATAAGATTAGGAAAAAAAATATTTAAAAAGGAAAAAAAACGTCTAATAGTTAAATTTAGTTGTTTAAAATGTATTTTGAATATATAAACAGATTTAATACCTGAAACATTTTTAAAAATTACAAATTCTACATAATAAAAAACTTAAACTTAAGATTCCAAAATTTTGATTTTAAATTAACTAATAATAATAATAATAATAATAATTAAATTTTAAATGTATTTTAAATACGTAAATAATTCTGTCTTTAAAAAAATTCTAATACATTCAAATTTTACACTATAAATAACATTTATAACTAAAATTTAAGATTCCAAAAAATTATACTAAATTTTGAATAAGATTAATCAACAAATTATAAAAAAAAAAAAAATTTCAAATAGTTAAATTTAAATGTTTAAAATGTATTTTGAGTATATAAATATATTTAGTGTGTTAAAAACTTTTAAAACTTTTAAATTCTACATTATAAATAGTTTAAACTTAAGATTCCATTTTTTTTTTTTTATAAATTTAAAACAAAATTAACATAAAAGTAATAAAAATAGAAAAAAATGATAGTTAAATTGAAATGTTTAAAATGTATTTTTACTATATAAATATATTTTAAAATCTAAAACAAAATTAACTTAAAAATATAAAAAATATCATGTGTTATATAGAAAAGAAATTTTAATAATTAAATTTAAATATTTAAAATGTATTTAAAATATATAAATAGATTTAAAGTTTATAAATATTTTTAAAATATTCAAAATAATTCTGCTAAATTTAAAATAAAATTAACTGTAAAAAATTTAAAAAAAAATTACCTCAACAAAATTTTTAAAATAAAATTAACATAAAATAATTGAAAACAAAATTAACATAAAATAATTAAAAAAAATATATAGTTAAATTTAAATGTTTAAAACGTATTTTTAATATACAAATAAATTTAATGTTTTTAAAACTTATAAAAAAATTACAAATTTTACCTTATAAATAATTTAAAATTAAGATTTCAAAAAAATAATTTAAAATAAAATTAACTTAAAAATATTAAAAATGAAAAATTTCTTGTAAATAAGCTTAAATGTTCAAAATATATTTTGAATATATAAATAGAAAAATTTCTTATAGTTAAATTCTACTTGATACTTATGTTCCAAAAAAAAGTTACTAAATTTAAAATAAAATGAATTTAAAACATATTAAAGAGATTAAAAAAAGAAAAACTTAAAATAATTAAATTTAGATGTTTAAAATATATTTTGAATATATATAAAAAAAAATGAATAATTAAATTTAGATATTAGAGAAGACAACAAGTTTCCCTGACTTTTTCTTTATTTTGCATGACATACCATCCAATGTGAGAGGTTTGAAGGAGGAAAATTTTTGTGTAGATAACCTTAAAGCACCATTGTTCCATTCAGCTATGGTTTTTCTTTGAATATTAGATTCTTTTTTCAGGAAAGATGCTGAAATTGATCTTTTAGGGAATCTACTTACACATTTATGCAAGTCTGAACCTTTCTCGCTAAATCAAGGACAACTTACTAAAGGGTAATGTGAAATTTTGTGTTTGTTCTTATTCAAGTTTGAATTTATTTAAGGATTGCTACAATCTATGGTCATTTGCGATTATGAATTATGACTATATATAATTTTGATGTTTCTAGGTTGGAGGTTGTTCTATTTTCATTGGAGGAGGCTACTTTTGTTGTGCCCAAGGCTCCCAAGTTCCTTGGTCATGTAGGGTCAAAATCCACTAAGCTGATTCCATATCATTATAACAATTTTGCATCCTTCTTGGGAAACAAATCTATTATGGAATAGGAGTTACCCAAGAAGGAATTTATAACATGAAACCAAAAAAATTACAAGCAATGTTAGTTTGTCTTTCCAGGGCATATGATAGAGAAAACTGGCTTTATTTAGGTTTAATCATCCATATAGGGTTCAATGTGCAATTGGTTAACTAGATAATGAATTGTATTTCCTCAATATATGTGCAATTCTAATTAATGGCTCAACCTATTCTTATATCATGCCTACAAGAGACCATGGGTAGGTATGACTAATGGCTCCTCTGCCATTTTTTTATTGTAGAGTAGGTGGTCTCGACTATCAACAGAGTTATAACAGAGTAAAAAGGAACTATAAGCTTGACAACTATACAAATAGGATTTCCCTTAAACTTGACATATTTACTCTTTATTGATTATGTTTTTCTTTTGGGTGATATGACCAAGGTAGATGCAATTATTCTAAAGGATCCCACCCTTGAAGAACTGAAATTCCTACCGTAAAAACTACAACAACTGAGGAGCTACAAGAATCAACACCATATTTTATTTGAACCTAAATAGTCTTATTATCTTCGAGTATTTCCTTAATCAAAATGACCAATAGATTCTCCTTATGGATTATTTCTCTCATTCTATTTATTAGTAAAATCCACAAAATGTATCCCTACATTTGAATCTTGGGAAAAAAACATATAATTGTTATCATTTAAATTATCCATATCTCTTGGAGCCCAAAGATCCATTTGATTTGGATAAGATTTATTTATAACCTCAAAAGAAACCCTATTATAAGCTAAAGGACCATTATGTCCTCTTGAGTCTTGACAAAGTATGATGGAATGAATTTGGGTGAAGACCAAATCCAGGTTTACCATGTCAAAACCTAGGTTCATTGAGATGACGACCTTGGTTTGAAGATATCCACCATACAAACTAGGACCACCCATACTTATCGTTGTTGTCTCTCTTTCATCATCAAGATTAACATACTGAGGACGTATAACCCGTGGAGCCCCATGGTAGTCATTGCAATTTAATTTATTAGAATACGTGCCATTTTTTATTATGAGATTTACCATATCCGAAAAATGGCATCATTCACATAATTTTGAAGAAGTCTACAAATTATGTCAACATAATTTTTTTTCACATTTATGACTTCCCTCATATTTGTTGGTTCTTGAAGCTCGAGCATTTTCATAACAAAAATAGGCAAAGTCAAACAACAAAAATGGTACACTCTCTTTTCATTTTCTAATATTATAATGAAGTTTTATTAGAGACATTGTTTGTTTGTTTGTTTTGGTTAGAAAAGGGTTTTTTCTTGGTTTTATGTGACATTCAATTTATCATATGTAGCATGTTGAGAAATGGGAAACAATAATGTGTGACATTTATCTTGCAGAAACTGATGCTAAATGAAAGGATACATAGTTTAACCAAGCTACAATTCACTTTGGTAAAGGTGGAGGAACATCTTAAAAAACTGTTTAAGAATACACCATATACAAAGTTTAATCATAAGCAATATATGCATTTTTATTTTGTACATTTGTTCTTTTTTCTACCCAAGATATCACAAAAAGAAAAATATTGATATTGTAGAAATTGTTTAAGGATGTCATTGAGGCCAATTTTTCTGATGTCCTATTTGATTGATACTTTCTCATATGTTAAGAAGGCTTTAAATATGAATTAAAATGTTCATGAAACAAATCAGATTCAAATTTTATAGATATAAAAGATAAAAACAAATGTCAATGTCTTTGTTTGATTGTTACTTGACTCTGTTGTGGGCAGGTTACAGGAAATGTGATTGGAAAAGACGATGCATGCCACATCTTGGATATGGTTCATTCGCTGTTAGAGATCGCTTAGACACCTAAGCCATTGACTTTGGAAATGTTTCTAGTAGTAATTCCTATGGTTTTTAATGTTGTGATTATTTCACCTCATGGTTATTTTTGGCAAGAAAATGCTTTAGGAATTCCAGACATGGCACCGGTGGACAAGTAAACAAATTTTTTATAATTGAAATTTCCATTCCACTATATCTTCTCTTTATTGTTTGATTGTATTTTGGACGTTTCTTTTGATTTTGCTTTGTATTTTAACTATGAAATTGAAAATACTTAGTACCATGTCCATTTAAATAACAACCAAAGCTTGAAGATGAAATTAGTATTACACTATATTGATTGGAACCATTATAGCTATTTTCTGTTAAAATATTTTCATGACTATCATAAAAAAGTTACTTTCATGTTGTTATTTGAGTACATGTTGTTTATATACTTAACTAAGTTCATCCGTTAGAAAATGAAATGTTTTTGTAAATAAAACGGCAAGGATTAAACATCACACCTCAGATTATTTTTTTTCGCAAGTTATCTACAGCTTGAGATTTTTAGCATATAACTTAGTTGACATGATTGTTTGTAATCTTTCTTTGAAAGTTGAATACTAATTCACTAAGGTGTTCTTTTCTATATATATTGATATTTTATTTGCTTTTTTGATACAGGTTATATGGCCACATTATAGTGGCAGTTATCGCCCCAATGAAGAAAATTTGTTCGAGTTTTTTACTTGTATGGGGAAAAATGGCTTTGACATTGCTGATGTTGAGGTATATGTTGTATAAATTATTTATAGTCTGATTTAGTTTATATTCTAGTGTTCATTGTCTTTCATGTTTTACACTCTGCATTGTATATTCTTTTGTTTTCAAAAAATGAACTCAGTAATGATGGTAAGAAGCATGAATTCAAAAAAGAGGGGAGCAATAACATTGAAGCGACATGAAAAAAGAGAGAGAGGAGAACTGGTTTGGTGATACTCTAAGAGCCAATAACCTGCATAAGACACACATAAAAAGACTGGTGGTCAAGTCTTCAGAGCTGGTGAATTCACTTGCAATGCTTTGAAAACACAACAATAATGTTTTGAAGTGATGAAACACCATTTCATGTGTAAATTGTAGTCCAACCAATATAAAGTTGGAAAATCATAGTGTAATACTTTAACATTTCATATAATATAATTTATGTGGTTGAAATTATTTATAGTTGCATTTGATATTATTTAGTATTGTAATTAAAGTATGCGACTTTTTCTTTTCATATTAGATGAACATGCACATTGTATGACATTTTTTAAATGATACAAATTAATTTATGTTTATTAATAATGATGACAAAATCAATTTAAAACTATTAAATTAGTAGTTTATATTGATTAATGATGAACACAAATAAAATGAATATACGACTAAATTAGTTATTTATAATGATTATTAATGAAAGTAAATGAAATGAATATAAACTACTAAATTAGTCATTTATATAATGAATAAATGACTAATGAAAATGATAAACTTGTGACTAAAAATGACAACTGAATTTTGCATATATACAACTATTAGTAGCTAATTTACAGTATCTTATAACACGACTAAAATTTAGTCATATTTCTTCGTTCATTAATTGGTTTCAAACAATGACAAAAATTTTCATATATATGACTATTAGTAGCTAATTTATAGTATCTTATAACATGACCAACAATTTGGTCATATTTCTTTGGTCATTAATTCGTTTTTCAGGTGATCATATAGTAATATATTTTGTTGTATATTTGGTCATTAATTGTGACAATTAATGACCAAATCAAAGATTAAATCAATGACCAAATTAATGATCAAATCATTGATTAAATTAATGATCAAAACAATGACTAAATTAATGACTAAATCAGTCACTAAATTAATGACCAAATATACAACTAGACAACAAAATTGAGATAACCAATTAATGACTAAGCTAAAAACGACCAAAAGTTGGTTGTGTTATAAGATACTGTAAATTAGCTACTATTGGTCACCGACCAAAAAATAGTCGTTTATATCCAAATTTTATTCATTTTTTTAGTATCTAATTAGCCATTTTGTACTATTGATGGTTTATTTCTATTTTGAATAAGGAAATTAATTATGAAATGTTTTCCATAAATATTGATGATAAAGTATTTCAAGATTCCAAAGTAGTTAGGAAAAAATCAGTTGAGGACAATTACCTTTTCCTTTGTGGATAAAAGGAAAATCCCAGTGAGGAAAAGGGGTTCTGTGACTTTAGAAGAAAGGTCAAAAGGTTAAAGGGTGAGAGTTAATCCAAATTTGGTTGGAGCCAGTGGAAACTTAGCATCCATGAATCTGGAAAAGGAATACTGGACTGGATGTCTTGAGCCCTCGACTATATTTACTGCTAATCAAACCCTATTCTGGTGCAGAGCATGGGGGCAGACGAGGACGTAATAGCTTCTCTCAAGGTTGGGAGGACATCATCAGAAGTTTTGAGTGAGATAAGTAACTATACCTACATGAAATTAAGGTATGTGAAAACTGTAAATGAATTCTGGTCATAGAAATAGATACTTCTGTAAATGATGAAAACTGAAATACTACAGCAGTAGCAGTTTCCTTTAATTATCTTCTTGATATAAATGTTAATACATGTGCATATTAAAGGAAAAATGATACATACAGGACTATGTATATGGATAAATGTATGTAAAAGAGAAGTAATATGTTATGACAGACTTAATCCTAACCTTTGTTCTTGCGAACTAGGGCAACACCCTTCTATATAAGTGTCTACAATTTAAAGAATAAAAATAGATAGAAGAAATACAGGTATATCTACAAAATATGAAATATTAATGAAGATATTGTTAGTTTAGTCAAGAGTAACTACTCCGGACATAATAGATCATCTCGCCATATATATTCTCATGCTATACTCGGACTAGGGTAACAGTAAATAACCCAGAACTAAGATGGTCGGTCATCAAGTCTAAATAAAAAAATGTAAAAGAGAAATAAGAAAGA
The DNA here is from genome assembly GCA_034641835.2 of Pinus albicaulis. Taxonomy (NCBI): domain Eukaryota; kingdom Viridiplantae; phylum Streptophyta; class Pinopsida; order Pinales; family Pinaceae; genus Pinus; species Pinus albicaulis. Next base: position 662,829,555 of record CM076576.1, on the reverse strand, counting down.
ACGAAAGATAAGTAATCTTTCAGATAAAATTTTTAATCAGAAAACATATTTAACATAGATACTATCTTCATAAGAAATACATCATTATAAAGAAAACAGTTAAAATTGGACAAGTATCTAGGCGCATAAAATTACAGAATCTCTATTCTGTTACATGCAAGGACCAAAGCAGTTGTATTCGGTAAATGAAGAAAGTCAGTAATAAAGCATCTGAAAGGAGTACCATATTGAATAAAAACGACAATTGAGTAAGGATATAAATAACTTTCGAAGTGAACAGTTAAGAAAAAATGCGCTTACAGGGCCTTCAAGATCACAACACCATAAAATCCGAATAATAGGAGGGAGACTATTTTAGATAGCGCAAATACAAATCATTACATAACTGTGCATCACAAACCCAGTGACCAAACCAACACGGAATTTAAACAAAATTCGAATTAAAACCTGGAGGGCATTGCCATTAAAGTACGGAAGTAAACCTACAGTGTCGACCTAAGAACATTGCAAGATCATGTACCATAAGCTTCTCTCTTAACGGAGTTCATGTCTTATACATTATAATTTGAACAAATAATAATCCCAATCCTTAAGGACGTTGAAAAGATGGATTAACAAAACCCATAAGATCTCAAAGGACCTACATCTAAAACTGTAGTAATAATTTGATGACCGTAATACCTATACACTAGGGAGACAGAATGCTTCGGTTAGGGCCAGAGTCGGAGTGGTGCATAACCACTTGCAGAAATTATAGACAGGGAGTAAAATCATCATACATGCAACTTGACAGGCATAAGTCAACAATAGGACCTTAAAATAAACGGAAAAATCCAAATCTTTAGCTCTACCACATCCGGTGAGAAGTGAGGGTTTACTTGAGAGGAAAAGAACCCGAGAATACCTAAGCCGAGACCTACACAATAAATCAGAAACATGTGAACAAGGTTATAACCCTAATCACGAACATAACACTGGTAAATAAATTAAAATATTTACATCTATAAATATATATGCAAATGGAGATTTACCTTTTAAAACCATGGCGAAGATGATGATTTGAACTTCTGAGGATAGCAGGGTTGTCTCACCATAACCATAAACCTTACATAATGAAATGCTGAGTTTTAATAGCCGAACAAAATTAAAGAAGGAATTAATAGAGGTTAGCTGGAAATCCCCAATACATTCCCACAGAAGGAAGAAAATTTCTTATCTACTAAAAGTGCCAAGAAGATAAGAAAAATTAATAATACAATTCCTCCCACCGAATTATGAAGCTGTTGCAGGTGCTTAAGATGAGAGGTAATGGATAGAAGCATGGACCAACGCATGGAGGCAGACGACAGAACGAAATCGCAGAGCGGCATAATCGGAGGAAGCCAACTTGAGAAAATGAGTGAAATGGTTAGGGTTGAGGGAGGTCGACTACCCTAACCCTCAACCGGCCTCAATCTTGCAGTCGATTCAACCACAGATCCAACGGTGAACAGAACCCTAGGTGTCAGCTAATCTCGTGCTAAGTGGCACGGCTAGATCAATATGGATCAAGAGTTGTACCTGAAAATTAATTTACAATCCAGAATCACATGACTCAAGGCCGAAAGAAATTTACGTAATTTAAGTGCCATAAATTGCAAATTGATTGGTATGGATAAGTATCGTAAGTAACATTACCCGAAAATCTAATATACCATATGCTTAGTAGGATGAACTTGTATAGACTTAGTTATATCTAATACAACATATGCTTAGTAGGGGCTAAGCCTAAGTCTTAACTTGTATAGACTTAGTTATATAGTTAGTAACGATATTGCAGGTAGGTTTTTGCCATCTGCATGGCTTAATAATTACCTGTAAGTAAGTAAGTGATAGTTAAGTAGTGACAGGGTTATATATATAATTAAATTCATGAATGAAGTTAATTTAAAAAAAAAAGATATGTGGTAAGAGGTATAGTTAAATGTAAAAAAATTATCATCATATAAATAAATATGCTCAGGAGTAAAGTTAAAAGTAATCAAGTTTTTTTTTTTTTGTTGTAATGGATGTCACATTTTTAGATACAAAATATGTTATTTGTTATTTTTATAAAAATATATCATAATTATTTTAATTTAAAATAGTATATAACACTCTGAAAAAAGCTTCTAGTCTACAAAATTTCTAAAAGTTTCAAATTGTACATAGTAAATAACTTAAACTTAAGATTCCAAAAAATTGATTTCAAAGTAAAAAAATAATAATATGAAAAAAAATTTCTAATAGTTAAATTTAGTTGTTTAAAATGTATTTTGAATATATAAATAGACTTAATGTTAAATTTACAGGTTAATAATAATAATAATAAAAATAATAAAATTTTAAATGTATTTTGAATATGTAAATAAATTTAGTCTCTAAAAAGTTCTAGTACATTCAATTTTTTACACAATAAGTAACTGAAATTTAAGATTCCAAAAAATTTAGTAAATAAAATTAACCAAAAAAATATAGGGGAAAAAACTTCAAACACTTAAATTTAGATGTTTAAAATGTATTTGAATATGTAAATAAATTTAATGTCTTAAAAACTTAAAAAATAAATAAATTATACATCATAAATAGTTTAAACTCAAGATTCCAAAAAAAAATGATTTTAAATTGAAAACAAAATTAACATAAAATAATTAAAAAATATATATAGTTAAATTTAAATGTTTAAAACGTATTTTTAATATACAAATAAATTTAATGTCTTTAAAACTTATAAAAAAATTACAAATTTTACCTTATAAATAATTTAAAATTAAGATTTCAAAAAAATAATTTAAAATAAAATTAACTTAAAAATATTAAAAATGAAAAATTTCTTGTAAATAAGCTTAAATGTTCAAAATATATTTTGAATATATAAATAGAAAAATTTCTTATAGTTAAATTCTACTTGATACTTATGTTCCAAAAAAAGTTACTAAATTTAAAATAAAATGAATTTAAAACATATTAAAGAGATTAAAAAAAGAAAAACTTAAAATAATTAAATTTAGATGTTTAAAATATATTTTGAATATATAAAAAAAAAATGAATAATTAAATTTAGATATTTAAAATGTCTTTTGAATAGATAAATAAATTTAGTGTCTAAAAAAGTTCTGTGACATCCCAATTCTACACAATAAATAACTGAAACTTAAGATTCTAAAAAAATGCACAAGATTAGGAAAAAAAATATTTAAAAAGGAAAAAAAAACGTCTAATAGTTAAATTTAGTTGTTTAAAATGTATTTTGAATATATAAATAGATTTAATACCTGAAACACTTTTAAAAATTACAAATTCTACATAATAAATAACTTAAACTTAAGATTCCAAAATTTTGATTTTAAATTAAATAATAATAATTAAATTTTAAATGTATTTTAAATACGTAAATAACTCAATCTTCAAAAAAATTCTAATACATTCAAATTTTACACTATAAATAACATTTATAACTAAAATTTAAGATTCCAAAAAATTATACTAAATTTTGAATAAGATTAATCAACAAATTACAAAAAAAAAAAAAAAAAAAACTTCAAATAGTTAAATTTAAATGTTTAAAATGTATTTTGAATATATAAATATATTTAGTGTGTTAAAAACTTTTAAAATTTTTAAATTCTACACTATAAATAGTTTAAACTTAAGATTCCATTTTTTATTTTTTTTAATTTAAAACAAAATTAACATAAAAGTAATAAAAATGGAAAAAAATGATAGTTTAATTGAAATGTTTAAAATGTATTTTTACTATATAAATATATTTTAAAATCTAAAACAAAATTAACTTAAAAATATAAAAAATATCATGTGTTATATAGAAAAGAAATTTTAATAATTAAATTTAAATATTTAAAATGTATTTAAAATATATAAATAGATTTAAAGTTTATAAATATTTTTAAAATATTCAAAATAATTCTGCTAAATTTAAAATAAAATTAACTCTAAAAAATTTAAAAAAAAATTACCTCAACAAAATTTTAAAAATGAAAAACTTGTAACCGTCTAACTGAGCTGTAAATTCGCATCTGACAGCATCAAAGTGTTTGTCCAAAAATGAAAAACTTGTAACAGTCTAACTGAGCTGTAAATTCGCATCTGGCAGCATCAAAGTGTTAGTCCACCAATTCATGCAGCAACATGCATCGTGTTAGATAACTTAACGGTGTAAAATTAGTGGCGAGTCTATAAAGTGTTAGATAACTTAACGGTGTAAAATTTGTGGCGAGTCTATAAAGTGTTAGATAACTTAACGGTGTAAAATTAGTGGCGAGTCTATAAATATAAAATCTATGCTGCTCTTCTTCCTATTTAACTTCTTCTGTGCTCATAAATTCAAGCACTTCAATAGCGGGGGGAGAGTTTGTGCTTATAGCTTTAGTTTCTATTGGCTTAACGCTGATAATTTGGCGAAGGATTATCCTTTATTCCTGTTCATCTCAGTGCACAATTAGTGGTTGGGTCCATAATTTTTGCTGAAATATTTTGGGAGCTTCAAGAATGGAAAACACAGCTCGGGCTGCTAGCTTGAATGTTCAAAAATGGATGAGCTTTGTAGCAGCGATCTGGATCATGTCTATCAGTGGAACGAATTTTGATTTTTCAATCTACTCATCTGATTTAAAGAAGGTGCTGAACATAAACCAGATAAAGCTAAATAACTTAGCCCAAGCATCTGATCTTGGGAAGCTTCTGGGTTGTGTAGCCGGTTTTGCCTGCACGGTTTTGCCAACCTGGTCTGTTCTGGGCATCGCTGTACTCTTGGGTTTCATTGGCTATGGTGTACAATGGCTTGCAGTCAGTGGCATCATTCAACCGTTGCCTTATTCTGTGGTAAATATTCTATTCTTTTCATCATTAAACTATTGCTATTTGAATCTTGAATTTTATAATTTTGTTGAATGTCATGATTCGAACATCTAAATTCTTATTAATTATTAATTTTAAAATTAATTATTTTTTATAAATTAACTGTTTGTTGGTAATTGTTATATATGCTTAATTATTAATGTTGAATTTCATGATTTGAACATCTAAATTTTTATTAATTATTAATTTTAAAATTAACTATTTTTTATAAATTAATTGTTTGTTGGTAATTGTTATATATGCTTAATTATTAATGTTGAATTTCATGATTTGAACATCTAAATTCTTATTAATTTTTAATTTTAAAATTAATTATTTTATTAATTATTAATTTTAAAATTATATTTTTTATAAATTAATTGTTTGTTGGCCATTGTTATATATATATATGCTTAATTATTAATTTTCGGTTATTGTTATATATTCTTGGCAGATGTATTTACTGTGCTTGATAGCTGGGAATAGCATCTGCTGGTTTAACACAGTTTGTTTCAAGGTTGCAATAAGTAATTTTCCATCCTGCAGAGGAATTGCAGCAGGTTTGAGTACAAGCTACTCGGGGCTAAGCACAGTCATATATACCAATCTATCATCTCTTATAAATCCTGCAAATCGTTCATTATATTTGCTCTTGAATGCTGTGGTTCCAGTTGTATTCTGTGCTATTGGGGCAATTTTCATTAATATTATTCCGGAACCAGATAGTGTTGTGAGAGATGAGAACGAGAAGAAAAATATGTATATATTCACTTTCACAGCTATTGTCACTGCTCTCTATTCGATAGTTTATGAGTTCCTGCCTCATGGATTGCGTCCCCGGGAATTGCTTTATATGGGCGTACTCACCGCCCTCCTGCTCTCGATTCTTTACGTTCCGCTCAAAGCTCTACTGTCATGCAAAAAAATGGCAAGAAATGCGTCGAGCAGGGTAATTGATCTGGAGGTGGGTTTTTCTATAAGTGACCAGAGCAATTGGAAGCAATATTACATGGAAGAAATTAATAACGTGGATTTCAATAATCAAGATCACGTGGAAAAGCCTGCAAAGGGGATTGAAGACATTGAAGCTGACAAAATGGAGAACGGGAATATCCAAGAACCTGCGCCTGCAAGTGACATGGCTGCTGCAGATAAAAGCTTCTTGAAGCCAGTTCCTCCAGTGGGAGAGGAGCATAACGTGCTACAGTTGGTACGCAGTGTAGATTTCTGGCTATACTATCTCGTCTACTTTTGTGGAGGAACGGTGGCACTGGTATACATTAACAACTTGGGACAGATAGTACAGTCTCTGGGATACTCCAAGACCCCAGTTCTGGTGGCCCTTGTGTCAGCCTTGGGATTTCTGGGACGTATTGCTTCTGGGTTGCCCGACTATTTTCAGGTCAATTTCATCCCCCATGAAACTATTTCATTACTTAATATAGGTGCAATATCTTTTATAATATCAAGAAATTAACAAATTCAGGAAGAAAACTATTTCATTAGGTGCAATATCTTTTTTAATATCAAGAAATTAACAGATTCAGGAAGAAAACTATTTCATTACTTAATTGATTATATAGGTGCAATATCTTTTTTAATATCAATAAATTAACAAATTCAGGAAGAGTTTTTTTTAAGAAGAAAAACACTGCTATATATATATATATAAAATGTTCCAGTTTCAATAGGTATGCTTATAATTATTACAAGTTTGGTTTGAGCAAAAACTTTCCCAGGTAAACCTTACTTTCCATACAACATTTTCAATCCAAGTCCAAAAAAAAAGGGATACATTGGTTTACATCCTATGTTGTCATCTTTTCCAATAGATATGCCGAGTCAGTTCCAAAACAATTAAACCAGTCTTAAATCATAACGGTCACCCGCAATAGATTTGTGTGAGGATATAGTATCAAAAAAATAGGCCGGTCCCTCGCTATCTTCCAAAACTTTCTATAGATCATTCCAATATCTAATCAGTTAATCAGAGAGAAAAAAACACCCCATCCAGAACATAAGTGTGCCAGCCATGGGCGTCTTTAGCTGCTAACAGATTACTCCAAATCAACCGGTTCAGAGAAAAACACATCAGGATTAGCATACAACGGAGTTATAAGAATTGAACCATACATGTGGCTCCTTTCTCATTCGAAGTAGATATTTCATAATTTAACATGTGACCAAAAACACCAATTAGTCCTTTTTTGGAGAGCCTATCTGTCTGGAAATTATTTTCGCGGAAAATATGTTTGAAATGTATTGTGGTGAAAAATTTCCTTAACATATCAATGGGTTCCAGCCAAGTTATGAGGTGTCCAGGCCGAGACAGTTTATTGCTTCTATTAAGGTGATCAATGTTCACCTTCTAGTCACCGAACACCCATAAATCATCAATGCACCTCTAAATTTGATTAGGGTGTACACTACACCCATTACTCAACATTAAAAGTTTGATAGGTAGTCCCTCTACTTATTAGGCACCAGAACTCATTAGGCACTAGAAGTTTGATAAATGGTCCTTCCTAATTTGATAGGTAGTCCCTCTACCTATTAGGCACCAGAACCCATTAGGCACTAGAAGTTTGATAAATGGTCCTTCCTAATTTGATAAGTAGCACCAGAACCCATTAGGCACTAGAAGTTTGATAAATGGTCCTTCCTAATTTAATAGGTAGTTCCTCTACCTATTAGGTACCAAAATCCATTATGCACTAGAAGTTTGATAAATGGTCCTTCCTAATGAATGAGATGTCCACTAAAAAATTTGCAGCATAGTTACCAAATTTCGGCGAATTGATAGAAAATTTTAAAATTAATTATTTTTTATAAATTATCCTTAATTTATTAAAAGAATATTTACAATAATATTCACTTACAATTTTCTCTCTTAATTTATTAAAATGAGCACAATAATTTATAAAATAATTAAAAAATCATCACCCCCCTAATTACACAATATTTTAATAAAACCCAAGTAGCCTGCTCCTGCATCATCAGACTTTGCATGTAGATAATTTTCCATAGACTCCTATCTATGAAGTCTGTCGCTTTTATGTAATAACGCGACAGCCACAAGTCTTGATGAATTGCTCCCTCCAGGATTCCAAACTTTGTTATATAGCTGGCCCTTTAAAGTATCAACTCTGTTTGGTAACTCATCACTCACTCTGTGAATCGAATTCCATCGGCCTTTCCAACACTTTCTTTTGCCAATTCCTCGAAGTAGCTCCTCTTTGTTTAATGCTTTCGTCTCCAACTACGCTGAACGCTCAACTTTCTGCAATGAAGAATAATCAAGAACTCCCTCTTCATTACAACTATAGTCATTCATTTCTTTTATAGCAACAACTTTCTCGTCCGATGTTGTACTTGCATTCATCAACAAACTATTAGTTTTAAAAACATAAGACCTTTCGGCCTCTTTTCATGCTTCAAGCACCAATCTCCCATCATCAACTTTCTGGATTTCAGTAGATCCTGTTTTGAACTGCTGGCTGCTTTCATCTTTATCTGCTGGATCAATATTTCTATCTCCTTTATGTCTCTATGGACATAAATTTCTTGCTGCTCCTGATCTTTCATCTCAATTCCAAATAATTTCTGCTCAATTTCTCTGAGTTCAACATCATATTTGTTAATTTTGTTTTATGTACCTACAGTCACATTTTTATTTGAAAAGTTATAAAATTCATTCAAATCTATAAATGTTACAAACATTTCTCCCCATCATTCACAGTAACTGCAATCTCTTCTGGATCAGGTTCTGCAAGCTTCACTTCTCCCTCAAGTTCCTTAAGCCATCGTTCCAAGAATTATATTTCCATGTGAAATATTTCCAGCATTTTATCACAACCTTCATTCCCAACTTCATTCTTCTTCTGGCAATATTCCTGAGTTATCCTGGTTTCTGTATCATCACATTGTAAAATTCTGTCAGAAATTTCATTAAATAAATTCATTTGTTTACCTTCTTGGAATATCACTTTGGAATTTCTATTATGCTTCTGCTCCATAATAGCTTCAACTGACTGTCTTACCCCAAACAAGAATTAATTTATGATTTCTTCCTGCTACAACAAATCAGTGCCTTCCTCCTCTGAAAGGCATTCTCCATCACACTTCACCTCAAGAGTTTCATTAATCTTTGTGACAGTTTTACCAGACTGTCCACCATCTTTCACACATCCTGCAAACATACATAAACTATGAGATTTAAAAATGCAAGGCTTCATAGCCTCATTTCCTTCTCTCGACAACACATCTTCAAATTCTTCTGAACTATCCCAATAGTTCATGAGATCTTTCTCATTGATCTCTTTACCCAGAATTTCACCCTGTTCTGGGCCACAAATGGAAACTTCCATTTTCAACTCAGCCTCTTTGAGTTCTTCACATCCCAATTTCACACTCATCATCTATTCGAGCTTCCTCAGCTTTTCTGTCAGCTGTATGTTTCCCTGTTGTTCCCTCTTTGTGTGTAGCCTCTGCCACTTCACTTTCTTCCTCATGGTCTAACCATGTATCTGGTCTTTCGCATTTCTCTGCAACAATTCCATCAATAAATCAAGGTGAACTACTATCTTAGCTTTCTCCATCTCATATTATTCATCAGTCAACTACTTACATATGCCATTTGCCTTGGCATTTTCCTTCGTCTTTCTGCTGCGGTCTTCATCAAATATTTTGGAATGATTGACACAAGTCATCTTCTCCTCCTTTGTGAACTTCATCTGTTCACATGTGGATTTCATTTGAATCCCCTTTTTAGCAAGCCTTCCTACTTGCCATCAAAATTGAAAGCTCTCTTCCTGCACTTGACCTCTTTCAGTTCTTTGTCTTGGAATCATTTCTGGGAAACTCTCTTGCTTCTCTTTGTTGCAAACAACAACTGCAGTATTTCATGTGTTATAATGACCAAACTCTTTGGGTGTCAGGATCTGCTGATCATGTACCCAATTACATTCAAACCTTTGACTTGGTTTACGACTCTTTGACTCAGAATTTACATCAAATCTTCATCTTGGATGAAAAATACACCCTCTTGTACAATAACTCAATATTAACTCAAGTTATCCAAATTTTCGTTTGACCCTAACATCTGTTTGACTTCAAAGCTTGACCCAATAATTATGAGAGTGCATATTTTGACTTAATTCAAGTTATACAATCTTCCAATGAACATACACCCCTAATACATTTTTAGGATGTAAAATATTCACTCTCTCTCGTACTTCATTCTTATGAAAAGATCATCAGTTTCCCATTATCATTTCACATGATACTAAAGTCTTTAATCGAAATTCAATCCATGTTTTCCAATATTTATTTTATGGTGAAAATAAATAAACCATTCACTTTTCAACTTTTAAAAATACCTTTTTGAATTATCATACCTTATGCTCCCATTAAGGTTATTAATAAACCTTCTCTTTGCAATTTCAACTCTCCGGATTCCACTCTTCTGTGCCATCTTTGTCACTGTGAATATTCACATTCCCTTCATTCAACTTGCTCATCTTCTTAGTGAAAATAGTTTCCCTATACTTCCATGCACGATACAACTGCACATTATAAAATGTACATCAATTCACATCTATTCACTTGTGTACAGAGAACAAGCTATTCATATTTCAACCTCTTTGACAAATAATGTACAACTCGTACATTGTGTCCATCCTGAGTAATTCCTCCTTAGGTGCCGCCACATGATGGTAAAAACAAAGATTCTACAACATCAAGAAATTGGGTTTTCAATCTTAAACACAAGTCAAAATAATTCTCCCACTTCCAACTACAAGATTTGGTCCAAAATGACTTAACCAAAACTGTGAAGAACCCACATTATGCATAATAAACCCTCTCACATAAAATGCATACTTCTTTTTATATCATCCAGGATAATCCATTCTCCTTTTCCATTCATTTTCCATTCGTTTATACCTCTGCATTTGCAACATTTTCACTCTTTCATAATATTTACAAAAGATCAACTTCTCTAGTATGGCAAGGAAATTTAATCAACCAAATTTTAAAATACCTTTACTCAAATGAATATTGATTCATTAAATGAGCACTTACCTTGAATCTTCTTGTGGTTGAAGTGATCCAACCCTTCTCTCACGTATTCTTTTAGAAATACATTCAAGCCTCTACAGACTTTGTCTCCACACTAAAATTTGATGCAATCAACCAATGAACACTTTAGTATTTAATGTATCAAGAAATTATAATATATATAATTCCAAATAAATTAGATTCTTCATATGAGATTGAATTCCCGCTTTACTTTACTTTGAATGTGCAAGGTCCATTCTCTCCCCAGCAAACAAATCTCTTCCCAGCAATTTTCTAACATAAATATTTCCCAGCAAACAATGTTTGTAAACCTTCAAGGTATGCACAATCTCCCCTCTTAGCTTAAGCCAAGTTCCCTCATCTCAATCTCTCGGGCTTCTCTTCAATTTCAATTTCTTGGCTTTGGAAACATGAAACCTTAATGTAACGGAATATCCTTCCAACATTGCATTCTCCAAAAATGTACATGAAGTATTTGCAAAAACCTTACCTCGATCAATCTCATTGAATTTTCTTACGCTGGAAGGTGGTACTGTGGAAATACTGGATCCATGCCTTGAATATTCTGCTGGAACTGCACCTCTTTCACAAGCCCCACACATGCCTTTTTAAGTGCATTGATACGACTGGCTTCCAGTGCAAGAAATCATTGTTATATATACAAGAATGGGAATTGAAATTCGTTGCATTTCAAATGTGGAATTCATTTAAAAAAATTAAGCGCAACTTTTTTGTTGAGCTCACCGTCCACACAAATCATCACCAGCTATCAATTAAGTGTAACCAAGTAATATTTATCAATGCAATTGCCATCCCATTTTAAATATTAACGTTGTCAACAATGAAGTCGTTGCCATAGATGGGATGTTAGCACGAGAAGAAGATGGCTGTGTATATGAATTTCGATGTAAATAGAATCATTTACTCAACTGTCCACACAAACCATCATGCAGTCAATAATGAAATTGTCATTCCATTACAAATATCGACCCAATCAATAAGGAAATTATTACTATCAGTGGGACGTCAACACAAAGAGAGAAAATATTGTATGTCTTATCTCTGCAATACTGGAAGTGCTGTCACATGAGTCGTTGCACCAAACTAAAAAATGCTCAATAGAGTACTTTTGTGTGTTGCGGTCAAGTTAATTAACTCTTACAACCACTTGCTAGAAACGCATCACCAATGCACTCTTCGACTGGAGTGCAAGCACTGTTCTGCCGTGAATGCCATATGAGCCATCGCCGAAGCTACCAAGTGCTGTACAACACTTCTCTGTGTTGCGGCCAAGACAATTATACTCTTACAGCCTACGCATATGCCCAACACATATTTTACAAGGGCGTTATCGTTGTTTGCTGTCATCAATTCCATCTTCCTCTACGCCTGCGTTCAAAACATCTGCGTCCAACATCTGCAGTTTCTGAAAATCACACCATCTCACTCATTATACGCTGCTCAAGGAATTTTATGCATGCTATCTTCTATCATTTCACTCACGTTGCTTCTGTAACGCTCTCACAATTAAATTATGAGCATAACATTTCCATTCTGCACAAATCTAGTGGAAAGGATTAGAATTATGTTCTCTAATTTCTAAAGAAGGTGAATCTCGGCCCTAAACAAGATAAGTGTATTTGACTTCTATCTTTGTCTTCTTGGTTTTCCTTTACTTCAGACAAAATATCCAATGAAACAAAAAGAGGGCGACCACGACATTTTCTTTCTCACTCACTCATATGCTTCCAAGATTGACTCTTGCTCTGATACCAAATGATGCTAGGCTTCTGCTATAAAATAGATCCTAGCATATAATAACGTGTGCTCTTCCTTCAGCATGAATATTCTCAAGAAAAAACTTCATTAAAAAAACATTTGATTCATCTTAAAATGTGCATAAATAAAAGAGAACCATACAACCAAAAATACTGATATACAATAACACAAGAAATTCCCTGGCTGAATGTTACAATGGATGGCTTCTCGGCTCTTGGCCCTTTTACAAAAGCTCTCAAACCATCTCTCTCTCTCGCTCTGTATTCCTCACAGTTTTTCTATCCTCACACACTCCTCATATTTATACATAACAATGAATTTATTCCAATCCATAATTTCCTCCACACAAATCTCAACTAAAATCTAAAATAGATTTATACTTTTTTTGGACTCAACTAAGTCCCGTTTAGGGAATTCCTAATCCCTAGATTATCTACCTAATTCAACTCTACTCATATCCTTAATTTATTAAAAGAATATTTACAATAATCCTCACTTACACTTTTCTCTCTTAATTTATTAAAATAAGCACAATAATTTATTAAAATAAGCACAATAATTTATAAAATAATTAAAAAATCTTCAGCCCCCTAATTACACAATATTTTAATAAAACTCAAGCAGGTTGCTCCTGCATCAAATGCACCATAACTAAAAGATTAATAGGTTTATATTAGGTTTATATTAGTGTTGTATAAATGTATGTCACATAATTCAATAGTTTTTAAATTAAGAAATTGTTTTATTTAATATTGTTTAAGTTTATATGAATTTATTTAATAGTTGAGAAATGATTTTTGTTATTAACAAATTTTATTTTATATTTTTTTCACTATGTAATATTATTAAATTTGAGACTCTTTTGATTTTTTTAGTATTTTTGAATTATTTTAAATTGAAAATATTTATAAATTTTTAACCATTAAGCATTAATGTTTGGAGAATTTATGAGTTTTCTTTTATACTTAGAAAAAATAAAATTTTTGAGTATTTATAAGTTGTATATTTCTGAATTTTTTCTGTATTGGATTTAGAGAGTCGAATCTAGTCAAATCTTTTACACAGTTTTATTTCCTAAACAAATAATTAATTTTCTGCATTTTTTTAACAAAGTGTTACGATGTCAAACTAAACATTATGGGTTTGTTAAATGTATGTTTACAGAGAATAAATGGTCATTTACCTAGGCCGACCTGGTTAGGAATATGGATGGTACCAATGTTGCCAGCTTTCACCTTGATGGCTTTCTGGGGTGAAAGGCAATGGGTACTATATATATGTACCGCTATTATTGGAACATCAGCAGGAGCAATAACGAGTGTTGCAGTTCCAACCTCTTCAGAGTTATTTGGGATGGAGGGTTTTAGTGTGAACCACAGCATTTTGATTTCCAACATTTCCTTGGGCTCGCTTTTGTTCGGCAACATGGCAGGGCTGGTATATGATCGCTCTCAGAAGAGTAACCGTGGAGCTGGCCATGACCTTTGCATGGGAATTGATTGCTATGCCAAAACATTCTTAGCATGGGGATGTGTGTGCACATTTGGGCTTGTTCTAAATGTGATTTTAAGTCTCCGGACAAGAAAATTGTACAAGTTTCTCTATACGAAGCACACCACTACATGAAGTTAAATATCATGTTTTTACATTTAAAATATTGTGATTTTTTTCCATATAAATTTTAGTTGTTGATTGGAATCGGTTATATTATTTTATATAAAAAAATCACTTAGAGGTTGGAATAAGCTATATTAGTTTATATAAAAAGTAAGATGCATTTTATATATTAATAAAGTTGAGTTGGAATTGGAATTAGTTGGTATGATAGTAAGTGACTCTTGTGGTGGGTGGGTACAAGTTAATGATGGTATTTGATGGTGCATCAATGTTATTGTAAACATGGGAAAAAAAAATATGTTAATTTGAAAAATTTAGTTGCATAATGAATTTGAATGTGGTATAACCAACCTACATCCATCTTAACTTTTGATCTATCAAGCGCCGAGAGGTATCAAATTTCTCGAGGTGTAAAAATCTTTTTTGAGTGCAAAACTTGAGGAAAAGTTTGCACCTCAAGATATTTGATCCCTGTAGGAGCTTGATAGATCCAGAGTTAAGATGGATCTAGGTTGGTTTCTGTCGTGTGTGGCCAAGGAAAATATATCAACATATGATTAATTTTATCAATAATATGTAAATATATCTAATATTAATATAATCATTTTAAATATGCTAGATATGTCTGAGATGGACTTGGTCATTTTAATTTTAAATTTGTTTATTTACCTCAATTTGGTGAGATTATAAATATTGTTTATAACTTTAATGATGAAAAATGATGAAATAAAAATTTTGAATGCAAAAGTGACAATAATAGTGTTGAATGATAGAAAACGTGAATAATAGGAATGTAGTCATTACAAATAATCTTCATAGTGATAAATCTAAAACTATTTTATTCTACTATTCTTATTGTCACCCATGTTAGTTTTGTGATATTTTCACATTGATTGTATGAAAAGGACCTTTGAAATCGTAAAACATTTAAATATTTAGATCGAGATGTTGTAGTAAACACCATATCTTGTCTCTCTTGCTCTTCAATATTAATAGGTTGAATTACTATAACAGAAAAATCAATGTACATTGTCAATAATTCTTTATTCCTGCACTGAAATCAATGCACATTGTTAATCCAATCACTTCAAAATTAGTGTCATCATACATCGAATTACATCAAATCAGAAATCAACATCTACACTTAAATCAATGCATCTAATGCAATCAATAAAATGAGATTAGAATAAAACTTCTACACTGAAATCAATGCATCTAATGCAAGTAATCAAATATGATTAGAAATCAACATCTATACTCAAATAAATGCATCTAGTGCAAGTAAGAAGATAAGATTAGAAACCAACATCTACATTGAAGTCGATTCATTTAGTGCAAGCAATCAAATAGGATTAGAAATCGCCATCTACACTGAAGTCAATGAATTTAGTGCAATCAATCAAATAGGATTAGAAATCATCTACATTTAAATCAATGCATATAGTGCAAGCATTCAAATAATATTATTATACAAATTTTACACTTAAATCAATGCATCTAATGCAAAAAATCAAATAGGATTATAAATCAACATCTACATCAAATCCATGCACCTAGTGCAAGAAAGAAAATATGATTAGAAACCAACATCCACATTGAAATCAATGCATTTAGTGAAAGAAATAAAATAGGATTAGAAATCACCACCTACACTGAAATCAATGCATTTAGTGCAAGAAATCCAATATAATTAGAAACCAACATCTACATTGAAATCAATGCATCTAATACAAGAAATCAGATAGGATTAAAAATCACCATCTACACTGAAATCAATGAATTTAGTGCAAGAAGTCAAATAGGATAATAAATCATCTACATTGAAATCAATGCAACTAGTGCAAGCAATCAAATATAATGAGAAATCAATATATACTCTAAATTCAATGCATCGATTGCAAGAAATCAAATAGGATTAGGAATCACTATCTACAATAAAATCAATGCATCCAATGCAATAAATCTTCTTCCCTTTCTCCCCCTCCATATATATCTATATCTCCCTCCATCTCTCCTTATTTGTCTCTCTATCTTACCCCTCCAAACACAATCTTTCCCTCACTCCATATTTATCATCTTTATGTCCCTCCATCCCTCTCTCCATCGTTCTCTTCTTCCCTCTCTTCACCTTCCATCCATATCTATATCTTCCCATTCTCTCCCTCTCCCAAACCTCTATCTATCTTTCCTCTTGTTTTCCTATCTCCCTCTCTCTCCATCTTGCTTATCACTCCCTCTCTCTCTCTCCACCTTTCTCTCTCTATGCCTTTGTTCTTACCTTCCCCTCTCTCCCCCTCCAACTCTGTCTCTCTTTCCCTCCCTCTCTCCACTCTCTCACATCCTCTCTCTTCCTTCCCTCCTCTCTCTCTCTCTCTCTCTCTCTCTCTCTCTTCACCCTCCAACTATGTTACTATATCCCTACCTTTCTCCTTCACTCTCTTTCTCTCCCCCCTTCTCTCCATCTCTCCTTTTTTGTCTCTTTATCTCTTTCTCCAATCAGAAATAGAATTCACTAACACTAAGGAAAGAATTAGAATTTAACATTTATGGTGAAATCATAACATTACTATTAAAAATAATATAATATTTGACTATTATATTATGGGTAATAATTAATATTAATAATTAAATATCATCTATTTACTAAACATATACACATAATTACTTAATAATAATTACACATGTGAATAGGTGACATGATGAAGACTAAAAAAAAACTAAACTTAGATATTCCCACCTAAAATATGAATAGAAATAAAATGTTTAGATGTTAATATGGATCTAGGATGAAAAGGTAAAAACAAAAAGGTAGAAGAAAAATAAAATGCAGGAGCAATAGAAATCAAACCTAAAAATCAATTGCAGTTAGTTGCCCCTAAAATCCTTCCAACATATATTATTTTCTAAATCAATCCAAAACAATCACAGTTAGCTGACATTGAAATCCTTTACCATAAATATTATTTTCCACTTTCGAACAACTCTCGAAATCCTTTCTCACAAATATTATTTCACTCTTCACACAATCACACAATCCTTTTTTCACAAATATTATTTCACTCTTCACACAATCACACAAATACTTCCTCACAAATACAATTTGACACTTTGTTTGTGTTATATTATTTTCCACTTTTGAACAACTCCCGAAATCCTTTCGAACAAATATTATTTGACTCTTCGCACAATCACAGAAATACGTCCTCACAAATACAATTCGACACTTTGTTTGTGTTAAATTCATATATTTAGGGAGAGAAGTGATTTATCATTAGGGCCGACATTAGATTAATTATATTAAATTTTAAATGTTAAATATGAAACATTACTCTTACATACATCTGTTACATGAGATAGACAATGCATATAGTGTACTCAAATACCAACCTGTTGGGGTTCCCATGTTTTGGCCAGATTGGAAAGACCAAAAAAATGAGACAACATCAGAACCTCTTTGGGGCCCTAGGATCTAGCCGTCCTGGACCCGGAGAAGGATCTCTCCAAATAACAAAGAATGGTATATATCTTTGAAGCTTAAATTGAGATATTAGGCTAGATATGAAGTACAGAGGGGGGTTTTAAATGTTTTGGTTGGTTGGTTGCTGGGTTGGTCATGAGATCATAGACTGAGAAAGTGATGGAAGGAAAAGGAAAAAACAGCAAGATGCTTCAGCAAAGAGGGTAGGTCAAGAAAGTGCCATCCATTGGGCTATGGAGTCATGAAAGGAGAATTACTCGCAACAACTAGCCAAGGATTTTAGAGGGCAAGTCATCTACACTAAAGGATCTTTTTAGATAGATGATGGGATGGAACATTAAGGAAAGAAAGTGAAAGAAGGAAAGCAACCCAATTTCTGTCTATAGATCAGGTCAGAGGTCATTTAACTCCAGACCTGCTTGGACATACTCAAAGGCAGCCTTCAAAGAGGGACAAAGAGGTAGCTTATAGATCGGACCAGAGGTCATTTAACTCCAGGTCAGCTTTAGCATGCTCCAAGGGAAAAACAGAGAAAAGTTTAACAAAGAGGTCTTAGAAAGGTCAGCTGGTTGCACAAGGATCCTAGCGGACAGGGCTAACTCTAATCCCCAACGTTCCCAAATCTTCCAGCTTAAACCCAACAAGAACATCTAAAGACATATTCATTTAATTCATACATCAACTAGCATCATAAGGAACTACTACACTGGTTAAATTAACTGAGATCTTCCCTTAGATAATCACATTTAGCAGAGCAACATTGAAGGAAAGGAGAGCAGAGACATAGGGTACCTAACAAGGGTAAATCCTATGCCAAATTTCTGATGCAAGCCAGCAGAAAATGAAACAACATGAAAATGTAAAACACAGATTTAGAAAGCATCACCAAAAGTAATAGACCAGGATCCTGTGAAATGTGCTTTGATTAATTGATGCAAAACCAGTCACATACATCTGAGCTCAATGGATGAATACAATCCAAACTTCTCCCCACATCCTACTACATAACAACTAATATACTACTCCCCCCCAAGAATATTCTAACAGTCCAAATGAAAACCTCTAACCGCCGCGGCAGCAGCCGAACAAACCCCTTTACAATATGTTCTCGGAGATTTCCTATAGGAGAAGATAGCAATAGGATTAGGTGAATATTAAATGGATCTCGTTAAGACAGAGTGGTGGAAAGGTCTAAGCCCACTCTGCTTAATGGAAATTTGCATCACTATAAGTACTCTGTAAGCCGCTTGGGGAGTCTCTGTCAGGTTGATTTTGACCTCAGGTGTTTCTTGAAGTCCCTTCTGGTGTCTGGAACTCTGCGCTGCCTTCTGAAGTTGGTGAAATGGGTGCAAGGGTCTGCAGGCCGCTCCATACCTCCATAACTGCCGCATGATGGTCTTAAATAAGCTTCTGTCAGAGTCATCAACTGTTTTAGGGCTCGAGGAGATATGAGGAAAACTATAGATAAATGTCATGTCTAGAGAAAACGTTCTGCTGACACTACACTTGGCTTTCCATTTTCTGTTTTGAAGAAACTGAATTTTGTTTATAAATGCTGTTGAAATAAAACTGAACTAAAATACGCCTGCGTGAAGGGAAGAACTGTAGTGAATAGGAAAGAAGGGAGAGGAAGCGGGACCCATATAAATCGCAATCGAGATGGATGGGCGGAGGGGCGCGATTGAAAACACCACACAAAGTTCCAATGCGATGGAGGAAAGGGCCTTTGTAATAATAAAACAAACGGATTTTAAACTTTACAAAGGAAAAGGGGGCTTTTGATATGAACGGTGGAGGGCTTTAGTGGTGGGACCGGGGGTTTAATCGCAATCGCAAATCGGGAGTGGATGGAAATCACAACGGGCGTTTCAAACTTTACAATGCAATCGGAGGAGGGCTTGTGATCGGGCGGATCGGAAGAGAAACTGCGATCGGGAGATCGGGGAAATCGCAATCGGGGAGGTCAGTGGGGTGACACAAAGAAACTTAGGATTGCGATTGGGCGGGAAGCGCGCAGACCGTTGGATCAACGGGAGGGATCAACAGTGGAGAATGCAGTCGGGAGGTCGCAATCGGGGATTGGAACGATCGGAGGGGAGTGCGATTGCGATGATCGGAGGGGAGTGCGATCAATCGGAGGAATAGACTTGCGATCGGGTCAATCGGAGCGATGTGCAATCAGAGTTACGTCGCGATCAGTCGCATCGCAAATATTTGTGACGCTATCAATCGCATCGCAAATATTTGCTTTGCGTGATCGGAGCATTCAAAATATAACATGCGATTGGAATAGACTTGCGATTGCGATTAATATGTGGTGGGGTTATATATATAATACAAAACTTTAGAATAAAGTTTATGGGTATGGAAAGGGGAAGTGGTTTAAGGGGCGGGACTTATAATAAACGTTAACATTGTTTATTATAAGGTTCTAAGGGGTATGGTCGGGGAAGTGGTTTGTAATCGCATCGCATATGTGTTGAAAAGATTTATAATGCCATTATAATTGGAAAAAATGGGAAAAGGTGTTTTAAAAGAGAATATTAAAACTTTAAACATAAAGTTAAAAGGGAAACATGGGAAATAGGGGATATAAGGGCTTTTACTTCACTTAGGCATAGAATTCAATCCATAAGTCAGTTTTGAGAGTGTAGCATACCGCTGGAAAGCTCTTTTCAGGCACTTTCTGATGGATCTACTTGGAAGGTGCTCTAGTGCTAAACATGCTACAGAAAATTTCTCTAAAAGTAGGGACATCACTTTGTGGAGATAATAGCTTCTGAATAATGACTGAAGGCAATGACTAGACTGACACTAACAGAAGGCACAAGGAGGCTTCAAGGATGATGTGTTTTCAGAGGAAATGCATTCCTTGAAGGCTCAGACACATTCTAGCCCCCTATTTGCTTGTCAAAAATTTATAGGGGGGCTAACAGTGGCTCCACATGGGGATGGCTTCTTCTTGAAGGAGTCAAGAATTCAGAAAATGATCTTTGGTGTAGGCCAGATGCCTGGTACTTGACTCATTCTTTTCTTTCTTGGATCAGTTGCCACAAATCATGAAGTCATCATATCAGCAGTAAAATTCTCCCAAACAACTACCTACCCACACTATAGTCCAAGCATTTTTCTTCTGGGTGCATTTGGACTTGCAGACCCTTTACATCATCAATTTTTACAAACAGGAAAATAAATCTATTCTACTTCTACCCTTATTACTCCATGAGACCAGATTAGACTGTTGGTCTCATATGTTTCTCTACCTAATCTAATATCTTCTGGGGTTAAACTGTCCAACAGATTTCTTCTCTACATTCTAAGACAGAAATTGAAAAAATAGTCAAACTAGGATTAGACAGTCCAGTTTGCTGGACATTTACAAAAATTAAAACAACTAACTACATGCCACAGACTGAGCTTTATTTCAGAATTCCTACCTACTCTACTCTAACTGGATATCTCTGATGCTCTAAGTGATACAATAATGCCAATGCATCCAGTCAAGAAATAGCAAAAAAGGGAAGAAGAACTGACTGCTCATCAGGGACAACCGTAGGATGCTTTGCATGTGGATCTTCAAAACTGAGGTCACCAGCAGTGGTGACCAATTCTGATGTATTTGGCTCTTGCAAAATATTAATGCTTGAGGGGCTGAGCCAATCAGGGCCTCCATGTATTTTGCCACAGGATCAATCAAAACATGATATAAACTTTCTTCTTTAAGGCCCGCCATGGCTGGTAGGCTGTCTGTATCTCAGGCAGCTTCCATCACTGCATCTGCAGTGGGGCCTTCGTAATCACACTCTTCCTCTTCCTGGTTTGGAGTATTTGGCAGATGAGCATCAACCAGGAATACCTCCTCTTCCTCTGGAGCCAGACAAGGATATTTGTGGGAAGGAAGATCTCGCTCGTCTTCACTGCAACCTGAGCTAGAAGGCTCATTATATTCGACAGTGCTGTCCTCTAGTAACACAGGCTGGTTCTGCCGAAACGTACTGAACTCCGTGAAAAAATTAACATATTCTTGAGCGGGGGCTTCTTTGATTACCTTAATCCTTTCGGAATAAGGCTCCGGATATTCATTCTGCTCAAGATTTTCTTTACCCCTTTCTTCCTTGTCCTCTGTGCTGAAAAGCTACTTGCTTCGGTCCTCTTGGCAAGCATAACTAATGTTCAAATATAAAGCAGAGAGAAGATCCAATGAATCTTTGTCTGCTATCATGCTTTCAACGCTTTCTCCATCAGTATCATAGATGGCATGCGTTGGTTCATCATTTTCTTGAAGTTGATGGTCGTAATCTTCCTCCCATGAATCTACTAATGATGGTCCTGCAAGCTCAATTTCCCCTTGGAAAAAATTATCATCAGACATGTCTACATCAAATAAAACATAATTATAAGCATTGTCACCCATCAAACCTTCGGGACTCTCGGCACGTCTTTCTTCGAAATAGTCTGCAAGTTCACTTTCTGCTTCAAGCTCTCGTTCATCATACATGCTTGGCATGCTGCTCATGTCTTGCAGTGATCCAATTTGTCTTTCTTGAGGACAAGGAACAGGTCCTTTCCAATCATCATCTCCAGTTTCAGCCTCATATTCTTCCTTTTCTATGTTTAGCAGGGTGCTGGCAGTCTCTATCAATCTTTCAAGTTTGCTTTCTAGAGAGGCCTGCCTTATTTTCTCAACTCGGTCCTTCCTTGCTGCTTTTAACCTTTCCTCCCTTCACTTTATGTTGTATTCGATAGTGAATACTATATTCTGCATTTCCTCCAGGCTCGAAGGTTCTCTTTCTCTTATATGGAATTCCACCTCAAGGTCAAAAGAACTTGGGTAGTGTAATAAATCCCATCCCAAAGGTGGTTTTATATCAGAAGGTATTGCATCATACACCTTATTGAACCTGGCTGAAAATTCTTGTACTATCTCCCCTGGCTTCCTTTTCAAGTTTTGATACTCTCCTAGGATGAGGAGAGCATTCTTCGGGGCTGCCCACCTATCAAGGAAAACTTGAGAAAATTGATGAAAGCTGAAAATGCTTGCCACTGGAAGGCCTTTGAACCAACTCTTAACATTTCCTTGTAATGACAAGGAAAACATTCTAATGCATACTTCGTCTTCTTCTATTTCATACTATTCAAGTAAATCCTCGAGATTTTGAACATGTTCTTCGGTAGTGGCCTTTTTATTTTCTCCATCAAACAGAGGTAGCTGGTTAATAAGCTCTGCAAGAAGGGGTTGGAAGATAAGAGGTAAAACCAGAGGTTTATATCTTTCTATGACCTTCGTAGGTGTAGGTGGTGTAACGATGGGCTCATGGCTGCTTGAAGCTTCTTTAAGGGTGAGAGATACAACATGAGCTTCTTGTTCCACTAGGTTCTTCACAGGAGTACAAGTCCGTTCATGGTATGAATACTGAGGCTTGAGATCTTTCCCATACTCACTATGGGTCTCATCTTGGCGCACTTGATTAGACTTGAAGCAAGATAGAACATAGTGATAGAAAAAAACAATGAATTCTTTAAACCAAATCCAACCCGTATGTTCTACCCTTCTATGAGGTCTGGCCATATTTCAGGTTATTCCTCCACTGGAGTATTTGAGAATTGTGGAGTGTGGATTCGCCAAATGGATGAATTTGACTGTTTGGAGCAGGCTGCTGTCCACCATCAGTAATGAGATGCCAATCTAACCAGAGATTCTGGGTTCGTTCCCCAGCGGAGTCGCCATTATGTTGGGGTTCCCATGTTTTGGCCAGATTGGCAAGACCAAAAAATGAGACAACATCAGAACCTCTTTGGGGCCCTAGGATCTAGCCCTCCTGGACCCAGAGAGCGATCTCTCCAAATAACAATGAATGGTATATACATTTGAAGCTTAAATTGAGATATTAGGTTAGATATGAAGTACAGAGGGGGGTTTTAAATGTTTTGGTTGGTTGGTTGTTGGGTTGGTCATGAGATCATAGACTGAGAAAGTGATGGAAGAAAAAGAACAAAACAGCAGGATGCTTCAGCAAAGAGGGTAGGTCAAGAAAGTGCCATCCATTGGGATATGGAGTCATGAAAGGAGAATTACTCGCAACAACTAGCCAAGGCTTTCAGAGGGCAAGTCATCTACACTAAAGGATCTTTTTAGATAGATGATGGGATGGAACATTAAGGAAAGAAAGTGAAAGAAGGAAAGCAACCCAATTTCTGTCTATAGATCAGGTCAGAGGTCATTTAACTCTAGACCTACTTGGACATACTCAAAGGCAACTTTCAAAGAGGGACAAAGAGGCAACTTATAGATCGAATCAGAGGTCATTTAACTCCAGGTAAGCTTTAGCATGCTCCAAGGGAAAAACAGAGAAAAGTTTAACATAGAGATATTAGAAAGGCCAACTGGTCGCACAAGGATCCTAGTGGACATGGCTAACTCTAATCCCAGCATTCCCAAATATTCCAGCTTAAACCCAACAAGAACATCTAAAGACATATTCATTTAATTCATACATCAGTTAGCAGCATAAGGAGCTACTACACTGGTTAAATTAACTGAGATCAGCCCTTAGATAATCACATTTAGCAGAGCAACATTGAGGAAAGGAGAGTAGAGACATAGGGTACCTAACAAGGGTAAATCCTATGCCATATTTCTGATGCAAGCCAAAAAAAAATGAAACAACATGAAAATGTAAAACACAGATTTAGAAAACATCACCAAAAGTAATAGACCAGGATCCTGTGAAATGTGCTTTGATTAATTGATGCAAAACCAGTCACATACATCTGAGCTCCATGGCTAAATACAATCCAAAATTCTCCCCCCAACCTACTACATAACAACTACTATACTAATCCCCCCCAAGACTGTTCTAACAGTCCAAATGAAAACCTCTAACCACTGCGGCAGTAGCCGAACAACCCCCTTTACAATATGTTCTCGGGGATTTCTTATAGGAGAAGATAGCAATAGGAGTAGGTGAATATTAAATGGATCTCGTTAAGACAAAGTGGTGGAAAGGTCTAAGCCCACTCTACTTAATGGCAATTTGCATCACCGTAAGTACTCTGTAAGGCGCTTGGGGAGTCTGTGTCAAGTCGATTTTGACCTCAGGTGTTTCTTGAAGTCCCTTCTGGTGTCTGGAACTCTGCGTTTCCTTCTGAAGTTGGTGAACTGGGTGCAAGGGTCTGCAGGCTGCTCCATACCTCCATAACTACCACCTGACGGTCTTAAATAAGCTTCTGTTAGAGTCATCAACCGTTTCAGGGCTCGAGGAGATATGAGGAAAACTGTAGATAAATGTCCTGTCTGGAGAAAACGTTCTGCTGACACTGCGCTTGGCTTTCCATTTTCCGTTTTGAAGAAACTGAATTTTGTTTATAAATTCTGTTGAAATAAAACTGAACTGGAATACACCTGCATGAAGGGAAGAACTGTAGTGAATAGGAAAGAAGGGAGAGGAAGCGGGACCCATATAAATCACAATTGGGATGGACGGGCGGAGGGGCGCAATTGAAAACACCACACAAAGTTTCGATGCGATGGAGGAAACGGCCTTCGTAATAATAAAACAAACAGATTTTAAACTTTACAAAGGAAAAGGGGGCTTTTGATATGAACGACGGAGGGATTTAGTGGTGGGACCGGGGGTTTAATCGCAATCGCAAATCGGGAGTGGATGGCAATCGCAACACGCGTTTCAAACTTTGTGATGTGATTGGAGGAGGGCTTGTGATCGGGCGGATCGTAAGAGAAACTGCGATCGGGAGATCGAGGAAATCGCAATCGGGGAGGTTAGCAGGGTGACACAAAGAAACTTGCGATTGCGATTAGGCGGGAACCACGTGGACCGTTGGATCAACGGGAGGGATCAACGGTGGAGAATGCAGTCGGGAGGTCGCAATCGGGGATTGGAACGATCGAAGGGGAGTGCAATTGCGATGATCGAAGGGAAGTGAGATCAATCAGAGGAATAGACTTGCGATCGGGTCAATCAGAGCGGTGTGCGATTAGAGTTACGTCGCGATCAGTCGCATCGCAAATATTTGCGACGGGATTAATCGCATCGCAAATATTTGCTATGCGTGATCGGAGCATTCACAATTTAACATGTGATTGGAACAGACTTGCGATTGCGATTAATATGGGGCAGGGTTATATATATAATACAAAACGTTACAATAAATTTTATGGGTATGGAAAGGGGAAGTGGTTTAAGGGGCGGGACTTATGATAAACGTTAACATTGTTTATTATAAGGTTCTAAGGGGTATGGTCGGGGAAGTGGTTTGTAATCGCATCGCATATGTATTGAAAAGATTTATAATGCGATTATAATCGGAAAAAAGGGGAAAAGGTGTTTTAAAAGAGAATATTAAAACTTTAAACATAAAGCTAAAAGGGAAACATGGGAAATAGGGGATATAAGGGATTTTACTTCACTTATGCGTAGAATTCAATCCAGAAGTTAGTTTTGAGAGTGTAGCATACCATTGGAAAGCTCTTTTCAGGCACTTTCTGATGGATCTACTTGGAAGGTGCTCTCGTGCTGAACATGCTACAGAAAATTTCTCTGAAAGCAGGGACATCACTTTGTGGAGATAACAACTTCTAAATAGTGACTGAAGGCAATGACTAGACTGACACTAACAAATGGCACAAGGAGGCTTCAAGGATGATGTGTTTTCAGAGAAAATGCATTCCTTGAAGGCTCAGACACATTCTAGCCCCCTGTTTGCTTGTCAAAAATTTATAGGGGGGGCTAACACAACCTACGTGATCCAGATTTATTAAATATAATAATGTGAATATTATAATTAATAATAATATTAATATTAATATTTTGATATTAATATTAGGGTTAATAATGTTGTTTTGGCATGGTATTAATAATAATTTTTCCCATGGTATTTCTCTCATAGGCTTCACTTAAATAAAAAATCTTTTTGAGTGTTCCTAAATATAAAAGGAAGTTTTATTTATTTACCATAGCTATGGTTTATTTATAATTTATTTATTTACCATACCTCCATACCTATGGTTTATTTATATTTTATTTATTTACCATATATATTTGATAAATATGGTATTTAGCCCACGGTATTTAGGCCATGGTATTAAAATGGTATTTTTCCCATAGGCTTCACCTAAATAAAACTTTTTTTTTAATTTTTTCTTTAAATATAAAGAGGTTATGGAGTAAATATAAAAAAAGGTTTTATTTATTTACCATAACCCTAGTTATAAGGGGTAAACGCACGATCAAACCTTCGACCTTTGACCAAGAGCCCAAACCTCCAATTTATAGGAAATGGAGAGGAAAAACCTTTCCAATCCTTTCAATAAGTTAGATTTGGGAAAGATCTTGATGTTTCCTTGCCTTTCCTTGCTTTTTCCATCTATAGATGTTCAATTGTGTTTTGGAACATCTAATAAAAGGTTTATGCCATAAGTTGCTGCTTTTGAACTAACTCATTCTGGGAAAAAGCAGGAAATTCCAGTCAGTTTCCGCGGGATTTTTCCCTTTTCACATTAAAAAACAGATAACGATGCCCTTTTGGCAAGACAAAGCATTAACCTAGGTACTAACACTCCCTTTGCATGGCGAGGGTGCATTATAATTCGACCTAGATGTATTTGGGGTACGTTACTTTGGAAAAATGGGTCTTTGTCTAGGTCATTTACTTCCTTCCATGTTACCTTCTCCTATGAGCTGATGAGGAGGTCATTTTCCCTGTAATAGATGCCCCCTAAAGTGTGAGGTCAGAGGCGAAGACGATTTCCGAAATACTTTATAATATATATAGTAGAGTGACAGGAGTTGGAAGACCGAGGAAAACCTGAAACAACAACATATGTCAAAAATATAAATATATGTCCTGAGTCGGGCATTTCCCATGCTTAGTAGCTATATAAAAATGATTTCTCTAAAAAAGAGATATGACCAGTGTGTCCACTGATAAGCATAATGTGGAAGTTTTGTGTCATGACAGGATCAATCTAATAAGCTGTCTCCGAAATCAATATCGCAACTTGGGAGAGGAAACACAGTTGAAATGATGTAAGCCTCAGCCCAAGGTCTTGGTCGCCGCTTCACTAAATTTCATATTTCCGCACATGTGAATGAAAGAGTTGTAGTCGAACATGCAGGAAATCGTCTGATTACCAGTCAATAATGAAAAATGTTAACAGACACGAGGGTGGCCACCAATAAGGATTATGGTCCCAATATGCACAGTACAATATAGTGAGTGTGAAATAAAAGGAGCTGAAGTCGAATGCTCTTAGAATCATTCGACTGGGAGACAATAATGAGAACCCCCAATCGAACACAAATTAACCTGCCACTGAGGTTTGAAGGTACCCGGGTACTGATGTGTTTCTGCATCAACTTCCTAGATAAGATGTTGAAGTCGATAGGAAGAGATCTGTCGAAAGGTAGGCACTGAGGCGTCCTACATTAGTTGACACGAAACGGGAAAATATAATTTTGTTTTTAAGATAGTTAGGAGAAAATGGGAGTAACTGATGATGACAAATTATTTCTGGTATATGATGGCTCAACTAATACAGGAAGCAGTAGATAGCGGGATCCTCTTGAACAATAGAAGGCACAGTAACAGGGTACCAGACAACTTAGGCTTAATGAACACAAAATACGGGGCATCAACATACGAAGGCTAAACTCATAGATAGTAGGGTTCAGCTAGTTGCGAGTGAATTTTCTAGGAAGTGCCATGTTCAAGATTTTGTGCTGACAAATTGACCTTAAAATTATAACAAAATAAGTATCCACTTTGTCCAAATTTTTCCCCGTATGATTATGTTTAACGACTCCAGACAGGTAAACTCTGTGATATTTTCATATTTAGGGAGTCTGAAAAACATCATAAAAGACAAATCCAGGGGGATTACCTTTGTCATATTTGATAATCGAGCATGACAAAGGGAGAATAGTAAGCCCGACACAATTCATTTTTTGTAAGTTAGTCCATTGAATCCAGATAAAGTGATAAACCTATGTTCAATGGACATCTACCTCATTTTTTTATGAGTACGAGGAGACAAAGTAAACTCAATATTCTTTATGAAGTTTTAACTAGTCAGACGAAGAAAAACCCGATGCTCTCCATGAAATTTTAACGAGTCTAATGGAGAAAAAATTAGTTACTTTTTAGGTTTTTTAACGAGCTAGAAAAAGATGGAAAAGAGTTTCTCATGTTTCTTCATCGTGGTAGTTTAACGAGCTCGACAAAGGAAACTTGGGGTTTTTTCATTTTTATGAGCTAGAAAATGTCCCTAAAAATAAAGCTCATGCCGAGTTGAACACGGTCAAATTTGCACATGAAAACTAACAATGCAGCAGAGCATCGCTGACGTTAAAAAACCAATAGTTGCGACAAAAAATAGCGGAAATTTACCAATTTTAACAGACTAGCTGAGTGAGTCATACCTCCAAAATGTATATAAGAAGGTAATAGACCTTGTGAAAGGGCTCTGGAGAAAAAAAAGAGGTGAAACTTCTAGTGTCGATTGTGGACGATCTGGGAAATGTTTTTTGATTCCGCAAGATCCAAGTAAGAGCTTGAGCTTTAATCTAGCTTTCCATTGTCATTTTAATTGTTTTTACTGGCTGAAACTTGGATTTTTAGAAGGATTTAAAAATTTTAAGTGGCTAACGCAGGCGCTCGGTGTCAGGACCACGTTAAACGCACTTCCCGTTAAGGGACAATGCATTAGCACGCTCTGATTGGCACTATGGCTCGCGTTAGCCAGAAAAATCATTTTTCAAACTTGGTTTACCTAATCCTAAAGTGTTTCTGCCTAAAACCAAACCATTGGAAACTTGTCTTGTGTAGGTGTGAAGTTTTTTACCATGAGTATTTAGTGTGAAAGAGAGCATTTACAGGAAGAACACAAAATGGTCACTAATGCTACTACTTTTCTTTTTCTGCACCGCTGCAGTTTATTGAAGTATGCTCGTTTAGAGATGATGAGGGGGCATAAAGACCTTCTGAGATGGATCATCTAGCAATGGGATGATCTGAAGCATGTCTTTCACATTGAGGGTCATGAACTCTCGATTGAGAAATATGACATATACAATTTGACTGACCTGTAATTCACAGGATCGAGGCCCAATCTAACAGGATCCAGGGCTGATCCTTGCACTACTGCAGATTTGATCTGATCTCATTGCATAAAAAATACTGTGTCGGTAAGCAATGGGGTTCCTATAGCACGGGTGGTCTCGAGACCGCTGAGGTATTTATTGTGGTGATAGTTTTCTTGGGCGCAGGAGCCAAGAGTCAGCACGTTGCCACCAAGGCCCAGGTATTGTTGGCACTGGATTGCATGTAGCCACAAGTTTTTGACTGGTGCGAAGGTGTTGTCCGCTAGGTTCGAGAAGAACTGACAGCATGTAAGACCCAGACCCAACGAGAGTTTGGGTTTGGTACACTTATAGTGTCCTTCATAGTAGAGCGGGTGCCCGCAATGAGGCCAAGGATGATCATGGATGCAATGGGACCGCGAGAGCTGAGACATGTTCGCTGGTCTTCTTTGATGTCGTGGACTGGAGAGGGTACAATCCGTCACTGTTTTGATGATGCATTCTTCGAGTGGCTAGGTGGCCAGATCTTGATGATTGAAGATTATCCCTATGCAGGGATGAACTACATAGGAGATACAGAGTTGATACTGCCATTAGGAACTCAGTGGGGTCCGAATGGTAAGAAGGAAAATGATTAGTGCTTAAATATATTTTATCTTTTGAATGTTTATGCAACTTTTTTGTTTAATGGCTGAAAATATTTTTACATGAAGCTTATTGCTTGAGATAGTTGTGGCACCCGTCCATCCATTCGGAACCCCTCACTATGCATGACGAGGAATGAAACTACTTGGGGTTGGTGCAGCAACATAGGCTGTAATAGTTGCCGAAGATGTTGATGAAGCACACAGTTTGCACGAGGTTGCTAGGAACCTCGAGGGATTGAGCATGGGTGTTCCGAATCTTCCTATGAGGGAGATCTTGGTTCACTTGTAGCGACACATAGTGGGTGTGCCAGAGGGGTTCTTGGTGCCTCTTACGAGGTTAGCCAGAGCAGTTATCTGCTACCGTGAGAAACAGGGTTAGGAGGAATAGTGGATAGATGTATAGATGTCAGAGCGAGGCTTAGCAAAGCCAATTTTTTTGTAAAATACCTAAGTTTTGGAAGGTTTTTTTATGTAACATGACTGGACATATATATATATATATACATATATACATATTTTGGTGATTTTAATCTTGTGTTTTTAATTTTTATGTATCTTTTATGATGGAAAAATATACACTCATGCATGACTCTTCTATAATAAATGCGAAAAATGCCAATCTAACACATAATTTTCCAATGATTCAGCTAATGTATTAGATTCTCTAGGAATTTGATCAAACGTAATGATTTGAAATTGACATTCTAGAAGTTGTACCCTTAAGTAATAATGTAATAAGACTGGATGACGTACGTGATAACAATTGTTCAAATGCATAACGAATAGCTAGGAATCTAACTTGACCACCAGATTGGAGATGATGCGAGATGCAGCTTCTGTGAAGAGTTGTATCACTGACATGTACTCAGTAATATTGTTGGTGGCATTGCCAAGGAAGATTCCCCTGTAACCAAGTAGTTTTGACTCAGGTGTATAGAGGACCCAAGCAGCTGATGAAATGTGTCGTGTGTGATGACTGACACCATCTGCGTATCCAACGTATGGCAAGGATGACGAAGACATATGTGTAAAAGAAGAAATTTTTCATGAGAAAAACACTCAAATCCCAAAATGTCCAGATACACCAAAAAAGAGACAAAACTTATATACATAAAATTACAAAGCATATGCCCAGTAGAACACTAGGAGAAATATTTTTTCAGATAGAGCCCGTTGTGGGGCTCAACAAGTGGAATCCCATTACAATCCTGAAGTTTATAAGATCATTTTGAAAGGACTTTCATGATGATGTCATTAGGGGAATTTTGAGGCTAAACTGGGCCTCCTAAGAAAAATTTACAACAAAAATAAAATTTATAAGAACCCATAGGATTCAAGGTGATGATGTCAACCATGGGGGATGTTTCACCATTTTTGGAGTAAAAAAGTAAAAATATTAGAAATAATAAAATTAAAAAACTACTTTTTCAACTCGTATTTTCAACTTATATCCCTAAGGTTTTAATACAATTTCGAGCGGTAGTACTTTTTGGATGCAAAATTTAATTCCTCATCCAAGGAGTACCCTTGTTGCATACTTTCAATGGCCCCTGCTATATGAAAAATGAGAAATACATGAAAAAACATGTTTACAATCACGTGTTTCATGTATTTCTCATTTTTTGTGTAGGAGGATCCATTGAAAGTATGCAACATGAGTACTCCTTGGATGAGAAATCAAATTTTGCATCCAACGAGTGTTTCTGCTCAAAATTTGAGTAAACCCATAGGAGATAAGTTGAAAATATGAGTTGAAAAAATAGTTTTTCTTCTTTTCCCTCTTAAATTTGATGATGTAATCAAATATTATTTTATTATATCCACTATTATTTTATAATTTCCTTATCAGGCCCATTTTAGACCTCAAAATTGCCCTAATGAAGGACCAAGCCATAATGGTTGAAGTGTTCCTGCCCCCAAGAGGTCATGTCTCTGATCGTAGAGTAGAATGAGATCGCCTTCTTGGAAAGAACGAGGCTTGAAAAATTTATCATATTGAGATTTTACTCGGTGCTTGTGATCTTCTAGTGCCAGTGTGGCATCTCGACAAGTTTCGTCCAATTGATAGATCAAGATTAATAGCTCTTCTTTGACAGTGGTGCCAGGTAGGAGTTCAGCAACTAGCTTGAGTGATGGAATCTCACACTCAATTGGAAGGACTGCTTCCAGACTGAATGCTAGTTGGAATGGTATGAAGCCTGTAGTAGTTTTTACTGACATTCAGTATGCCCATAATGCGGAGTAAATCTTTTAATGCCATGTGGTTTTATGGTTTCCGACTATCCGACAAATCATGGTCTTGAGGATTCCATTTACGGCTTCAACTTGACCATTCGCTTTCATATAGTAGGATGAAGACTGATCTTGTCAAAAACCTAGCATGGAAGTTAACTCTATCATCATATGGTTCTGAAAGTGTGTACGATGTTCTGTGACGATTGAAAGGGATACACTGAAATGACAAATGACCTGATTGAATAGGAAGAGAGTGGCAGTTTCTCGATCGACCTTAAAGTGGGAATGGCTTCAGCCCATTTTGTGAAGTAGCCGACTGCAACTATGATGTAGTTGTGACCATCAGCAGAAGTGGGATTTCATGTGACAAAGTCTATTCCCCATTTAGCCAAAGGACCAACAGAGATAACTAGTTGAAGAGGGCAGGATGGGTGCACATTTTCTTCATGAAAATATGACACGGATGGCACTTCTAGACTACTGCAATACAATCTTTAAACAAAGTGGGCCAATAGTATCCTGCATGCAGGATTTTCTAGGCAGTAGCTATGCCACAAAGATGACCGCTGCAAGGCCCGGCGTGGTAGTCATTTAAAACATGTTCCACCTCATTAAGAGTGAGACAAAGCCAAAAAATAGTATTGACACCACGACGATATAGATTATCATTGAGTACGAGATAGTGTTTCACTTGGTGATGAATGCGAAGACGGTCGTCTGACGTGAGAGCTGGGAGGAATCGTTTAGTTTGGAGGTAGACTAGAATGTCCCCATACGAAGGATAAGAATAATCGACCATATAGACAGACTCATTAGGAAATAGATCATGAGCTACTTCTTCCAGGTCAATTCTGGGAAGGTCCGACAATAATTCAACAAAGACTAGAGATTTATTTTCTTTGGCAACAGTGAAAACCAAATCAAACCGTTGCAGGATTACAATCCATTTGGAATATTTTCCTTCAATGATTTGATGAGACAAGATGTGTCTCATTAAATTCTCCAAATAAATTATGGTAGTCTTCTGCAGCAGTATATAGTGTCAGAGGCGGGTGACAATGAAGACCACCACAAGAGATAGTTTCTCCACATGTGAATATCATAATTATGGTACAATGAGACCTTTTGATAAATAATATATCACATGCTCACTATCTTCATCGTGAACTTGAACCAAAACCATGCCTAGCGAGGATGGTGAGGCTTCCAGGTAGAGGAGAAAGTCGTGTGAATAGTTGGGGGCACTAAGAAGTGGGGCGGAAACGAGTGCTCATTTCAAGGCGTCAAACAATAGTTGAGCCTGATCATCCCATAGATACGGTATCCCTTTCTTGAGCAAGCACATGAAGCCTTTATTCATCTCAGCATAATTTACTATGAAACGACATAAGAAGTTTGCCTTCCATTGCAAACGTTGGAGTTGTAGAACGGATTGTGGTGCAGGTAATTCAATGATTTCCTTAACCTTATCGACAACAACCCTAATCCTGTGCTTGGAAAAAATTAAGCCAAGAAGATGTCCAGACTTGAAAAAAAATGAACACTTATGTCGATGCAGATGTATGTTGTAGAACCGACACCGAGCAAAGATTTATTTAAGATGCGCAAGGTGATGGGCTCGTTTCTTGGAGTGAACCAGAAGGTCATCCAAGTAAGTTTGTACAATGTGTCTGATATCATGAAATGCATAGTCCATAGCCCTTTGAAAATTTCCTCCCACATTCTTCAGACCGAATGGTAGTTTATGATATGAAAATGTGCCCTAAGGACAAATGAAGGCATTTTTATGCTGGTCATCCTTTTTAATCACTATCTAGTTATATCCCAAGAAGCCATCCATAAAGGAGAAAGATTTACATCCAGCACAATCATCGAGAATCTGATCTATGAATAGATTAGGGTAATTGTCTTTTGCAGAAGCGACATTTAGATCACGATAATCAACATATACCTGGATGGTGCCTTGTTTCTTATCTACGGGA
Organism: Pinus albicaulis; assembly: GCA_034641835.2. NCBI lineage: Eukaryota > Viridiplantae > Streptophyta > Pinopsida > Pinales > Pinaceae > Pinus > Pinus albicaulis. The sequence continues at coordinate 662,794,766 of CM076576.1, read as the reverse complement.
ATCGAATTGGATACCCGTTCCTTCAGAGGAACGGGATAGATGAAACCAGTGTGTAATATTTTTTTGACTTCAGCCTTGATAGCTGCTACTTTGCGAGGGTGGATAGATCGGAGCCTTTTTTGGACAAGCTTTGCATTTTCATAAATCTTGATTTCATGACTGATTGTAGACAAATCTATGCCATGAATTTCAGAGGAAGACCAAGCAAAAACATCGCAGAACTCCTTAAAAAGGAATGTGAAGCGTGAAATTTCCTCGAGATTTCAGTCAGCTCCAATCTTTATATTTTTCATGATACCCATTTTGACCGAGATATCTATGAGCATCATCTTGGAAATATTTCCCATGTTCCCTTTCGCGTCGATAGCTTTAAAAATCGTGTAAGCAGAGGGAACGATCTCAGGTGGGTCAAAAGACGAGATTTTAATAATGGTTCTATTCCGAATCAAACATCGAATCGCGATGGTGAAACTATCCCCAAGGTCGTTCCTCTAAAGAAATGATATCTTCAATAGCTTCATCCGTAGGTAGGACTTCATCGAGGATATCCTTAGAAGGAACTGTGATGGGCAAGAGGGTGGTACCATTGGTCGAAACCAAAGTAGTGGAGGGTTCAAATGAAAATTAGATGGCTTGATAAGCCAACTCAGCCGATGATACCGGCATCTGATCTTCGTAGGAATCATTTTCTGAAGGCACCGGTAGGATCCATGGATCGATAGAGCCATACGAAATGGTGGATATCATTTCAATCGTGTGTGGAACCTCAGGTGGCAGGAGAGGAAAACAACCCATCAGGGAAGATGCCTTCAGAAGACTCGTACCAACACTAACGTAAGAGTCAGGAACGCCTCCTACTAGGGGTACAGTGCTACTAGGTAACGTGGAATAATCAGGGGTGCAAAAGGATAACTGATCCACTATAACTATCTTCCCATCCAATGGAAAAAGGATGAGTCATAAAACCAAAGAGATAATGGAAATCATTGCGTAAGACCAAGTGCGACCCAACAAAATATTATAGTCGAGATGATGATCTATGACTTCTATGTCCACAGTTATCGTTTTCCCACTAAGTGAAATGGGAAAGCTAGCAAGGTAGCCTTTTGGGAGGAAAGTGTGGCAGTCGTAAGCTTTGAGGTAATTCAACGACAAAGACAAAGTGGGAGAACCTAAAGTGAGCCAACACAAAGTTTACATAATGCAGGTCGAAGCACCTTCGTCTATGACAGTGCGATGGATTGGTATCCCTTTCGACACAACTTGAACCTAGAAAGAAAGCTGGTGTGAAAGGTGAGGTTTGGATTTTTCCATGTCAAAGATAGCTAACATAGAATCTTGGGGGTAAATTCCACCAATGGATGAAAGAAGATATTTCCTTTGGGTTGGGCAGGTTTGCAATACTTCGAGTGCAAACATGGCTGACGGCACTTGTGCCAAATCTTCTATAATGTTGTAGTTTTGGGCAGCATGTGCAGAGGTGTTATAAGTCGTGTGTCGAAGTGTCCCTTTAGGGGGACGAATCATGGGGTTTGCAGCAGGCCTTTCAATATGCAAATCATTGGGCAGCGGTGGATTCAAACTTGAACTAGGTTCTTGAGTCTCAATGACTGGATTTCCATATATTTTAGCTCGAGTTTGGAGTTCAACAGTCTTCATGCCATAAATAGGAGATGATCCTTCACCAAAAGGATGAGTACCATCGTTGCCCCTTTGGGGGGGTTGTGGTAGGTTTTAAACCATGTGTTTTTGTTGCTATTGTGGATTATGGAAGGGATTGTGAAGGACGGTAGGTTTCCTTCCAGAGTCCTTGTTTGTGATAAAATCTGTGCATTCATGCAGCTGAGGAAATTTGTATGTCAAGTGGTCCTCCGCACAAATTATGCAAGGGAATCTCATTGGTTTCTCATTTCCTTTGTTGTTTTTAGCAGCGTTTTTTTGATTGGGATTATTTTTAGTACTGGACTGCTCTTCAGAAGGAGAGTTATTTTTCTTGTTCTTTCCACTAGGTTTTTGTGTAGACTGCATAGAATTTACCTTAGCAGTGGGAATATTAGTCGATTGGTTGGGGGTGGTGACAGCTGAAGATGGTTGGGAAGTTTTCCCATTGATTTTTTTTATGGTTACGCCAGAGGTTGCACCAATGAGGCCGTTGACATGCGCTTTGAGTAATTGAGTAGCAGGAGGATTCGAGTTGCCAGGGTCATGGGGGAGTAAGTCATACAACATGCCAGATTGCAAATAGATGATATATAAATGTCATGCATGACGGATGGATTGGTCTTCCATGACCACACCAGACAAGAAAACGTCCTTAGCGAGGGGTGGTAAGAGTGAATTACAAAACCATTTTGATAAGAGATGATCTAGGATTGGTGCTTTGACTAACATCCGCCTATGTCTCCATTCATGAATTTGATCAGAGATGTGGGTGGCAATGCCTTGGCACAGTGAGGTTAAGAGTTCCATTCTGGTTTCGTATAGAATATTTAATTGGAAGTTCTTAGGAAATTCCGTAGCTAAGGCACAAAAATTATTGATGGTCCCACGTGGTAACTCAATGTACCATTTGGTAGCGTTTCCTGTGAGAGTTCGGAGGAAAAGTCTAAGCCAGATACTATCATTCACCATGGAGTTAGAAACAGACCATAGATGAAATCTGGTGATGTGCATAGCCGAATCCTCCCCTTGTTTCCCTTTGAATTTAGGGATGCCCGATAGAATCTTGTGTGGTACTAGAGGCCAGAGTGGCTTTCGTTGATGGGATCATTGGTCAATTTGTAGAGGTTGGGGATGTCTAAAGCTACCGAGAATGGAAGTTGCATGTTTGCCCCCGGATCCAGCCAAAGAAGTGTTGGTTGAGCATTCGGACCATAGGGTCCGCCCATCAATGTGTTACCAATTAGATAAGTATGACTTTCATGATAAAAATTTCCAGTGAGTGGAGGTGTAGGGGTGTATGGTTGCTGTTCGTAGGGTATGTTGTACTGGGGGGAAACTGTTGGTTTCCCCTAGTGTAATAGCTGCCCCCTTACGCAAATTGGTTTTGGGGCTGGGTCACTAATATGGAGACGATAGAGTTAGCCAGTGGCATACTACTATTCACATAGTTGACCATCGACATAGACCCTACACCCTAAGTTTGACCACTCAAAGGAACAATGTTAACAATTCGTGGTCCTAGTTGTCCTATTAAATGTAGCGGTACCGAAGTGCCCCTTGGCATATATGTATTGGTGACACTGCCCCTTGGCATAATAGCCAAGGGGTTTGAACTCAGCAATGGGTTCCAACTAAAAGGGTTGCTAAAAGGAACCGAAGTAGCCTCGCTAGTGGAATGGAAACCGTGGGTGCCAACGTAGTCACAATAGGAGCAGATCCCAAAGGGTTTGGGGGTTCGCTTATAGATGTGGTGACCGGATTACTAGGACTGAGTATAGATTGGTTACTAGGGTTGCTAATCATTTGTGTAGAACTGACAACTGGCGAGGAAGATGGTGGTGGAACCGAGTTGGCCACCAACGGCATCGACCCTATGGTCACTAATTTTGAAATGGGTGTAGGTGCAGTCGAAGACATGACTGACACTGGTGTAACCTAAACTAACAATGGCCCCGACGGGTCAGTGAGAGGAGGATTGTAAGGAGGTACGACTCCTTCCATAAAAGGATCCTCTGGAAATTGTGTATGATAGGGAGCTATATGAGAGTCAGGGGTTGTCACTGGAGATTTCTCTTCCGGAGAAGGCACTGGCTCACCGAGACTCGAATCCTCCCCTGGTGTTAATAGAGGGAGACCTTGTTGCTGTCTATAAAGATGACGAGGGTCGAAGGATGCCACGGTGACCTGTTTAATTTTATCAAATTTTTATTGTGATGTACTATAAAGTCTCAGTGATAGTAACCACACACCTAGAAAAGAAAAAAGGACTTCTAAAATCAATCAATCAAGCAACCAGAAGGTGTATAACCCTGTATGAGTATTACCATTTTCTGGAGATGAAACCTAGTATCACAATAGCATACAAAGAGAGTTGATCAAATATATAGTTACGGTTACTCTAGAGCTTCGCCCGAACCTCAGACAATATGTGTAAGCACTCTCGTGAAGATGAGTACCCTCCCAAATATTGAAGATAGAGTAGGTCCATCTATTTTAGGTACCAGGGAAGCCCGCCCCACTCGCCTTGTGTAAGTCCCTAAAAATTATATCAACTAAAGATACCTCAAATCAAAGACACTGTCAGGGGGGTCACGTTTGTAGACAACACACTATATGGCCAGAACACCTAGATCCCCGATCTATTTTCGACATCCCCGAGGGGAACCCAAATATATAGCATGCCCACTGTTATGCACTCGAAGGCGGGCTACCTTCTCATGCACTCCAGTGTCGTCTCACGCTTAACTCTAGTAGTAGTGGAGTTGTCTCGATAGTATGAGTGAAATAGGATTTTACTTTTTAGTGACTCTATTTTCAATTTTTGTGATCTTGGGTGATTTTCTCAGTTCTCCTACCCCAAGATCCTAGCCTGAAATATTGTTGTTGTGAGCTCAGAAAAAGTTATGTGATTAATTTTATTATCTCTTGATTCTCAATGTACTTTCTTATTAGTCTTGCAGAGGGGAGTGGACGTATGAAATGTAGTGAGACTCTGACTCAAAACCATGCATAAAAATGCTCTAAATATTCAATTTCAATGAAGAGTTTATTCTACAGGGAGAGATCTTTCAAACATCCATGCACCAAACATACAAATAATGCAGTTCAAAATAAAAAGATTCAGACATATATCTATCCTCTCTAATATCTTTTTTAACCAAATATTTCAGAATGAATTCAACTATGTTCAGAAAAACTTAAAAAAATAAATTCTTCTTCAAAAAGTAGATGTGACTAACACTAACTTTTTAAAAAAGAAAACTAAAAATTCTAGCTGGTAACCAAGCACATGGATCAATAAATAGAAGCTAACCTGGTATCCAATAAATACACAACCAAAGGGAAACACAACAGGGGTGTAAACAACACATTTTGGCTAGGTAACGCTAGCAATAAGAGGCTACAAAGCATTAATGATAGAACTACCGCATTGTATCTGAGCATAAGAAATGTTATAATGCACTGGAATAGTATCTGGGGGAGAGTTACTCAAGGTAAAGTTTTACAAATGGCTAGGCAGGGGTGGACTCTTTGAGCTACTGAGATGGTTACAGAGCATGTAAAATGATCAGAAGGGGATGTGAGCAAAGGGAAAGAGCCAAAGTCTTAGAAACAAACAATATGGAAACTTGGGATTAACTCCCTAATGGAGTCACCATTTCTTCTAAGGGGTAAAATGCTTGGGTGGTAGTTGATGAATATCCCTCTTAGGGATTTCCGGTGCCCGAGGCAAACTGTAAGATTAGTTGTAAAGTTACAAAGACATTGCATACATGTTCATACTAATATATAATTGACAAAGTGAGATGTTGAAGGATTACCTCTTTATGGACATCGTGGGCTAAGCAGCGTGGTGAAAGTCCTTCCTCACCGGCTCCAAATCTAGATCCTGAAACCAAAAAAAACACCCATGTAATCTTCACAATGGTATCGCTTTATAACAATTAAACAAGTATATGACCGACATTAAACTATGAAAATTCAAGCCATTTATATCATGCTTCATAGACAAATGAACAACAAATGTGACACTGAAATATCAAATGGAAAAAATAGATACAGTTCTATTGATTTATAATAAGGAGGATTATAATCTTTGGTTGTACCAAGCCCCCCTCAGTCTTCAAATTCCTCTTTCTCTTTTTCTATCTCTGAGTGTGAAGATTCTTGGGCTAAGAGTTCTTAATGAACCTTGTCAATCCTCAGACCTCACACTCACCAATGAAATTATGCTCTACACACGATCAAACCTTCGACCTTTGACTAAGAGCCCAAACCTCCAATTTATAGGAAATGGAGAGGACAAACCTTTCCAGTCCTTTCAATCAGTTTGAATTGGGAAAGATATTGATGTTTCCTTGCCTTTCCTTGCTTTTGACCTCTATAGATGTCCAGTTGTGTTTGGAAACATCTAATAAAAGGTTTACTCCATAAGTTGTTGCTTTTGAATTGACTCATTCTGAGAAAAAATAGGAAATACCAGTCAGTTTCTGCGGGATTTTTCCCTTTTCACATAAAAACACGGATAACGCTGCCCTTAAGGCAAGACAGGACATTTTTTTTTTTTTTGGTAAGTTAGGCTATTCTATTAATTCGAAAAAAGGGAAGTTACATATGCTACAGGCGGGGTTGGCAAGTTGCACTTAGCCAATCCCAACCTTAGTTACTCAGTTTTGGGGCTGCCTCAGAGAAGGAAACCATTTCGAACAAAACTTAAGACAAAAAATTACAATATGTGCAATAGCGTTGATATATCTAGGTAGCATAAAATATGCAGAAGAAAAAAAGCACTGATGATGTCAAGCTTGACAAAAGATACAGAAGAGTTGTGTGGCTGCACAAGCCTCTATATTCATCTTCATCATCACTGTTGGGGACCTCCTCCTCGATGGGGCAAGCAGATGCCTTCGCAGCCACTTCCTCTGAATCTGCCAATGAATGCCTGGGTTTTTGGACCAATGTGCAAAGGATGGGGGACTCCGGATCTGCCCTGTTAGGGACACGCGTCCAAATTCCATAAGAATCCATCACCCAGATATCGAAATCATCATCTTCCTTCTCCTGAATCAGGAGCGGGAGAGTCTTGCGGAGCTGGGGGTTTATCTGGTGAGCAATGGTGGACTTCCGCGAGCTGTGCCTACCTATCTGTGCAGCTTGCATAGGGGCTGCTTCCTCCTGCTCGGGGTTGGGGCTCTGACGTGTAAAAATGATGAAGTATGAGCCTTACTTTGACTCTAGTTGATTTTCCTTTCCATGGTGATAACATCCAGGGAGAGCCCCTCTTTGTCCACCTCGGATGGTTCTCTGGCGTAATCTAGGGGCCATTGCACAATAAGGAAGGGGGGAGAAGTCAAGGGAGGGATACACAACAAGGGTAAAAGAAACACTAGGGCTCGGGGGGTCAGAAGGGTTGGGGAAGAGTTGCATAGATTAGGATGTCACATCCTAGAGGGGACTGCATGACGTAACATTGAGAATAGGGTTGCGCGGACTTCTGAAATCAGGGAAGTGCCAGAGCTGAGATAAAAAAAATGAAAGGAAAAGGGAAAATACAATGGGTTGTTCAGGGTTGGAAGCTCATACTATTAAAGGGGCTTGGACACATGTGAGGAGGATGGAAATGAGTATGCCTCGCATGCAGCTATGTGCCATGATCGATCGCTTGAGCAGGCTCGAGGGGAGGGGGATGGATGATATACGGGTTAATCATGATAATAACTAATGGTGGTAGATGCGGAAGGGTGCCATAGAAAGGGTGACGTAGTTCGCAACGTCTCATCATCATAAAAATTGCTAATGGTGTGAGGATCTGCAGCAGGTGAGGCTCTACGTAGAAGATCCTCTTTCTCCGGGATGTGTGAGATATGATTTTCAATCGTGTTAGTTCTATCACTCGCATCTGGGGAGGCAAGACAAAGCATTAAGCTAGGCGCTAGTGCTCCCTTTGCATGGTTAGGGTGCGTTATAACTCGACCTAGCTATCTCTAGGGTGCATTACCATGGAAAAATGGGTCTTTGTCTGGGTCATTTTCTTCCTTCCATGTTACATTCTCCTCTGAGCTGATGAGGAGGTCATTTGCCCTGTAACACCAGTAAATAAATAAAAATATACCCCCTGTACAGTTCAAATGTTTATTTACATTACATTTATTTATTTATTTATCATGCCCCCATGTTATTGGCCCACGATATTTATCCCATGGTATTAAAATGGTATTTTCCCCATAGGCTTCACCTAAATAAAACATTTTTTTTTAAAGTTTTCTTTAAATATAAAGAGGTTTATGAAGTAAATATAAAAAGAGGTTTTATTTATTTACCATACCCCATTAAACAAATAAAAATATACCGCTTTTACATTTCAAAGGTTTACTTACATTACATTTATTTATTTACCATAGCCCCATGTAAATAATTTACCATACCTCTAAAGTAAGTATAAAAAGAGATTTTATTTATTTACCATACTCCTGGTAAATAAATAAAAATATACCCTTGGTACATTTAATTAACTACATTTCTCGCATTACATCTACACATGTGCCTTATACTCCGACATATCAAAAGTTTACATTACATTTCTCACATTACATCTACATACCTCCTTATAATCTGACATATCAAAATTTTACATTACATTTCTCTCATTACATCTACACATCTCCTTATACTCCGACATATCAAAAGTTTACATTACATTTCTCATATTACATCTACACATCTCCTTATACTGCTCGTCTCCACCCAAAAAGATGAAATGTAGGAAAGTGAATTAGTTATCTAAATCTATCATTTTCTTTTTATATATAAATCGTGTATAATTATTTTAAATTTGATTGTTGCTAATAGTGGCATTCCTTTTTCACCCAATATATATAATGCATATTTTTTTGATAGTGCTAACTTTGAGTACCTAATCAATGGAATTTCGCTACAAAAATGTTTAGAATTGTAGAGAAATAGTTGTCCTTATACACAACTATTTTTTCATAATTTATAATCTTATATTTCGATGGATTGTAGAAATGGGATTAAAACGCACATACCACAACCGAAGAGATAAAAAAAATCTTCCCAAGCACCCAAAGGTTATCAAGATTTTTTCTAACATCCTCCACATTCAAGAAGTGAAAACAATACAAAATATTCAATAGCATGCTAACCTTTGGTCTATAGTGGAGAATATGCCCCCAATGATCATATAACCACCCATGCATCTCACAATCCTTCATCTCGCTGAATTCCCACCTGTCGATTAGAGCTTGTTTATGTAAACTCAAAACCCTGTCCCAGAAAATGTCATTGCCTAAAACAAGGGCTTGAACAATATGAGTTGCTTTAATAAGATTGGTTTTTTTCTATAGGTAGAATGAAAAGACACGGGGATCACAGAACTAGAGAGTTGAGTAATAGGAGCATGTTGAATGGGGATAAAATTTGTTGCACTAGTCAAATTATAAATGTTAATTTTCAAATTGTCACCAAATATCCATGGAGGAATTTCCTTGACATCGATTGTGGCCTAGATCAATGCCTCATCACCTGGGGATCTGGAACCATGCATGGCCATCCCATCAGGCACCATAATAGAAGGTGATCCAAAAATATCTAGAAATGTCTGTCACAATCATTAACCCCGCGCTTGAGAATGCATAAGGAAAGTATAATGTGTCTCCATCACATAAATTTCCAGTATTAAAAGTATGTGATCTAGGGGATCAAAAATATTCTCAAAAATCAAAGTACTCAAATTCTCTTGAAACCAACTCCAAATCGTAGATCTCGTCATTATTATTCCAATGACGCTTGAATCGTCTCAATCTGGCATTGTATGAGAAATTGATTGTGTTATGAAGTTTTTTACAAACGTCTAAAAGGTCAAATTGTAGGTTTGACTGGGCAGATGACTTGGTAGACCATACACTATTGTGGAGCTGACGTCAGCAGGTTGAAAATGTAGTATGGTTGACAGACGGGCCAATCAAGACAAGAGAAGTGGTGACTTTCTATTGGTTGTGGTAATTGTGGTTGGAAAACCAAAAGCCACCACGTGGCCCAATGAAACGCTGCCACATGGTCCTAGGAAGGCCACCACATGGCATAATAGTTGGCACAAAAAATTTTGTTTATGGACTGATCAACCTCCCCGAAGTTCGACCCTGTGACCTCTAGAAAACTAATTTTCTACTCTATCGACTTGCTATATTGTTTCTTGTTATATAATGGTCTAACGATTTTTGATAATGGGTTATGGTTGGCGCATTGGGGAGAGGGTCAGGACGGTGTGCTCGTGTGACCAACACAACCCGTCGTTATATGATATAGCACATGTTCATGGGCGGAAGCGGAGTGGGGCAGGGCGTGTGGCCCTATGGTCACCACGTAACCAACGACGAAATCCAAGGCAGGGGCATGTGCGTCGTACCCTGTCCGTAATCCTTTTAATGGTAATATAGCATGGATCGAGGTTGGTGGGTCATGTAGCCTTTGGCCCGTACTCCCTAGTCATATGGGTCCATACAACCAAACCGGGGGCAGAGAAACTAGGGGCCCTATGTCAAACTAATCATTCGAAAATTTGCACCATAATTGGTGGGATTATATCTGAACACACACACATTTTTCGCCTTTCATATCCGCTAATGATATGATTCATTCTCAGTTTTAACAAAAGGTCGATTTTGCAGAATAGTTAGTAAGAAAAAGAAGGAGGAGGCCTAAATTGGCCATTTTTCAGCCTTTTTGAGCCCAAGAAGAGCCTACACAGGGATTTTTGGGTGTTATGGACACAATGGAAGTTTTATTTTTACAATTTGAGCATTTTATGTTGATGTAATTTGCATTTGAGCATATAATTTAAAGATCGAACATTGGAAGTTGGACCCGAAGATGTAGCACAAGAGGGGTGAACCTTGTCATCAAATTTTTGTTTTTTGATGTTGTATGTTGTATATTTTTACTCTTTAAATGTGAAAAAATTAACTAATTTTACTAATTTTATGTGCTTTTTAAATTTCAATCCATTTCCCTACATGCCTCTAAACTATGTTACAATAAGGCTCGATGGACTTTTTACCATTGAGAAACAATGAGAAACCCTAAACATCCAAAAACCTAACCCTAGGAGATGAAGCATCAAAAGCTTATGGGACTCGTTGTGGTAAATTGGAATGTCAAATTTCTGAGGTCATAACTTTTACATGCGATCTTCGTTTGGCTATCATGATACCTCGTTTCAAATATTTCAAAGAGGAGGCAAAAAAACAAGTAAATTCCTTTGGCACTTTTCTAGTCTCTTTGTTTTCCCTATAAATATCTTTTAGTCCCTCAAAATGGCTCTAAAATTTTAGGACCCGAAAAAATTCCAAAAAATAGTAAGTTGTGCTATAATTAAGGAAAATGAAAAGAAACAATAGTGGGGGTCTAAGTGGAATAGGCAAGTGGCCAAAAATATCCACCTGGATCAATGGTGACTTTGATTGCAGCCTTATCTCTTGCTCAAATGAGCTCACATTTTCTTGGAAATACATATAGCTAATTAGGGTGTTCCATACTCCATGCATGCTATTGTGATTCTGGACACCACATATCTCCACAATGGTATGATATTGTCCACTTTGGGCCTAAGCCCTCATGGCTTTGCTTATGGGCTTTACCCCAAAAGGCCTCACACCAATGGAGATATTTGTCCATCTTTATATACCCATGATCCTCCCCACTTCTAGTCAATGTGGGACTTTGGTCGTATACCCAACAATCCTCCCCTCGAACAAAGGACCATCGAGCCTCCCCTCAAACGATTATCCATCCGTCCATTCTCTACCAACCAGGATTCTCCGCTCCAATGCATTGGAAGCACACGCCTTACATGGAGCACCACCTACCTCGAGAGCATGCTCTATCCCAGGTCAACTCCTCTTCACCGTGTTGGGACTAGGACACGTCCATGAAGAATCTGGAGCATACCGCCTGTATAACCGAGCTCATCCATGGATCCCATCGTGATATTACCGGGGCCCACCACCTTCGTTCGACATTCGAGGATTCATCCACTTCGCTAACTTCGGGGTCATGGCTCCGATACCACTTGTTATGATTCTGGACACCACATATCTCCACAATGGTATGATATTGTCCACTTTGGGCCTAAGCCCTCATGGCTTTGCTTATGGGCTTTACCCCAAAAGGCCTCACACCAATGGAGATATTTGTCCATCTTTATATACCCATGATCCTCCCCACTTCTAGTCAATGTGGGACTTTGGTCGTATACCCAACACATGCATCATATCAATGACCGACAAGGTGTCTTTGAGTTGCACACCTTTCCATTTAACTGCATTTTGAATTGAATTGAGTATAGTAGCCAACTTTTGGAGTTTCTTGAGTTCTTGGTACAATTGCTTCATGATGTCCTCTAGTGATTTATTTATCTCCAATGTGTTACACTTATAATCCTTATTATAATATCTTGAATTTGATAAAACCTATTTTTCTTTCTATAACCTTTAGATCTCTTGGTGGCACCGATGCGATAGAATTTTCCTTGGATTCTTCCTCCACAAGGTCTTTCGTAATTCTTCTCTTGGTAGGAGCCATACCTTTGGACACTGATATGCTAAAATATTGCAAATTGACCAAGCCTGAAATATCAAATATTTCCATTTGAATAAGTAACTTAGAAAACTAAAATTAAATTAGAGTGAAGCACAAAAAAAACAATGCCGTCTGAACCTTAGAGATGATCTATGGTGCAAGGAAAAAATTATTCTATCAAACAAGATATCATCATGAGTGAATTAATGTATTCGAATTATAAATATTTCCTCCATCATACAACTTGGTAATGCACCCTTGCATGGATGAATCATGACACAACTATGTATATGATGTGACACATTTCATAATTTCATCACATTCTATTGAAAGGGGTTGTGTCGTAATGCAACACTAAAACCTTGATTTCTCAATAAATATGCAACAGGATGAAGTATTCAAGTGTGGTAATGAGGATAAATTTAACATTGCATGAAGAGGGTTTTGACACTTCATATATTAAAGTGTGATGCATGCTAAATGAAAATTCTAAGGGTTATGCAAGTTAGTGATGAAGCATTGTGACGTGAAACAGTGACATGAGGGAAAGGGGAATGGGAAATGACTAAGTGTTAGAGAAATAAATGTTATATATATATATATATATATATATATATATATATATATATATATATATATATATATATATATATATATATATATATATATATATATATATATATATATATATATATATATAAGTTGAGAGTTGAAGGGTTGGATAAATGAACGATCACACAATTGTTTTTAGCGTAATGCTTACAATCTAATGACAAAACATATGTGAGAAGAGGATGTGAAAAAAATTACCTAAAACACGGCATGGAAAAATACGAGTGTTAGAATTCCAGGAAACATGATGCAGGCTTGGGTGACAAAGATGTGTTAGCAATCGACATAGTGAAAGTATCCTAGGAATACTTGCAACAATATGTCATGGTGAAAATTAAAAAGAGGGGGTGGAGGTATATATATACAATTTCACCATCGGAAGTGAATTAAATGCACATTAATTTTGTTCAAAAACCATTATGCCCAAGGACACAATATTTTTCTGCACCGATCATGTGCTTTTGGCAAGACACACATCAGAAATATATTTGAAATAAAACTTAGTATCACATATCATGGTTGAATTGGTATGACACTAATTTGTGATGCAATGAAAGGTTATGATCTTCCCTTCATCAAATTTTAAGATTTTTCCAAGTTATAACGTCCTTATGTATTGTAGTTCAAGGGTAAAGAATGGTCTTAGGATCTTGTTGACATAGATGGCTTAGTGTTTTGGATGAGGCAACCCTAAATTTTCCTCTTGTCAAAAGAATTTAGGGTTGTTGTAGCTACTACAACAGTTTCATACACAATGTGATTTGGATTATTTATCGTTCATTTCAATTGGTTTGCATATTAGTTTTATGCCTTGTATTTTACAATTAAAATTTTGTGTTTAATATTCCTTTGCTTATAATCAAAATTATGTTAACCTTTTAAATTATAACTAGACTGGCAAATCCATTTCTCATTTTGCATTGATGCTCTATTTTGGTTATCCTTAATAGTTGATTTACAATTTTAGAGGTAAGATAAGACCAATGAGGAGAAAGGATAACACTTTGAAACTATTTAGGGTTGCATGAACACTTTATTCAAACATTGTGAAAAATCATAGCATGTCATAAGGGGCTCTGTGCTAAAACATCCCAGTGATCAGAACACCTCTTTAAGTTTTTTTTCCCTATTTTGTATTTGTGTTAATAGTGAGATTGCTTAGTGAAGGGACCTTAGATTAATACCCAAATAGTAAACATCCTTTAGGATGCACTCTTGAATTAATTTTATTTATTAGCAACCACAATGGACCAAGTTATAGTAAAGTTAAGGTTTGTGACTTGTGAATGAGATATAAATAACCAAACTTGGGGTCCTCTAACTAAATCTAAATTTATCCTCTAATTTCACAACAAGGAAAATAACATGTTTATAACTAAATAATTATTTTGCAATAGCATATAAATAAAATTTGATTTACAACATGTTAAGCATATTAAACATGTAATAAATTTGATTTGTAGAAACTTACATAAATAAAACAACAAATAAAAGAATAACTAATATGGAAGTTGGGTTAGGGTACTCCTGTTGGGGATGCCCGACTGAATTTTCCACCCCTTCCAACTAGGAATGTCTATCAGAATTACTAGCCAGGGAACCTCCATAGGTTTCCTGGCCCTCTGAGCCCAAGTCCAGTCCCAAATATAGTGTTTTCAAGTTAGATCCAACACTCCCCAATAGATCCAAATCTTATTTCTCCCGCCTCTCTCTTAGTTATCTCCCCTCCCTTTCTCCATATCCCACTCCAAAAATAATGAAAGACGAAAATAAGCCCCTAAAAAGAAAACAAATACAACCCCCCTCTTCCATTCTCCCTCATTATTTTATGCCTCCCTTCCTCATCCATCCCAACCATCTCTCATGAATACCACCCATCATTTGAGTAAATGCCTTGAATGCCTCCCCATATTTTTGACTTCAAGGCCTCTGGCTTTCACCCCTTGACACTTCCTCGATCCACTCTGTACATATCACTCTACCTACCCCTTCTCCCTTAATTAACACTAAGGCATTTCATTCCCCAACTACCCCTTATTCGTTCAATTAGATAATATTATTCTTGCAATGTTAGTCAAAATCGAAGAATCTTATTAATTTAATAATTCAATGAATCTTGTTTAAATATAATCATTAATTATAGATAATGTTTTAAGGTTAATTAATCACTAATAATGATTAGCCATTAATCAAGATTAACCATTTATTTAATCATTCAACACTTTAAGCTTTAAAATATTAGTGTATTCATACGATGTGTGGGTACGTAGCTAACATATGGATACCTATTACATATACTAATAATACTTATTGTAACTAAGCACAAAAGCCAATCACTCAACAGGTAGGCTAATAAGATAATCGAAGATAATAGGTGCACGTAGGGCATTACAATAGTTTATAATTAAAATTGTGGGCTTAATATTCCTTTTCTTATAATCAAATTATGTTAACCTTCTAACTTATAACTAGACTTGTAGATCGATTTTTCAATTGCATTGATGCTCTGTTTTGGTTATCATTCATAGTTGATTTACATCTGTAGAGGAAATATAAGACCAATGAAGGGTAACGATAACAATTTGCAACTCTTTATGGTTGAGTGAACACTTTATTCATTAATTGTGAAAGATCATAGCCTATCACAAGGGGATTTGTGTTAAAACACCCTAGTGGTCACAACACCTCTTAATTTTTCTTTTCCTCTTTTGTATTTATGTTAATAGTGGGATTTCTTATTGAAGGGACCTTGTATTAATACCCCAAATAGTAGAAATCCATTAAATTTAACTCTTAAATTCCATTTCTTCGTTAGCAGCCACAATGGACCTAGTTCTACTGAAGATAAGGTTTGAGACTTGTAAATGAGATGGAAATACTGTGTCTACAACTAAGTAAAAAAATTGCATCTCGTGCCTTTACAAAACAACCCTTAATCATATTATCCATTGAATGAGTTCCCTATGTTCTTAAGTGTAATTTTTTAGTTATCTTACAATATTTCACATTTGCAATAATAGATTAGAAGGCCCATTAATGGTCTGACCTATACACATAAGATGTAGTATCTCTAAGTTCATGCTTATGAATTAATAATTTAATATCTCAAATTTGAGCAATTAAACTCACTGACACCATAATCAATCACAATCAACCCTCACCAACCATTTTCAAGCATAATCAACATGGTTAATAATAGATAACCATAATCCCATAATTTAACCATAATCAACGTGGTCAACTTTAGGCAGTCATGGATAATAATAGTCAACCATAGCTAACATTAGCTTTTCATTAGCAATCATAGTCAATTGTCAACTATGGTTAAACATGGTCATATATAATTTACATGGTCAAATGTAGCCAACCATATTTTAATAGTTACCCTTGGCTAACCAATATCAATCGTGGTCATACATAGCCAACCATGGTCAACAATGTACACCCATGGTTAGCATGGTTTTCCATAGTTTCCCTGGCCTGTCCCAATCAACCATACTCAATAATAGTCAACCATGGTCGACCGTAGCTAATATTGGGGAACTATAGTCAATCATGGTCAATAATTGTTAGTCATGGTCAACATGGACAACTTACAATATGGTAACCATTTTCAACCATAGTCAACCATATTTAATCTTGGTTAGACATGGACACACATAATCTACACGATAAAATGTGATTAAGCATGGCTAACCATAGTCAACATGATCAAAAGTGGTCATCATAATCAAACAGATTCAAACTTAGTTAACCATAATCAACCATAGTCATCATGGTTAACCATGATCAAACATTATTGAACTATGGTATAACTTAATTAGCCATACTCAACCATAGTCAACCATAAGCAACTCTAGGTAAACATAGTCACCCATAGTCCATGACCCTTAGATAATCATCATTAGTAAGAATTGTCAACCACGGTTAACTAAAATATTTCATACTGTCTTGCTTATTGCCTCTACAACATTTGTTGTCTGACTGTCATAGTGCGTTCCATAACGCTCCTATCCATCTATTCCATGGACTGTGTTAAATAGAGCTTGACTCTCTGCGTTAATTAATTATGGTATGTGCATTGTTGCTTAGTTGTAATGCTCAGCCTGTTCTATAGAAATTAGCTGAATAAATCACTTATTCAATGGAGATTAACCCGATTACACATCAATTTCGAATTGCATGCATAACACATAATCTCATCTACAATTAATTGTCACATGTGGAAATAGTAGAAGCGATCGCACATCAAATCAATCACACATTAACTCAGTATGTATGGGGAAAGCCTATAGCTGAAAAACCCCGCAACTATTGTGTATATTATAATGGAGAAATCATGTAACAAAACAAGTACAATACTCCTCACAAGTACTCAGTACTTTCTCATAAAGTCACACACAATCTAGCTCAGTTTTGAACAGGTTACTGGTTCAAAAATCACTGCTAATTGCCTTGCCTCTATTGCGCAATCATGGCCTGTCTATGTAGAGATCCAAGATTCGAATCTCCTTGGCTTGACTGCGCAATTGTCATGGACAATTCCTCCAAGTGTGGTGCAAATCTCATGCACAACTGATCCTCCAACTGATAGCTATACTCACCCTTTCATCTACCTCTTTCACTGGTCTCCAGTGAACTGATCATGCACTGTAGTGAACTGATGTGTTCTTGAGTTGACTAATGAGTTACTAATTAATGAATTAAATAATATTTAATTCACTCCACTCATAACTAATTGATTAACTAGTTAAACTAATCTCAACTAGTTCAACTAAGATAAACAGAACACAACTCCACTATCTGTCTCATTAACTCCTCCAAAACTTCTGCCACTGAAGTCCAACTGAAGTCAACCATGAAAGATGCCATCAAACCCTAGGAACCACGTGATTCCTCTGTCAGATGCATGAGCCACATCTGTAGCTCGAACTGAAGTGCTCCAAGAGAGTAAACTGATGTTTAGAGTCTAAATATTATTAAGGGTAAATAATATTTGACTTCCATATTTTTAGGAGAGGTAGTCTAAAAATAGACTTTGACCTCTTTTGACCTAAAAATAGAGTCTCATCTATTTTTACCAACATGTCGCATACTCCAAGAATCTCAAACTGGAATCCCCGAACCATGCTCCGTATGTCTAAAAATAGACATAGTCTAAAAATAGATTTTGTGCCAGAATTTGCCTGCGGGGCCACTTAGTGAAGGCGACTTCATTTCACTAAGCTCCATCATCTTGCTGCATTCTCAACATGTTCTACATCTCTACTAGTTACATATACTATTATCAACACCAAATCTCCCAAATTTTTTGAAAGGATTGAATTGGAGCACTGTTGGAAAATTACTGTCCAAAGATATCTCGACATTCATGCCACTGTGCACTTTTTGAAACCGTTTTTCCATTGAAGACTGTGAGTATGGGCATCTCTAATATGCATTTTTTGAAACCGTTTTTGAAATATTTCCATTGAGGACCGTGAGTAGATGTTTTCAAAATTGGATTACAAATACCATTGGCTAGTTAATATCGTCTTTATGTGTTGAACGTAAAATGTTAAAGTGTTGTTGCATGAGTTTGGATCTTGTGTTGTTCTAGTGACTGCGTTACATTAGCTTGAAAGTAGTATAATACATGTTTTTAAACCCCTATATATGCCTCCTTTGCGTTGTATTTAAAAAGCATTGTTGGAATTTAATTCAAACTGCACGTAGAGCAGAGACGACAAAATTAAACACTGATGGAAATATGAAGGACCACAGGAGCAGCAAATCCCCAGTTCTGATCTTCAGGCAACCACATACTTATTTGCAACACCCACCAGAAATTAATTCTTCACCTAACTCATTAAACACACAGCCAGCAACATATTCCGGGGGGCAGAAGGTATGAGGAGACAAAGGGGAAGATGACCCACTGGAGATGGTGATGTCATCACTTCTCCGAATCAACTAAAATTCATTCCAGGGGGATAAGAGTGTTGGAATGAATGTTTACCAACCAGCCCCCAGAAAGTATAAAGGAATGTTTGTTTTAATGTTTTTATTATTTACATTTTACTGCAACACATTTTGATTTTTAACTTTGGTTTATGTTTTTTATAAGAGTCGCAACATAAGTTTTATGTTTTTTTTTTTAAAGTTTGGTCATATATATTTTGATATATATATCTATATATATATATATATATATATGTATGTATGTATGTATGTATTATAAATATGAAATATTTATAATATATATTTATATATATAATGTAATATTCCGTGCGCATTAAAAGAAAAAGAGGAGTGTGGCTGTGTATTAAAAGTAACAGAGAGTAGTACAACAGTGTATTGTGAAAAAAAAGCGCAAAGGAAGAAAAGACAGAGAGCTGAAAACTGTGTGTGTAGCAGTGGAAAAAATAGAGAGCAGAATTTGAATAGCACTACGTGTGTAGCAGTCAGAAAGTTTTTTATATAAATCCTGAATGCTATAGTTCTGAAGGTATCATTTTGTAACAGTCCAGTTTTTATTAATGAAATATATGTTCTACACATCTCTATCCGCATTTTTAATTAAATATCTGTGTTAAATTGAGGAATTTTGTTTTTTCTGTGTGTTAAGGAATTGTTCAGAAATTCCAACATGGTATCAAAGCTAGTCCAGGCTCTTTGAAGTTTGTCAAAGAAGCTGAAGGAAGGAGTTGTTGAAGCAGTTCTCCAGCAGAGTGAAGGCTCAGCAAGTCTAGATATTTTTCAAAAACAGAGGTTTTGTTTTTTTGTTTGCTTTAAAATATAGTCAGATAACTTTAAGAAGGAAGTTTTTAGAGACAGAGCTTATTTCTTAGCAGAGAGATAGTTTATTAAAAAAAACACAGTCAAGTTTTTAAGCATAGTTCAGAAAACTAGCCATGGCAGGAGCCAACACAAGCATGAGTATTGGAAATACTCAACTCCCACAATTTAATTGGAAGAACTATGACTATTGAGAAATCAGCATGAGAGCCCTATTTGCCTCTCAAGACTTATGGGAGTTTGTTGAAGATGGTTTTGAAGAACCGGAAGATGAAAATGCTTTTAATGCCTTAACACATGCAGAGAAGGATTTTTTGAGGAGTAATAGGAAGAAGGACTCAAAAGCCCTCTTCAATCTCTATCAAGAAGTGCATGAAAGTGTATTCCCAAGGATAGTAGAAGCTAATAGGTCCAAGGGTGCATGGGATACCCTCTAGACAACCTATCAAGGTATGGAGAAGGCGAAGACAACAAAGCTACAATTGTTGAGGAGAGACTTTGAAACTCTCTGTATGAAAGAGTTTGATAACATAGATTCATTCTTCACACATGTGATTGGGTTGGTTACCCAGGTAAGGTCTCATGGAGAGACACTTGAAGAAAGAAGGACAGTGGAGAAAATCTTAAGAAGTTTACCCTCAAGCTTTGATGCCATAGTAGTGGCAATAGAAGAGACCAAGGATCTCTCAAATTTTTCAGTAGATGAGCTTCATGCATCACTGATAACACATGAACAAAGATTGAGAAGAATAGCAGACTCATCTTTGGAGCATGCCTTCAAGACTCAAATGTCCTTTGGAAGAGGAAGAGGTAAAGGCAGAGGAAACTACAGAGGAAAAGGTAGAGGAAAAATCCAGAACCAAGGAGGAGGAAATAGCCCAACAAATACAAATGGAAGGGGCAGAAACCAAAATCTGAACCAAGGCCAAGGCAACAGCTAGAAAGGTGGACAAAATCAAGCACATGGACAAAGGTATGACAAATCCCAAGTCAAATGTCATTACTGTAAAAAATATGGCCATTATGCCAATGAATGTAGGAAGAAACATAGTGACATGGGTAATAGACCTAATGCTAATTTTACTAAGGAAAATATCAATCAAGAGAAGTTGTTTTTAGCATGTAATTTGGCTGAAGAAAAGAGTGAAGATATATGGTTTCTAGATGTAGGATGTAGCAACCATATGACTGGAAAAATTTCCATGTTTTCAATGTTATATGAAAATGTGAAGTCTCAAGTTACTTTGGGGACAGACAGTAAGGTCTTTGTCATGGGAAAATGTAGAGTAAATGTTTTGACAAAGAAAGGAGAAGGAAGATCCATATCAGATGTATATTATGTGCCTGGTATGAAGTGTAACCTCTTGAGCATTAGAAAAATCATTCAAAATGGGTACAATGTTTTATTTGAAGATGATGTATGCACCATCATGGATAAACCACCAAGCAAGCAATGCATTGCATAAGTGAAGATGACAAGGAACAAAAAGCTCCCTCTCAAGATGAGAGCAGATTTGAAGAAAGGAGCTGAAATGGCAGCAGTGACACAAGAGACATTCCAAAGAGAAGCCAAGGATGAAAATTGGTTATGGCACTTGAGATTTGGACATCTCAGCTTTGGAGGTCTGAATTTGTTGCATAGGAAAGGAATGGTAAAGGTCTTACCATTGATTGAGAAACCAGACAGCCTATGTGAAGGCTGCATCTTGGGAAAACAACACAGAGAAAGTTTTCCATCGGAAAAGAGCATAAGGGCAAAGGAACCCTTAGAAATAGTCCATTTATATTTGTGTGGATCAATGAAAACACCATTATTAGCAAGCAACCATTATATGCTGACTTTTATTGATGATTTCACAAGAAAAACATGGGTTTATTTTTTGAAATTTAAAAGTGAAGTGTTTGAGAAATTCTGCCACTTTAAAGCTCTTGTAGAGAATAAAAGTGGGTAGCGTATTAAAGTCTTAAGAACAGACAGAGGAGGAGAATATATCTCAAAATAAATTCTTCGTTTTTGTAGAGAAAATGGGATAAATAAGAAATTTATATCAAGCTATACAATGCAGCAAAATGAAGTTGCTGAAAGGAAGAACTGAACCATCATGGATATGGTAAGAAGTATGCTAAAGGCAAAACATTTTCCAAATGAATATTGGGCTGAAGTTGTACATTGTGCAGCATATATTTTAAATATATGCCCAACCAAATCTGTAATGAACAGAGTTCCTAAAGAAGCTTCGAGCGGCATAAAGTAGCATGCCACCCACATGAGAGTTTTCGGTTGTGTGGCTTATGCACACATTCTGGATCAGCTAAGGAAGAAGTTGGACAGTAAGGGGGAGAAGTGCATATTTATTGGATACAATGAAGAATCCAAGGCATACTGATTGTATAACCCATCCACTAATAATTTTATCATAAGCAGAGATGTACAATTCATTGAGGAAGAAGCTTGGGATGGAAGCATTGAGAAAATAGTGAATGTGAAGAGTTGTTTGTCTCATGATGATAATGAGGAAGAGATGGCTGAAATACATCCCTCATTAGCAGCACCACCTCCACCAACATAAGGACAGTAAGGGACACCACAAGCAGGTATGAGAACACCTTTGAGAAATGATAACAGTGCTTCTCCAAGCACATCACAAGGAGCGGAATTGAGTGCTTCTACAAGCACAAGTTCAGCAAGTGAAAGAGGAAAAAGATTTAGAAATTTGAATGATATTTATGAGAAAGAGGCAGAAAATTAAGGTATGAACTCTTTATTTTCATTGTATTGTCATGTAGATGATCCTATTCATTTTGAAGAAGTCGTAAAAGATAAAAAATGGATAGATTCTATGGATGAAGAAATGAATGCCATAGAGAAAAATAAGACATGGGAATTAGTTGATCTCCTAAAAGGCAAAGAAGTCATTGGAGTTAAATGGGTCTAAAAGACCAAAAAAAATGCTGAAGGTAAGATTGAAAGGCACAAGGCAAGACTTGTTGTCAAATTCTACAAGAAACAACAAGGAAGAGACTATGAGGAAAATTTTGCACCAGTTGCAAGAATGGAAACAATAAGAGCAGTGTTGTCCATAGCAGTACAACACAATTGGAAAATTTACCAAATGGATGTGAAATCAGCATTCCTAAATGGAGTATTGATGGAAGAGGTTTATGTTGAACAACCTCTGGGCTATGAGAAAGCAGGCCAAGAGCACAAATTTTGCAGATTGAAGAAAGCTCTGTATGGGATGAAACTAGCACCAAGAGAATGGTACAGTAGGATAAATGCCTATCTACTGGAAAATGGGTTTGAAAAATGTGAAGGAGAACCCACATTATACATCAAGGAGAAAGATGGTAAGATTCTCATTTTTTTTTTGTATGTTGATGATGTTATATTCACAGGTAATGATGCTTACCTCATTCAGAATTTTAAAACAGTCATGAAGGATGAATTTGAGATGACTGACATGGGATTGCTGAGATACTTCTTAGGAATAGAAGTAGAGAAAAATGAAAATAAAATTTTTATTTCTCAAGAAAAGTATGTGAATGAAGTTTTGGAAAGATTTAATATGCAGGATTGCAAGGTAGAAATTACTCCTACAGTGATGGGATTGAAGTTGAGCAAAGAAGACAACAACAAGGATTTTGATCCAAGTTTGTATAAGAACATAGTTGGCAACCTCATGTATTTGACTGCAACTAGGCCATATATTATGCATGCTGTGATTTTAATTTCCAGATTTATGGAAAGGCCAAAGGAGACGCATTGGCAAGTAGCAAAAAGAATTCTGAGGTATGCGAAAGGAACAAAAAGGTATGGTATTGAATACACCACTTCAAAATTTTTTGAATTAATTGGATATACTGACAATGATTGGACTGGAAGTATAGATGACTGGAAAAGCACCTCTGGTTATGCTTTTCATATGGGATCAGGAGCCATTTCATGGGCTTCTAAGAAACAACCAATTGTGTCTTTATCTACAGCAGAGGCAGAGTATGTGGCAGCTATAACAGCAATGTGTCAAGCAGTTTGGATGAGGAGAATGTTGAGGAGTTTGTGTCATGAACAGGTAAAAGGCACAACAATTTATTGTGATAATAGCTCAGCAATAGCATTATCAAAGAATTCATTGTTTCACACGAGAACGAAACACATTGATGCCAAGTATCACTACATCAGAGAACAGTTACAACATTGTAGAACAGAAGAGCAGTTTGTGTTGAACATTTAATTAAACTGAGAGGGGGGGGGGTGAATCAGTTTAATACATTCCTGATCTTTTAAAACTTTTCATTAAACTTATTTACACCTTCATTTCATATCCAATTTAATGTGAGAGTAATATTCAAATGTAAGCAGCAGGTGTTAGTATAATATAGCGGTAAACTTAATATGAGAGCAGTAGGTATTAAGCAGATGATACATATCAGATCAATACATAAATATCATGCACAAAGACACCAGATATAAGTGGAAACCCATAAAGGGAGAAAACCACACCGTATTATTGTTGTGATGCAAAGGCAAGCTCCAACTCCCTCTCACCACTGTTTTCTACAGGCACCTACCTACAGGAGGCTCCGGCCTCAATTCTGCAAGCTACAACTTGCAAGGAAGCACAAACTCCCTTCAATTTTCTATAGGCACCAACCTACAGGAGGCTTCAACCTCAGTCAGCTACAACTGACAGCTATCAAGCTGCAACTTGATAGGGAAGCTCCAAATTCCTCAAATTAACAAACTGAATGTTTGTTGATTTACCTCAGATATCAGCTCTGTTCTGTAGCTTCTCTTTCTGCTCTTCTTTTAGTCTTCTCTGCCTTACACTTCTATACTCTGCCTTCTCTAGATTTACTCTCTCTCACTTTTTGTTTTTTTGCATATCTAGATGATATTATTTATAAGAATTTTCTTGTGACTGTTATCATTCCTCAAAGAATTTGGAATGGACATCCATACCTCTTCACTTTCTTCGTTTTCATTTCTTTTCCAGCTCACTCAAAAAAATGTAACTGTAGGTGCTTATTTTAATATTACAGTGGGATCTTTGTTTTTCCTTTGGAGACTTGCCAATGCATCACAACAATATAAATCAATTAAAAATATTTACATTTAATTACAATGAGAGCTCCAGCTCACTCATACAGCCTTTTGGATCGCTGCACATTTGTCTTTTCTTTGACTGTGCTTTATCTCTTTTCTGCTCTATTTGCTTTTCTGTCCTCTGCTGAGGTGTAACTGCTGCCTTTTAAATCTGGGCCTATTCCAACGCCTTTCATACAATAAGTGTCTTGTTGATGTGGAAGTTCCGCAAGCGGAACAGAAATATATCACTATCATTGTATATTAGTAATCGCCCTCTCGTTAAGGGCCCCACTCGCCGATCTTTCCGATGCGATGTATCACTCCTCAACTTCTTCCGATTGCGATTGCTGCAATTTCCATTTGAAAGTATCGATGTCTTAATGCTATGATTCTGATTATTCACTGTTATGACGAAACTTCAAACATATATCAGTTGTGGCTTATAAACCCATCGGGTCCAGTCTTTCAATCGCAATCGCAAGTCTTTGTTAACATGTTCTGGAACTCAAACCTATCAAGTCATAGTTTATAAGTCCATCGGGTCCGAATCTCAATCACAATCGCAACTTTCTGTTGTGATGTTTTGATGCTCCACTTTAACTCCGATGCGATTGACCACTTTTTACTGCATTTTGCTGATGCGATTGGAACATGGAATTGAAGCTATATATGAGTTGTAGTTTATATAACAATCGGGTCCGGACTTCCAATCGCAATCACAACTCTTATATTATCCGATGCGATTGACCAGTGCCGATGCGATTAGACCTGGAACTCAAGCTATATATGAGTTGTAGTTTATATACCAATCAGGTCCGGACTTCCAATCACAATCGCAACTCTTTGTTGCATGTTCCGATGCTCTCATAATCTCCGATGCGATTATGCTGGACTTCAAATATGTATTAACCACCATTTATACACCCATCGGGTCTGGACTCACATCGCAATCGCAACTTTCTGTTGGTTACATGTTCCGCTACCCTTGCGATCTCCAATTGTGATTGGGGAGGGGTCCCACCGTATAAAGCTTGGTTCTTATAATAAAGCGCTCCACTTATATAACTGATATATATGTATACTTTTCCAATGGGTTATGCGATTCCTGGAATACTTTTTGTTTGTATATATATATATATATATATATATATATATATATGTATGTATATATATATATGTATGTATGTATATATATATATATATATACTTTTCCGCTGGAGTTAAGCGATTCCCGGAATAATGTTTGTGTTATATTAAATGTATAACACCGGTTGGAGTGTGCGATTCCCAGAATATGGTTCTGTATTATATGCATTACATTGCCGCTGGAGTTAAGCGATTCTCTACTGCTCGACTGTTTCGTTGTGCCTCTGTATTCGACTGTTATAATTTTAGCCTTTCTCCTTTGCCTGTTTCTGCTTCAGCGCTGCTCGACCTCTACCACTGCCTTCACTGTATATATTCCCTGCTGCTGTTCTTTGATTTCTTTGCAATCAATGACAACATTTCTAACAGTCTCCCCCTTTGGCATTGACGGCAATACACTTCCTCTGTTTTCCTGTTAGAATCCTTTCTTCTGTTGCTTGCTTTTCCTCCCCCTTTGACATCAATGGCAAAGGACGACGCCTCATTTCTCCGTATAGGTTCTATTGTTGCATTTCCTTTCTTTGATTTGTGTTTAGACCACCATTTTTTGACTTTGTGCCCTGCTACTCCAGACTGTTGTACAAGACTTGTTGAGAGAACACTTTAAGGATTATTGAACTTGAATATACGTTTTGTCTCTGTCTGATATAGTGATCCAATATATGTTTTATAGCTGTGTTTCATCTGTAGTGCCTGTTGTTTGTAATCTGTGCTAGATTGTAGACAGGGATGATGCATTTAACGACTGAAAGGTCCTTGTGGCTATTGTGAACAATGAATCAAACCAGAGCTTACACCTCATTGTAAGAATGGGCAATGTCTTTCAATATTAGAGGCCAACTGACTTTCCTTTTTGTATAATGTGTTTTCAAAACAAACCCTTCAATGTTTTGGTCAGTTTTACTTGTCAACCGTGTAGTTTTATTTAGATGGTAATCACATTTATTCCTTTATTCTTCAGGTATTTTGACTGTTCTATCAGAGTGAATTTCCACAAAAGCATATTCAAGATGTTTGATTGAAAACTCAGCAAACAACCTTCGCACAGTTTTGTAACTGATATTAAGAAAAAGGCCTTGGAGATATACATGTACCGACTTCAAGAAGGCATGAAATTATATATATAGAAGAGGATATTGCTTCAACGCTCAATATACTACTTTAGGTGTAAGCAAGTTAATGTTATTTTTGCTCTACTACTGACCTTTTTCATGCTGAATGCTAATAATAATGAGAATATTATCTTATAGCTCTTTGATCCTGTGGACCTGTTTTATGCTTCCCTTGCTTGCTGATTTCCTTTAGGAATGATAATTTCGTTTCTTCTTTCCCCCTGAGACTCTACTTTATCTTCATATTAGAGAGTAGTATTTGCAGATACTACCCCTAGTTTATCTCTCAAATGTTGAAATGATTCTCTAGCAAGAGGTTTGGTAAATATATCAGCTGTCTGTTCTTTTGTTGGCACATACTCCAGCTTTACTATCTTCTGAGCTACTTGTTCTCGGAGAAAATGATACTTGATTAGGATATGCTTAGTTTTTGAGTGAAGCACAGGATTTTTTGATATACTTATAGCGCTTGTATTATCACATTTGATTGAGATAGGTTCATTAATGCTTACCTTCATGTCTTATAGAGTCTGCTTCATCCACATGACTTGTGTACAACATGCTACTGCTACTATATATTCTGCTTCAGCTGTAGACAGAGAGATGGATGTTTGTTTCTTGCTTAACCATGCCACCAGACTTTCTCCTAGATAGAAAGCACCTCCACTTGTACTTTTCCTATCATCAACACAACTGGCCCAATCTGCATCTGTGTATGCTGTTAAAGTGAAGCTTTTGCCTTTAGGATACCAAAGTCCATACTGTGTTGTTCCTTGTAGATATCTGAGTATTCTTTTTACTGCCAGAAGATGGTTTTGTTTAGGTGCTACTTGATATCTTGCCACTATTCCTACTGCTAGTATGATGTCTGGTCTTGATGCTGTCAAATACAGCAGGCTTCCTATCATAGATCTGCAGAGTTTTTGATCTACATCTACAGTCCCATCATCAGCACACAGCTTGCATCCCGTGATCATGGGTGTTGTCACAGGTTTGCAGTCCTCCATTTTGAATTTTTTCAGCATTTATTTTAAGTATTTTTCTTGAGAGATGAAGGTGCCTGTGTTCTTTTGTTGAATTTGCAGTCCCAAGTAGAAACTGAGCTCTCCAATCATAGACATTTCAAAATTTGTTTTCATCTCATCAGCAAACCCTTTTGCTATTTCATCTTTGTTGCTTCCAAACATAATGTCATCAACATACACTACAGCAATCAGGAGTTCATTTTCATGGGCTTTTATGTATAGATTGATGTCTACTCTGCCTCTCTTAAAACCCTGTTTTTTCAAATATTTATCCAGTATTGAGTACCAAGCACGAGGAGCCTGTTTCAGTCCATATAGGGCCTTCTTCAGTCTGCATACATAGTCTTCTTTGTCTATCAATAAGAAGCCTTCTGGTTGTTCCATGTACACTTCTTCTTCTAGATCTCCATTAAGAAAAGAAGACTTTACATTCATTTGATATACCTTGAAGTTTTGGTAACAAGCAAATGCCAGGAACATTCTGATAGCTTCCATTCTGGCTACAGGGGAAAATGTTTCATCATAATCAAGTCCTTCGATTTGTGAGTATCCTTTGCAGACAAATCTGGCTGTATTCCTGATTACTTGACCTTCTTCATTCATTTTATTTTTGAATACCCATTTTGAGCCTATGACATTTTTCTCAATAGGTCTAGGAACTAGTTCCCAGGTATTGTTCTTCTCAATTTGGTCCAATTCTTCGTTCATTACTTTTACCCAATACTTGTCCTTGCTAGCTTCTTCAAACTGCTTTGGCTCTATTTGTGATAACATTTCTATGCATACTTCTTCTGTCTGTTCAGTTAGCTTCCTTCTTGTTTGCACTCCTACACTCTTGTCTCCTATGATTTGATCTTCTGGATGGTTCTTTTGAGTGTATCTTGAGGGGGTTTTTGAGTTCAGTTCAGCATTTTCTGATGTTTTGCTTATTTCTTCATCATCTTGGTCCTCTTCTTCATGATTTTCAGGATGGCTGCTGCAGTCTGTATCTCTTGTCTTGTTTGGGAGTTCTTCATCAAATCTTACATCAATACTTTCTACAATTTTTCGAATAGTCTTGTTGTAGCATCTATATCCTTTACTCTTGGATGCATATCCTAAGAGTATTCCTTCATCTGCTCTTGCATCAAATTTCCCCAGATTTTCATCATTTTTCTTTATGTAGCACTTGCTGCCAAAGACTCTAAAGTGGTTGATTGATGCAGGTTTACCATGCCATAGCTCATAAGGTGTCTTGTCACTGTTAGGTCTTAAATGAGATTTGTTTAGAATATGTATTGTTGTGTGTACAACTTCTGCCCAAAAGGTTTGAGTAATGTTATTCTCTTGCATCAAAGCTCTGGCCATTTTTTGTACAGACCTGTTTTGTCTCTCTGCTACTCCATTCTGCTGAGGTGTCCCTGTAATGGTAAATCGTTGCTTTATTCCATGTTCATTACATAGGTCTGCAAACTCATAATCTGTGAATTCTCCTCCTTTGTCTGATCTGATACATTTTAGCTTGCATCCAGTTTGATTTTCTGCTAATGCTTTGAATATCTTAAATTTTTCCAGTGCTTCTGATTTGTTCTTGAGAAAAGAAACCCATGTCATTCTGGAGAAATCATCTATTATCAGCATGAAGTAGGATTCTCCACTTGGTGTCTTAGTTCTAGCAGGTCCACACAGATCCATGTGCACAAGCTGGAGTGGTCTTCTTGTTGATAGCTCATCTTTAGATTTAAAGGATGTGCGAGTCTATTTCCCCAATTGACAAGATTTGCATATAGTATTTGAAGGCCTTTTTATTTCTGGCATATCTCTGACAGCTTTCTTCTTGCTCAGTCTGATGATATGGTCAAAGCTGAGATGTCCCAATCTCCTATGCCACAACCATGACTCCTCAAGTTTGCTAAGATGGGAGGATTCATCTTCCTCTTTCACTATGTATACATTGTTCTCTGTTCGAACACCTTTGAGTAGAGTCTTTCCTGTTGTGCTTGACCTGACTACACAATCTTGTGCTCTAAAAAGAACTTCACAGCCTTTGTCACACATCTGACTGACACTCAGTAAATTTGCTTTCAGTCCATCTACAAATAGTACATCTTGGGCCTTTCCTCTTCCATTATCTATGCTGACTGAGCCTTTTCCCTTGATCTTACCTGATTTATCATTGCCAAAAGTAACATTGCCAGATTTCTTTTCATCAAGAGTTATAAACTTGCTTTTGTCTTCAGTCATATGTTTTGAGCAGCCACTGTCCAGGTACCACTGGCTTTTCAAGTCTTGAGCAGTTAGGGCCAGGTCACATTTACTCTCCTTCTTTATCCACTGGAAGCACCCTTTTGTTTGGTATCTTTTGTGGGATGATGGACTACATTTTCTTAGAGGACATTTAGAAGGTATATGTCCAACTTGATTGCATACACAACATTTGATCATAATTTTTGCAGAGTTATGAGTATGAACAAAATTTCTTTGAATCATAAACTTCCTTGAGGTGTTAAACATCAATCTTTGTTCATAATTTCTACATTCAATGATTTTATGACCAAATTCCTTACAATAAAAGCAGTAACCATAGAAGCCATTTGCATACCTGATGTAAGGTTGTCTCTTCCATTTGTTTTCTTGAGGCAGTCTCTTCAATGTTTGCATCTTTTGCTGGTGTGAATTACTCCTTCTTGCATGACAATATGCAGCAATGTGTCCCAACTTGTGGCAGAAATAACAGGTGGCATTCTTCATTGGAGGAAGAATATTCTTTGATGGTTTCCAACTTTTACATATTCAGGGGTCTTAGTATTTATTAAATTCTTTGCTACTGGTGGTTTCTTCTGATCTCTGTCTTCCTTATTGCTGATTTCTTCTTTTGTAGGAATTGTTTGAGCTACTTCATCATTCTTCTTTGATTTTACAAAAATAATATTTTTGTTTTCCTTTTCTTTGCCTTTACTCGATTCTCCTTCATAACCTATTCCTGTTTTTATCGTTGGGGATATTTGAGCAACCAGAATTTCTTTCAACTTACTAGAGCTTGTTTGAGAAGAGTTTATAAGCACTGTCTTTTGAGCATTTTCTAGTTTCTTCTTGAGACATACTACTTCTTCTTCCAGTTTCTCTTGTTCTCGGGTTTTATCCTTGATTTGCTGAAGTAACATGTCTTATATCTTCTTGGCTTCTTCAAGCTCTACCTTTAGCTGTATGAGGGCTTCTGAGTTTTGTTCTTCTCTTACATACTTAAGAAGAATGTCCTTTTGTTTTCTGCACTTCAGTTTGAGTTTGTCAATCTCTTCCAGAGCACTTCTTAGCTCCCCCTCAAGGTCGACTTCCCCTTCTTCTTCTTCATCTTCTAGTAGAAGTCCTTCAAGATCTTCTATGGCCATCAATAAGAATTTGGAGGTTCCTTCTTCACTTGAGGGTTCATATGAATCTTTAGATGTACTGCTGTCTTGTTGAGCATAGAAGGATTTTCTGCTGAACTTCTTTCCTTTCTGCCAGTTCTTTGATTTATTTTTCTCTGACTCTTGAGCCCGATTCCTTATTTTCTTGCGAGGACACTTAGCAGCATAGTGTCCCACTCTTCCACAATTAAAGCATTTGAAGGGGAGTTTACCTTTGTATTTACCTGAGCCTCTATCCAATTTCTTGACAAAATTTGCCTCTTCTTCATCTGAGCAAGAGCATATGTCTCCCTCTTCTTCTTTCTTCTTTTCTGTTTTAAAGGCTGCTTCCCTCGTACTTGGCTTCTTTTTTGGGAGCCTCATTTCATAAGCTGTTAGATTTCCAAGTAGCGGGTTCATGGTCAAGGTCTCCCAATCAGCTGTTTCTTCTATTGCAGACACCTTTGGATTAAACCTGGATGGAAGAGATCTTAGAATCTTTTGCACAATTATACTTTCTGGCATTTTCTCTCCAAGAGCTTTCATATTGTTAATAATTTCTGTAGCTTTTAGGAAGAAACTTGAAATGTCTTCATCATCATTCATTTTAAAGTTTTCAAACTGGGCTCTATAGACTTGAAGTTTGGCAGTCTTTACTTTCTGGTCTCCCTCATGTATGTTTTCAAGAGTATCCCATATTTTTTTGGTAGTGTCTTTGTGCATTACTTTAATAAACTCTTCACCACAATCCCATTCAAATAGCGAATTCTTGCAACAACATTATTTTAAATCTTGTTTTGAGTTCTTTTGGTAATGGGTTGCCTTGAGCATATCCTAGTCCATGACGGCCAGACTTCTAGCTAGAGACATTATGTATGTCCTCATTCTGATTTTCCAGAAAGCATAATTTTCACCCGTGAAGAAAGGGGCTTTATTGGTTGAGCATCCTTCTTTACTAGCCATCTTGGGAACCTGGGATCTCCTTTCAGTTGTTAGACTTGTACAAAGGAACCTGGCTTTGATACCAATTGTTGAACCTTTAATTAAACTGAGCGGGGGGGGGGGGGCTGAATCAGTTTAATACATTCTAATCTTTTTAAAACTTTTCGTTAAACTTATTTACACCTTCATTTTGTGTATCAGGCTAATAACACTGAAAGTAATATTAAAATGTAATGAATTGTTGGTAATATAGCGGTAAACTTAATATCGAGGCCGATCTGTGTTGGCGAAGGATGGTATGTCGAGATCAATACATAAATATCATGCACAGAGACACCAAATATAAGTGGAAACCCATAAAGGGAGAAAACCACATCTTATTATTGTTGTGATGCAAAGGCAAGCTCCAACTCCCTCTCACCACTATTTTCTGCAGGCACATACCTACAGGAGGCTCCGACCTCAATTCTGCAAGCTACAACTTGCAAGGAAGCACCAAGTCCCTTCAATTTTCTGTAGGCACCAACCTACAGGAGGCTTCAACCTCAGTCATCTACAACTGACAGCTATCAAGCTGCAACTTGATAGGGAAGCTCCAACTTCCTCAAATTAACAAACTAAATGTTTGCTGATTTACCTCAGATATCAGCTCTGTTCTGTAGCTTCTCTTTCTGCTCTTCTTTTAGTCTTCTCTACCTTACACTTCTATACTCTGCCTTCTCTAGATTTACTCTCTCTCACTTTTTTTTTTTTTTGCATATCTAGATGATATTATTTCTAAGAATTTTCTTGTGACTGTTAGCATTCCTCAAAGAATTTGGAATGGACAGCCATACCTCTTCACTTTATTCCTTTTCATTTCTTTTCCAGCTCACTCAAAAAACTGTAATTGTAGGTTCTTATTTTAATATTACAGTGGGATCTTTGTTTTTCCTCCGGAGACTTGCCAATGCATAATAAAAATATAAATCAATTAAAAATATTTACATTTAATTACAATGAGAGCTCCAGCTCACTCATACAGCCTTTTGGATCGCTGCGCATTTGTCTTTTCTTTGACTGTGCTTTATCTCTTTTCTGCTCTGTTTGCTTTTCTGTCCTCTGCTGAGGTGTAACTGCTGCCTTTTAAATCTGGGCCTATTCCAACGCCTTTCATACAATAAGTGTCTTGTTGATATGGAAGTTCCGCAAGCAGAACCGACATATATCACTATCGTTGTATATTAGTAATCGCCCTCTCGTTAAGGGGCCCACTTGCCGATCTTTCCAATGCGATGTATCACTCCTCAACTTCTTTCGATTGCGATTGCTACAATTTCCATTTGAAAGTATCGATGTCTTAATGCTCCGATTCCGATTATTCATTGTTATGATGAAACTTCAAACACATATCAGTTGTGGCTTATAAACCCATCGGGTCCAGTCTTTCAATCGCAATCGCAAGTCTTTGTTAACATGTTCCGGAACTCAAACCTATCAAGTCACAGTTTATAAGTCCATCGGGTCCGAATCTCAATCGTAGTCGCAACTTTCTGTTGTGATGTTTTGATGCTCCGCTTTAACTCCGATGCGATTGACCACTTTTTACTGCATTTTTCCGATGCGATTGGAAGATGGAACTAAAGCTATATATGAGTTGTAGTTTATATACCAATCGGGTCCGGACTTCCTATCACAATTGCAACTCTTATATTCTCTGATGCGATTGACCAGTGCCGATGCGATTAGAACTAGAACTCAAGCTATATATGAGTTGTAGTTTATATACCAATCGGGTCCGGACTTCCAATCACAATCGCAACTCTTTGTTGCATGTTCCGATGCTCTCATAATCTCCGATGCGATTATGCTGGACTTCAAATATGTATTAACCACCATTTATACACCCATCGGGTCCGGACTCACATCGCAATCCCAAATTTCTGTTGGTTACATGTTCTGCTGCCCTTGTGATCTTTGATTGCGATTGGGGAGGGGTCCCACCGTATAAAGCTTGGTTCTTATAATAAAGCGCTCCACTTATATAACTCATATATATGTATACTTTTCCAATGGGTTATGCGATTCCTGGAATACTTTTTGTATATATATATGTATATGTATATGTATATATATATATATATATATATATATATATATATATATATATACTTTTCCGCTCGAGTTAAGCGATTCCCGGAATAATGTTTGTGTTATATTAAATGTATAATGCCGGTTGGAGTGTGTGATTCCTGGAATATGGTTCTGTATTATATGCATTACATTGCCGCTGGAGTTAAGCGATTCTCTACTGCTCAACCGTTTCGCTGTGCCTCTGTATTCGACTGTTATAATTTTAGCCTGTCTCCTTTGCCTGTTTATGCTTCAGCGCTGCTCGACCTCTGCCACTGCCTTCACTGTACATATTCCCTGTTGCTGTTCTTTGCTTTCTTTGCCATCAATGATAATATTTCTAATATTTTGCTGATATACTGACAAAACCATTGGGATAGAAAAGTTTTAATTACTTGAGAAAATGTCTAGGTATGGAAGAAAATCCAGCAGTTGAAATTAAGGGGGAGTGTTTGAATTTAATTCCAACTGCACGTAGAGCAGAGATGGAAAAATTAAACGCTGATGGAAATCTGAAGGACCACGGGAGCAACAAATCCCCAGTTCTGATCTTCACGCAACTGCATACTTATTTGCAACACCCACCAGAAATGAATTCTCCACCTAACTCATTAAATGCACAACCAACAACATATTCCGGGGGGTAGAAGGTATGAGGAGCCAAAGGGGAAGATGACCCACCAGAGATGGTGATGTCATCACTTCTCTGAATCAACTAAAAGTCATTCCGGGGGGATAAGAGTGTTGGAGTGAATGTTTACCAACCAGCCCCCGAAAAGTATAAAGGAATGTTTGTTTTAAGGTTTTTATAATTTACATTTTACCACAGCACATTTTGATTTTTAACTTTGGTTTATGTTTTTTATAAGAGCATACTTATCCAAAAAGGTTTGCATTTTAGTTTTGTCATATATATTTTGATATACATATATATATATATATATATATATATATATATATATATATATATATAATGTAATATGCCATGTGCATTAAAAAAAAGAGAGGAGTGTGGCTGTGTATTAAAAGAAATAGAGAGCAGTACAATAGTGTATTGTGAAAAAAAGCCCGAAGGCAGAAAAGACAGAGAGATGAAAACTGTGTGTGTAGCAGTGGAAAAAGCAGAGAACAAAATTTGAATAGCATTGCATGTGTAGTAGTCATAAAGTTTTTTTGTAAATATAGAATGCTACAATTCTGAAGATATCATTTTGTAACAGTCCAGTTTTTATTAATGAAATGTATGTTCTGCACATCTTTGTCCGCATTTTTAATTAAATCTCTGTGTTAGATTGAGGAATTTTATTTCCTCTGTGTGTTAAGGAATTGTTCATTAATTCCAACAAGCATGAGTCTACGTCAGGTCGTGCTTTGGTTTAGTAGTGTTGAATAAAAGGGCTTTGTATTGGAAGAACTAGCGTCAGCCATTGAGACAACGAATAAAAAGGCTGAAAAATAAAAAGAAAAATCACATTGTCATGGTTGTCATAGATGAAAAAAATCATGTTAACGGTTTTGATTGGATACGAATTACCATAATGCTGTGATTCCCTTACACTCGTATGGAGAAAAGGGTGATAAGCATTCCAAAAAATTTCGTGTGGGAAATTTAGCTTTTCTCACGAGCCTCTGAACCTACAAGTAGCCTCATCGTAAGCACGAGCAGCCTGCTCTGCGGCATCAAAGGTGCCGAGATAGAACCAGAAAACCTTGTTTGAGTTGAGATCGCCTTGGCCATTGTTCTAGATGATTGCGACTCTTCGAGTTCTAGGAGTCACCACCAATCGACATTGAGAAGGATTAATGTTATAAAGGAGGGATCTCCATGGTAATCTACCATTAACGCTTTTGCGATAAGTCGAAGAGCCAGAGAACAAATCCTTGCATATAGGTGAGATTGCATATATGAATTTATGTATTGAGGAGATATCTAGACATGGAATTAGAGCTATATTGTCCTACGGTGTAGGAGTTGCTGAGTTTTTGACAGAGATGTTTTCTTATTTGAAAAAGTATAAGAAAATCCTTGGCAGGGACAAACCTCTGCCAAAGTGGACCGATGCTGATGTGGAGGAGTTCATCCAATTAGATCCCGTTTCTAGCCCATCTCATCTAAAGCCGCAAATTTGCAACAAAATTTGGTATCGCATTTGTGGGTATTCAACAACCTCATCTGGTTATGGAACTTCAAGATTCGTTCCATGAGGAGCCTTAATTGCTATAAGAGTTTCATTCTGAAAGTAGGCGTCAGGAAAACGCGTCATGGACCGTAAGAAGCCGAAGTGTAATAACATTAGTGCTAGTTGTTTGCCTTGATAGTTGAACTAGTTAACAATTACGTGTGGCCTGCTCACTACTTGCTAATTCAGTCTAGTGTAATATTGGATACCTAATCCGCCAAGGGTTAAGGGTTAAGGTGTGGGAATCAAAGGGAGTCTAATAGAGGTTGGAATATAAATCCAATAGTCACATCAATGTATTATAAATGTACATTTACGGGTAATAGGAAACTCGTTTCATTGTTTTATCATTCATGTATGTTTGGATTTCATGTGTTTCTAACATGATATCAAAGCCATGTGTACTCTTACCCTGCCCAAATATGAGCAAGGAATTGCATTAAGAATTCCATAGTTGGTGTTCATCCTTAAACCAACGTGGATTGAACCCTCCTTTTTCACGTTGAGACTCTCTCTTTTTTACGCAAGTTGTAGACCTCCCTTTTGCAGGTTGAAGGTCGCCCTCTTCAAAGCATTAGGAGCACTACCTCTAGCAGAAGACCTCAACTTCTTACCAAATTTGGAAGAGTGTCGGGAATTTCACTAAGCGTTCTAGTGTTGGTGGTCATCCTTAAACCACCTCTTTATGCCAGCATTTCAGAGAGCACATTCAACCTAGTGCTGCAATGCATATTTTAGGCATTTTTTCTTACAAGTCTCTTTTTGGACTCTTGCATACCCTTGGATTGCGGGGGATATTGGACACCTAATCCACCAAGGGTTAAGGTGTGGGAGCTGAACACTCAAAAGGATTCCTAGAGACATGGGAGTCCAAGAGACAGTAAAATATGAATTCAACAGTCACACAATGTATTATAAATGTACATATATAATTTATATAAATGTAATTCAATGTTTTATCATTCATTTATATTTGTATTCTATGTGTTTCTAACATCTATAATAAAATTTAAAGGAAAAAAAAAGAGTAAACTAGAAATTTGAGTAAGTATAAAAGAAAAAGAAAATTGCCTCAAAGATAAAAACACAAATGAAGGCATAACTATCAAAGGAAACAAGGACAAAATTAAAGATGACCATTCAACTTTTTTAAAAAACCATTGCTACCAAAAGTACATAGGAAACTTAGAAGAGAGTGAAAAATCCATTCTCCTAAGCAAGGGCATGGAATGCACCCACACATGCAAGCTCGCACAAAGTAGAAAAAGAAAATATGTATATTGAGAATCAGTCAAAGATCTTATCTTACACCCTTATTTTATGAGTAATAAAATAAACTAAAATAAATATATGTCAACCACATATTTTTTAAATGATGAAATTTTGTATTTATGTTTTTTAAAATCCTTTACAAATAAACCATAATAAATATAATAATAAATCTATTTTAAGTAAAAAAAATTAAACAATGAAGGAAATATTTTTAGTTTTCTTTCCTATCCCTTCTAATGCTTCATAGTTGGGGGATAAATGGATTTATGCAAGTAACACAAATTAAACAATGAAAGAGACGTTTTTAATTTTATTTTCTATCCCTTCTAATGCTTCATAGTTGCGGATAAATGGATTTATATTTGTAATATGTAATTGGGATGCTTCATTTAAAAGAATATTTATCATTATGCCCACTAATGTTTCCCTTTAGGGTTTTTTTTTCTAATTTTTTTTAAGTTATTGTAAAAAACAAAATATGGATGAAAAAATATGTAAAATCTTTACATTGATTTTATAGATATTTATTTAATGTTAATTTAAAATTAGATATTCATTATATTTTTTTATAGTTTATTTGTAAGAGAATGTGAAATTCTTGTTATGTTAATATGATGTTTAATATTATTTATTAGACGTAGAGTGTTGGTTTTAGCTAGATTTAGTTCTTGCCAAACCTCAAATTCAAAACTCAATGGGAAAGGGTTAAGGATGAAAGTCCTTTTTTGGAGAATCAAACTATTCCAACAAATATGTTAAAGTTAACTTAAACTTGGCCTAATTACATATCTAATTACCAAAAAAACAAATGTTCAACATTAAAAAAAACTAATATTAATTTTAAATAAAAACAACTTATATTATTTATATATATTTTTAATAATACTACATTGATTTGTCATAATGTTTCAAAATAAACCGATCACATTTATTTAAAAAATGAATATATGAATATATTAAAGTAGAAATAAATTACAAATAAAAATGCTAAAATTAGTCTCCTCTAGTGTAATATGGAAGAGATGTTGTAATGTCATATTATATTATGTCATATAAATATTCTGACTTGGTCAAATAACATAAAAATAAAAATTAAGTTATATATATATATATATATATATATATATATATGAACCATTTTAATTTGCGAGTTATCAAGTGATGCTAGGGATTAAATCTCTCAAGATGTAAATTTTTTCTCAAATTTTATAGTAAAAAAGAGATTTGTATTTTGAGAGATTTGATCCTTTTCCGGCATTGATAGATAGAGAATTAAAATCAATCTAAAATAATACTAAATTCAACTACTATATATATATATATTCAATTTTAATTTTAATTTTCATAATAGTTGCATGTGACTGCAAACATGTTGAAGTCTATATTTACTTTACATGTATCACACGTCAACGACCAAATCATTAGTGACATTTATTTGCAATAGGTGGAAACAAATAAAAGTTGAACCTTATCTTTAATTTGGTTCTACAACTCAACAATACAAACACACTGTAGACTTTTCACGTTAAATGTTTCTAACTTACTTTCAGTGTTTCAAAACATTCATTGTTTCTAACTTTGATCGAGGGAGTCTTGCAAATAGTTTATGGGTTTCACGGTGAGTAATGATCTTTAATTAATATAAACATGAATTAATAAGTAGATTTGATCTAATATTGCCAATGAATCGTGCACCAAAAATTCACAATCTTTTCATAATTTAAATGCTACATACTATAGAATTTATTAGTTTTATTTTGACCAAGACAAAATATTAAACATTACAACATCTCTAGCATACTAGGCTAGAGAGATTCATAGTCTTTTCATAGTATAAATGTGGCATACTACACAATCTATTAGTTTTATTTTAACCAAGACAAAATGTTAAACATTACAATATCTCTAGCATACTAGGCTAGAGCTCATATCTCCGCTCAATTAGTTTTGATGGGAAACATACCAAAATTGGAATAAAGAAGAATCATTAAAAAAAAAATACGTTTCACTTTTCACCCAAAAAAAAAAAAATAAAAATAAAAAAATACCCTACATCTTTTTATCAAATTTTTTATCTATTTTCAAAATAAATACAATAAAATAAATTATAGTTTTATGTCATCGCAATTTGTGAAGAACGGAAGCAGCAATTTCTTATCTTGTCTTGCACTCCACAGTGCATTCAATTTTGTGTTTAAATCCATGCAAAAAAAAGTTTTTTCTTTGACAGGTCGTAGCCCTTTCCAATTCACAAATCGTGGTCCGAAACCACGTTACCTCCCGCCTTGACACCATTCAACAACCATTATAAAACCCACACCTTGTTTTGAATTTAAAACCTCCACGCAAGTTCTGTGGACCCCACAGCTCCCCGTCGCCACCAACTGTAGCCAATGGGTGCTTATCACAAGCCCCTGAAGCCTGCGTCACCACCTCCTCACAACCACGTGACAAACATGACCCCACCATGGCCACGTCAAATCCTCCGACCAGTCAGGAGCGTATCGCACAATTTCGTGCTTATGTCGGCAACCCTTTGCAACTGCACAATAAGGTCGACCCCACCAGCGCCAACTCATTTCTTCTTGGCCAATGGTGCATCATCGCACAACTTGAATGCCCAGTAAGCGGGTGGGTTAATCGATGCAATAAAGCCCATCGTATTGTTTCGAAAATGTTTGCGTTATATTTTTTTTATATGTTGCGATATGACAAGTTTAAAATTTGGTTTTAATGATTTATGTCATATAGTTTTATATTATGAACACGATATTTTTATGTTAAAAATCAGGTTAATGTTTTATCTTGTATATTTTAAACATGTATGTTTACAATATATATAGACAACAAGTTATGTAATGCAGCATGTGCCAATGTATGCTGAGAGCAGAAGAAAAAGGGGTTGTGTGAGACAGTGAGACAGCTGTATGTGTAGCAGCAGAGTGAAGCAGAATTTTTGGAAAACCAGAACAGTAGATTCTGAAGAAGACTTTGTTAAGTTCTTTTTGTTAATGAAAATATAGTGTTTTATTTTCACTGTGTATGTTTTATGCTTCACCTGCAAGTTTGTTTTATTCAAATCTCTATGTTGACAAAGGAAAATTATTCCTCATTATTTTTTAAGGAATCATCAGAAATTCCAACATGGTATTAGAGCTAGTCCAGGCTCTCAGCAGTTGCTGAAGAAACTGTAGGAAGAAAAAGATTGTTGAAGCTTTTCTCCAGCAGTGTGAAAGTTCAGTAAGTCAGGTATTTATCAGAAAAACAGAGTTGTTGTTTGTTTTAAGGTTATAATCCAGAGAGTTGTAAAAGAGAAGTCTTAAGAGTTTTAAGAGACATATTTTATCTATCCAGCAGTGAGAAAGTTTGTTTAAGATACATAATCAAGTTTTATCATAGTTCTATAAGGCTAGCAATGGCAGGAGCCAGCACAAGCATGAGTATGAGAAATACTCAACTCCCACAGTTCAATGAGAAGATGGTTTACAAGAACTAGCAGATGAACAAGTATTTAATTACTTAACACAGGCAGTGAAGGATTTGCTGAAGAGTAATAATAAGAAGGACTCAAAATCCCTTTTCTATCTCTATCAGGTAGTGCATAAAAACATATTTCCAGGAATTGCAGCAGCAAATAAGTCCAAGGATGCATGGGATACCCTCCAGACAACCTATCAAGGTATGAAGAAGGTAAAGACAACAAAGCTTCAATTAATGAGAAGAGATTTTGAAGTCATTTGCATGAAAGAGTCTAATACAATAGACTCATTATTCACATTGTTGATTGGGTTGGTTACCCAAATGAGATCTCATGGAGAGGAAATAGAAGAAAGAAGAATAGTGGAGAAAGTATTTAGGAGCTTACCCTCGAGATTTGATGTGATAGTAACAACCATTGAAGAGACATAAGATCTCTCAATGTTTACTATTGATGAGGTTCATGCATCATTGATGACATATGAAAAAAGATTGAGCAGAACAACAAACTCATCTTTGGAGCATGCCTTCAAGACCTAAATTTCCTTTGAAAGAGGAAGAGGTCAAGGCAGATCAAACTACAGAGGAAAAGGTAGAGGCAGAAGTCAGAACAGAGGAAAAAACAACCCTACAAGTACTAGTGGAAGGGGTAACAACCAAAGTCAGAATCAAAGCCAAGGCAACAACCAAAAAGGTGGAAAAAATCAAGCACATGGACAAAGTTATGATAAATCCCAAGTCCAATGTCATTATTGTAAGAAGTATGGGCACTATGCCAATGAATGTAGGAAGAAACAGAGTGACATGGGTAATAGACCGAGTGCTAACTTTACTAAAGAAACTTTGAGTCAGGAGAATTTATTTTTAGCATGTAATATGGCTAAAGAGAAGAATAAAGATATATGGTTCCTAGATTCAAGATGTAGCAACCATATGACTGGAAACATTTCAGTGTTTTCCATGTTAGATGAAAATGTGAATTCTCAAGTAACATTGGGGGACAAATAGTAAAGTCTCTGTCATGGGGAAAGATAGAGTAAGTGTTTTGAAAAATAAAGGAGAAAGGAGATCCATATCAGATGTATATTATGTGCCTGGTATGAAGTGTAACCTTTTGAGCATTGGACAACTCATTCAGAAAGGCTACAATTTATTCTTTGAGGATGATGTATGTACCATCATGGACATACCACCAAGAAAATAGAGGATTTCACAAGTGAAGATGAAAAGAAACAAAATGTTTTCTCTCAAGATGAGAGCAGATTTGAAGAAAGGAGCTGCAATGGAAGTAGTGACACAAGAGACTTACCAAAGAGAAGAAAAAGATGAAAACTGGTTATGGCACTTGAGATTTGGACATCTCAACTTTGGAGGCCTAAATTTGTTGCACAGAAAAGGAATGGTAAAGGGATTAACATTGATTGAGAAGCTAGACAGCCTATGTGAAGGCTGCATCTTGGGAAAACAACAGATAGAAAGCTTTCCATCAGAAAAGAGCATAAGGGCAAAATAATCCTTAGAAATATTCCATTCTAATTTGTGTGAACTAGTGCAAAAACCATCATTAGTAGGCAGCCACTATATGCTAACCTTTATTGATGGTTACACAAGAAAAACATGGGTATATTTCTTGAAGTTAAAGAGTGAAGTATTTGAGAAGTTCTGCCACTTTAAAGCTCTTGTTGAGAATCAAAGTGGGCATCACATAAAATTTCTTAGAACTGATAGAGGAGGAGAATATATCTCCAAATATTTTCTACGATTTTGCAGAGAAAATGGAATTCATAAGAAATTTACAGCAACGTATACACCACAGCAAAATGGAGTTTCCGAAAGAAAAAACATAACCATCATGGATATGGTAAGAATCATGTTGAAGGAAAAAAATTTGCCAAATGAATATTGGGCTGAAGTTTTACATTGTACAACATATGTTTTGAATAGATGCCCAACAAAGAGTGTGATGAAAAGAGTTCCGAAAGAAGCATGGAGTGGTTGTAATATCCGAAATGGGAATATGCAACAATACTAAATAGTCATGCATTAAAATAATGGAGTTCATCTAAAGAAAATTAGGAGGCCAATAAAAATGCTCTTCAATAATAATTACAGGAGCAATATCGATCTATAATGAGGCCCATAAGATGCATAGCTAGAAATACAAGACATTAACATAAGAAAATCCTTCAAAAGAGGTGTTGTAATCACATGTATGGAATGAAACTGCCTTGACAACGTTATTTTATTAGGCTGCAAATTGTTGTCGGTTACATATAAAATCTAGAGTAGATCTATGCATGAAAGATCAAATCCATAATAGATCCATGCACTAGAAAGGCTCCTCTTTCAGATCCCCTTGGGGTTTTGAGAATTACACCATCTACAAGCAGTAGATCTGAGATCTAAGAATGCAAATGTTCAGAAATATTTAGAGATTCAGAAGTATTTAGAAACATGCAGGTCAGATATGAAATATACAATATGTATATCTCCTCCAATGGATCTCAAAGTGAAGGGCAGATCCCAACACCCAGAAACCAACTCTCCAAATGGTGCACCCAAACTCCCTGCAACCACACCTATAGGAATAACACA
Source organism: Pinus albicaulis (assembly GCA_034641835.2). Lineage (NCBI taxonomy): Eukaryota > Viridiplantae > Streptophyta > Pinopsida > Pinales > Pinaceae > Pinus > Pinus albicaulis. The sequence continues at coordinate 662,750,807 of CM076576.1, read as the reverse complement.
GATCTGGAATAGAAAATACATTGTAGGGTATAGATAACAGTTGGCTAGATGCCAAGATCAAGAATTGATGCCCAATCACTCCAATACACTTCCCTTAATAGAGCAGAAAACTCCTCCACTGAAAAAGGGCATTGAAATGTCCTAGATATGAATAGATCTAGCCTCCACTTGTTGCATCTTGCAAAGACAACCAAACCCTCAACAGGATCTGAGTTGTAGTTGAAAGGAGAAGCTTGGCCTCAAGCCAGATAGTGGACATTGAAATACAAGAATCTCCCAAGAGCTACTCAATGGGAAGAGGTGGAATTATTAAACAGGAGATCCCAATGCTAAATCACATTTGCAATCTAGGCTAAATAGCCAAAGAAAGATATATGGTCTAAATAGACAATATATCAAAATATGATATCATTTAACAACCTCTTCATTCTGCCATCCCCTTATTTATATATATTAAGAGCTTGTAAGCCCTAAACCACCTTCAATGAAGTCTTCTCTTTCACGCAAACCATCTCCTTCTAGAACTGCGTTGTGCCTCATGGATGACCTCTTTCTTATAGACAACACTGTAGATTTGGTCAAGGTTGACCCAGTCAAAATGTCCAACCCCTTTCACACCTAAGGGTTCTTGTTTACATAGAAAAAATTTAGGCTTTTTCACATTTGGCATTGATTTATTCTTTATTAGGAGTTTCATGTACCTCCTTTACACATTTATTCTTTAAGCAAGGAAATAAAAATAAAAGTGGATATTCTAATTAGCTTAGGACTAAATAGGAATATTACAGTGCTCCCCTCCAAAATGTTGCTTGTCCTCAAGCAACTTACAAGGACACTATAAAACCTCCAATGGATTTATCTCCTCCCAAGAATACAAGTTTGCTTTTGGTGAATAACCCAAATAGCTGTCATCATGAAGAAGTGGGAGATACATGGAAAGAATCATATGCTGTCCATTGGTATTCTCAAGGCATGAGAAATGATAAATGATGGGTGATTAAACCCTCATGAGACACTCCATTGTCCATGCTATCATCCAAACAAATTGATCCATCCTTGGTAGCTCGTAGAAACAATCACCAATGCCCTCCTTATGCAATGAATAGGGGCTACATGGATGGAAATGAGAGGTAAGAATACTAAACTTACATTATCTCTCTCTCCATTTATGATAAATTTGGAGCTGTTGATCCTGTGCTGCAATAATATAGTCCTCATGAAGCCAAAAGATACTTGGAACCTCATGATTCCCTTCATTAATTCTAGGGACCCTTCTTGCCCAATCTTCCATGCATATAGTGAATAAAGTATCATCACCATATGTGCTCCAAAAGAAACATGGAGTAAGTGTCATATGATATACTGGATGGTGACAATAGTCCCTCCATTGAGACTAGCGTTGTTCTTCTTCTTGCTGTCTCAAATAAAAGTAAAACAAGTGGCCATCCAACCACCTTCTTGCTGCCATAAGCTTCTCCAAAGATTGAAAATAGTAGAGAATAAGAAGTGTTAGCTGAATATGATTGAAGCAACACATGTCTCGCCACAAATTCTCCCATGTGAGAGGTTTCTCCCAATGACATGAGTCACACGTATGGCCTTTTGCATAAAGAAACAAAAGATATACTGTAGCAGCCTTATGATGTTCTATACTCCTCTTGAAGCATGAATAAATATGGGAAGTTTCATTCCCAATGGACACACTCAACCAATGTGTCACCCCTCCTATCATGTCGCCAACAAAGATCAGAGCATCATCATCATGTGGGATCAAAATCAGCAATAGATAAACAATTAACCACAATGATGGAGGTGGATCAAAGGCCCACAAGTGGAACTAGCACAGTAGATTTCCTGACTGCATCAGAGTGGTAAGTGATTTTCCCACCACTTACTTGCTGCCCATAACATCTCACCATGGCTGAAAATGGGAGATATATTTGGTGCCTTAGGAAGGCACCCAACATACTGCAAAATATCCCTTTGTTCACCAAGGGAGTGGCCATAATCAGAAATAGTTTTGGCCCAAAGTTGGTCATGAAGTTTATAAGGTATGACACTCCTCTTTGGAGTCATGGCTTGCATATATATTGTAAAATAATGCATACAATAAGAAAATAATACATGATTTACATAAGTATGCTCTTCACCAATAGTCCTCCTTAAACAAATGAAGTGGTGCATAGATGTATCCCCTTCCTCAAAAAGAGAAGGAGAGGGCTGAATTAACTCCTCCATAGAGTTGTGTTACTGCTCCATCTATGGTGGATGCATATTTGATAATGCTGATATAAATCATCTTCAAATCCTTCCCACATGAATCCAGTCAAGATAATATGGTGTGTTCTAATGAAATTAGCGGGGGTAGAAAGCAAGATCTCATAGGCTGCATATAGTAGTTTATCTTTAGCCTTGATTCTTTAGTAAAATAGATCTAATCATGAAATTAAATGACTCCATCAACCACTCTATACCTCCTATCTCCCATTTTCCCCTCAATAACCTTACATGTGAAGAGGTTCTTGGAATATTCTACCAAGTGTTGAGACTCCCAATATGGATCTAGGCTTCTCAACAATGACAGTGCTGTAAAATTCTGAAATGAAGTAGCTGTCACATCATCATTCTCCTCTTTGACATGCTCAATGCCAAAGTTACATGTTGGATTGTTGTAGCTCCACTTTTGCTGCCTCTCTTACAACTGATCTTGCTCAAGACATGATTGAAGTTCATGGAAGTCAACCTCCCTTTGAAAGGTCTCTTTCTTCCAAAACTTCCATAGTTTGGCCCATGCATACAAGATTGTTGATACCCTCTTTTCATATTCAGAAATTTTCCTTGTGTGTAGAGATATCATTTGGTTCCCCAAGACTATGAAGTGGCCATTTGACATTATGCTAATATCATCATAGATTTCTGAATTCTTCTTTTCTAGTGCAAATAGATGAGTGGAAGATGGAAAAGTCAATTTCAAAAAATTGCTCAGCTATCCTTGGAATCCATCAATAGATCTCAACGCTGTGGTAGCTCCCCTCAAGGCTCCTTCCTTGGCCAAATATGTCACTGTTGCACATAGTTGAGAGAACACTTTATTATTCTTCCAATTAGGGGGTCTCCCTGGTGGAATGCCTCCATGTAAAGAGACATCAAGATATGAAGTAGACTATATGAATGAGTGGACTGATTTGTACCTGTCTTTGCTGCATAAATCAGTTTCCATCTCATGAATAGAAACCCAAGGAAATAAACAAGGGTGCATGCTCCTCATCATTGGATGCTGATCCATCCTTCCTCCTCCTCCTTGGAGCAAGGTCTTATTGCTCAACAAGACTGTCACTTGATGCTCCTTGGGAACCATTTGCAAGGATGCAAAAGCTCCTTCCCTTGAAGTAATAACTCCATGTCCATCTCCATGTGGTGATGGTTCTTCTTTTGAAGTGACAACGTTGTTACTACCCTCTTGTTCTTCCTCCTCATCAACAATTGAAAACACCTCCTTATCAATGAGATACCTTAGATCTTGGACTTCCTTTGAAAGGGGAATCTCCATGACTTCCCTTTGAGAAGAAATATCTTCATGAAATGGGGGTCTTGCCCTTGGAAAAGAACCACACAGATTTTTATCCCCCTCAAAAAAAATATGAATTGGAGTTGGCATAACAGATCTTTCCAATTCATGCAAGGGTTTTGCATGCTCATGCTTTTCTAGCTCAATCAAAGATGTTTCAGTTTGTTTAACATCAAATCTCTTCACTAATCTCCTAGTGAATCTTGCATAAGTAGATATATTTTCATTCTTTAATGAAAAGGATTCAAATAACCACCAAGCATAAGCTTTACCTTTAAGATGCAGCGCGGCTACCTTAAGGGCTTCCTTTTCTGAAACTTGATGTAGATCCAAATATGAGTCTAGCTGATCTATCCAATCCTTGTCTGTGCATGTGGAGGATCCATCAAAATTTGGCAGAAAGAATCTACCTCTTATTTTTCTATTATACTTGTTGGATCTTCTTTCCTCCTTGAGCTGGAAAAAATCTTGGAAGCTCAAGTTCTCCTTGATTTTACAAGATTTAGATTCATACTCCTGAAGATAATCACTCAAAGTCTCCTCCTTTGGTGCATCTTCTTCCTTCATCTCTCTTGCAGTAAATCTGGGCATAGAATAACATTGTAGATATGATTGTGTAGCTGAGTTCTTGCACATATAATATGAAGAACTAGGGATTTCTTCATGTAAATATCTTCTTGAGGGACCTTCATGTCTTTCCCTCTTCATTTCTTTGATTTCTCCTTTAAGCTCATGTAGAGTTTGGAGCGGAGTTTTTGAGAACTCTTTCCCTTTCATTCTTCCAGTTAAAGGGGTTTGACCCTTGTCTTCTTTGTCTTCTAAGTAATCAACCCTATTATTCAGTCTTTTATTTTCATGAAAAGACATATTTGCTTCTTAGAATTCACAGGTTGTGCCAAGATGATGCTCCAATACCACTATAATATCCCAAATGGGAATATGCAACAATACTAAACAATCATGCATTAAAATAACGTAGTTCATCTAAAGCAAAGAAGGAGGCCAATAAAAATTCTCTTCAATACTATTTACAACAACAATATAGATCTATAATGAGGCCCATAATATGCATAGTTGGAAATAAAAGACATTAACATAAGAAAATCCCTCAAAAGAGGTGCTGCAACCACATGTATGGACTAAAACTTCCTTGACAATGTTATTTTATTAGGCTGCAAATTGTTGTTGGTTACATATCAGATTTAGAGCAGATCTGTGCATGAAAGATCAGATCCATAACAGATCCATGCATTAGAAAGGCTCCTCTTTCAGATCCCCTTGGGGTTTTGAGAATTACACCAAGTACAAGCACTAGATCTAAGATCTAAGAATGCAGATCTGCAGAAATATTCAGAGATTCAGAAGTATTCACAAACATTCAGATTAGATCTGAAATATGTTAGACTCAGTCTTACATTCCTCTGTCAGAGTCAAATTCACCAAAGCTCATTTCTTGTCATTTGCAGTCATTAATGCTACTTTGGTCAAAATAGTCATTTTCAGAGTTAAGGTCTAGTGGTTGGTCTTCAAACATGTTCAATAAAACACGCGAGCCGAGAAGGGAGCTTTGATAAGTTTTCATTTCGGGAATGACATCGTCAATAATGCGAGATTGATTCTTCTTCAAAACCCCGTTTTGAAGAAGAAATCATCGAGATGTGTTTTTGTAATAAATATGTAATTGAGTCAAAACGTTTCCAAGTTTTACGGACTCTTCAATGGCGAGCAACTTCGACGATTTGGTGGAGTTTGACGGTTATTATCTTGAAAGTAAAACATGTGTGGCCCGTAGTCGTCCCGGAAGTGCCTTATACGAGAATAAAGTTGGACAATCTGAAATCTGAGACCAAGTTCACTGACAACAAAAGCATTGTCAAGTGCACAGGTAGCCACACTATCCAGAGTGTCATGATGACTGTTCATGATGTTCGCCGATCAAAATCAGTTAAAGAGCTCAATTTATATTACAATAATAGGCCTATTTGCACTACAACACCATGGCATACGTTGGGTGGGTTTCATGTTTGCACCAATGGTTTTGACTTGGCTACTATGCATCAAAGCGATTGGCCTCTATAATATTATTTGCTGGAATCCACATGTACATCGGGCACTTCTCACAATTACCAAGCAAGAAATTTCCAAAATGCCCAAAAGAAAATCCAAGTTTAAGTCTGGAGGGATGGAAATGCATTTTAGAAGGGCTGAGACAGGGTGTAGGATGCGCGCAATGCATACAAAGGGGCGCGCGGTGCATAGAGGAGAAATTGGCAGTGTAATTTAACACTGGCGCAGCGCATAGAATACCCGCGGCGCGTTGGGCATGCGCGCGGCGCGTTGAGCCCTCCAGCTCAAACTCATCAACGTTCGGTGATTTTTCAATTTCAAATAATCTTCCAAGCTCCAAAGCTGTGAAAATGTCAGAATCCAGATGTGAGTTTATCACCGTCTCGGGTGTTGATTTCATGTCTGAAAATGTTCGTGCTATCCTGGATCAAACTGGCTTTGGAGAGATTGGGTTTTATAGGATGGTCACTGAAAAGATTGGTTTTTCATTGGCCGAAGCTGCAGCAAGTCCCAAATATATGCAGTTTCTAGAGTGGCCACAAGATCTCATCCTTCTTTACATGCGATCTATATCAACACTTCTCTACAAACAAAAGCCCAGTTCCATGAGATTATACCTACAATTACCTGCACATCCTCGAAAGTGGTTCAGACAGCGTTGTAGGCTTTTTCTCATATACCAGATTTGACTGTTTGGTATGGGCTAGATTCATACATGGCGTGAAATAATTCAGCACAAATGCTTTTGAGAAAATAATCCTAAAAGCTCGTGAAAGAGGATCACCTAATGGGCACTTTGCGTGTTGCAGTTCGATGGTTTACTAATTCATGAAAGCAGTTTGAAGAAACTTCCACCATGAAGCTCAAAAAGAGTGTTAGTTGGATTCCAGCAATTCTTATGAAAATGGGGGTTGTTATTTTGAAAGCTTGAAATTGAGAGATAAAAAAGAGACAGAATTTTATTGATTTTCCAAGAATGCTTCGACATGAGCATGTTTTCGAAAATTACAAAACAAGTCAAGACCAGGAAAAGCATCTGCAGTCTTCTTGGGCCTCGTACTAGCATTTCTAGTTTCTGTTGGTATCATTGCATGTTTCTTACCATTGTCAGATGCAAGCTCCTCTTTGGTTCTCTACATTGTGACATCTGTGTACTTTTCTGGTGTAAAGGTTCGCCTTATGTTAGTGTTGGCTCCAGTAGCTTGTATTTTACCCGACATTGCTCTTTACGAAGCTTTTACGGTATTAAACGATCGATCAAATTCCAACTCTCTCTTTTTGAAAAGGATGTTTTTAATGAAGCGACTCCAAATGAATTGATGAACCAGTTTCAAGACACGTGGAGGAGCAAGGGATTTCCTTGTATATGTGCATGCTAGCTTATGGTTAACGTGGTACGGACGGTTGCAAAGGCTTGATTTTCGAAAGATGGTACTTTCACGAGCGTTTATGTGGCATGCAATGTTTGACCATGCGCCTAGTTGTCATTGATATGTGTTCGCTGGTGATTGCAACTGGAACCGGCGGTATTTTAGTTTAAAAGGCTATTTTTGTTGGTTTTATTCAAACGGTAAGTGGAAACAAATAGTCCGAGAATTAAATGAAGAATGTCACGCCACGTGAGAGGGATAAGAACTGAAAGCCCAAATTAAACAAGGATATCCACCGTGGCAAAGAAATAGGAGCAATTTGCCTATTTTTAACTTCAGTTCCAATTCAAATCTTGTTTTTGTCCTTCAATTGGTCATTAGTGGAGCACTATTCTACCTTCAGAAAAGTTGATTGGATTTTTAGTTTTGTTTGTTTAATGATGATAAAACAAATCCCTTATTTATGGTCGATTTGTTGTCTCCTAGAGGAGTCTATTTATTGTATGAAAAATCATTTGTAAAGGGAAGAGTTATGGAAAACAGTGGGAGAGGTGTGAAGGAAAACTTCATTGTACAGTTTTGACAGATATTTAATTGAAAATTGCAGCTCTGTTTCATAAGATCCCTGTGGTAATAACTTAGCATTATGTTTCTTCCTTTGTTTTCTTATGTGTCTTGTAATGTTTTGTAGTTCATTCGTAATCATTTTCTGTTGAACGCTTTTAAGTAAGAGAGGTAGAATTCAATTGTTGCTCTACCTTGGAAAAGTGTTCAAGTTTTGTGTTTTTCTTACGCTTTCGAAAAGGATTCATACATTAATTCCCTTTTCAACTATCTTAAACAGTCTTTTCACCCCATTTAATTTCAATTTGAATGCTTAAGCTCTTGCCTATCTTGCCTCATGAGAAAATCTGCATCTTTCATTTAATTTCCCTGTTCATGCTGTCCTTTGTCCCCATACTGCCCAGAAACCCAATCATTCATCAAATACCCCTTTCATATTTATTTACTAGCCTAAAATCAGTTGCCATTTTAAAGTCATCTCAGCCCCTTTGAAGACCTTTTGCAGAGATAGACCCGGAGAGAGCCCTCTCCTGTCCTCGTAGGGCTAGCTACGAGGCTGAGCTTGGTTTGATGTTGCCTTGAACCTCACCTTCCTTCAGCCTAAGGCAGATTCGAGCGCTAACATAGTGGCGACCATACTGGGGAAGTTTTCCCCGGTAAAGGATGACAAAGTTCAGATCTGATCGTTGATGGTGGACAACGATCAGACATCGTAAGGCTGAAATCCTTCACCTGGCGACTTCATTCATTGAAAAATCCAGAAATCAATGATTCATGGCAACCTCACTGCTGATGGAACGGATTGCAAGAAGATACGCTCCCATGAGCCGAGATCACATCCTATGTTTTCCAAATAAGATTCCCAAGGTGGATTGGCTTTATAATTTGCCTATGTTCGAAAATGAGGAAGGTAATGACGCTGCTCTTCATCTGGTGAAATTTCACATTCATGTGCATAAATTAAAGATCGATTTTCTCGAAGACTTGTTTGATGAAAATGTTTATGGCTACTACGGAAGATGAAGCCCCGATCACGGTATGAAAGCTTGCCATCGGCTTCTATTTTCTGTTTAAAGGATTTTCATACAATATTCTTTGAGAAGTATAAAGAAACATATCCATCCTTGAGTTTAGTTCAGGACTGTTGTAGCCATGTTCATTGTTTTATTGAAGATATTGAGAATTTTTATGGACATGATGATTTTATGGATGATGAGATCATGGAAGCTCTGTACGAGAATCCATTTCAGCAGCATAAAGACGATCATGAAAATTTGCAGCAGGATCAAGATTTTAGTGCGGTGGAAGATGAAGGAATTTTGCATCTTGACAGTCAATAGGAATTACATGAAATGGATCAGCAGTTTGAAAAGGTCTATATGGCTGAAAATGATGAAAGAGAAGAGCTTATTTCAGATCTGCCCACAGGAGAAAACAACATGCAGGGAAGTCTACTTTCAATTTCAGAATGTGATAATGTCGATCGACTATTCCGGATCAGATTCGGATTGTGATGACCAAGAAAATCTTGTCTCGAAACCCATCAAGGAGAACTTTCGTTTGTTGAGTTCATCTCGGAATGCGGAAGACACGATTATGGATCCAAATGTTTTCATATCATCGGAACAAAGTCTTCATAAAGAGGTAATCCGAGTCAGTTAATGAAAAAAGTTTCTCTTGATGAAGTTATGGTAGATGATAGAAATGATAGTGTTGAGCATCAAGAATAAATCGAAGTTTCTTTCCTTATGATTGATGAATATAATGATAATACATTTTGTTATATCATATGAATATGACCTACATTATATTCAAACTACGAAGATCGGACCATTCGGGATTTCCATTCGATTCTTCTTCATATGTCTCATGCGTTGAAATGTTCTTTGAAGAAGAAATGCGCTCATCTACACTGTTCGGGAGTTTTTTGAAGCCCGGGAGTATAATTTTACCGAAGTACATGATAAAGACAGATCGGGAATCGAGAAGAAAGAAACCTTGTTTCTTCGACGAGAGGAAAATCTTCATGTTTTTCAGGATCCATTGGCAAATTTGTTGTAGTCAACAGTGAAGGTGTTTATTGCAGTATTCAAAGTGATGAAGGAGATCATGGTCAATTATGTTTTTTGATGCCCAGTTATCAGTATCTATTGTTGACCAGGAAATCTGATCGGGAGAATCAGTCAAGAAGGCATCTGCTTGATTGGTTACATTGGAATTATGATATAGTTTGATGGTATATTGTCTCGTAAGAAACATAGGCGGTTATGTACTGCCAGCAAGCTTTAAGTTTTAAGTTTAGGTCTTGAGTTAGTTTGTTAGAGTCAAGTTTTAATTCAGTCATTTAAGTTTGAATCAAGTTTGAATCAGTCATCAGTCTTTTGTCGTTTCTTCGAAATAAGGATACCATAGCCCAATGGATGGAGGCACTGTCTGCTCTCCCAAAGATCTGCTGTTCTTGGCACCTCCACGGAGCTGGAGCTGCCATCCCCATTGGAGCCAATGTTAGACTCAGTCTTACATTCCTCTGTCAGAGTCAAATTCACCAAAGCTCATTTCCTGTCATTTGTAGTCATTAATGCTACTTTGGTCAAAATAGTCATTTTCAGAGTTAAGGTCTAGTGGTTGGTCTTCAAACATGTTCAATAGCACATGAAGGCCAGAAGGGAGCTTTGATAAGTTTTCATTTCAGGAATGACATCGTCAATAATGCGAGATTGATTCTTCTTCAAAACCCCGTTTTGAAGAAGAAATCATCAGATGTGTTTTTGTAATAAATATGTAATTGGTCAAAACGTTTCAAGTTTTACAGCTCTTTAATGGCAGCAGCTTCAGCAGTTTGGTGGAGTTTGACGGTTATTATCTTGAAAGTAAAACATGTGTGGCCTGTAGCTGTCCAGAAATGCCTTATACAGGAATAAAGTTGGACAATCTGAAATCTGAGACCAAGTTCACTGACAACAAAAGCATTGTCAAGTGCATAGGTAGCCACACTATCCAGAGTGTCATGATGACTGTTCATGATGTTCGCCGGTCAAAAATCGGTTAAAGAGCTCAATTTATATTACAATAATAGGCCTATTTGCACTACAACACCATGGCATACATTGGGTGGGTTTCATGTTTGCACCAATGGTTTTGACTTGGCTACTATGCATCAGAGCGATTGGCCTCTATAATATTATTTGCTGGAATCCACATGTACATCGGGCACTTCTCATGATTACCAAGCAAGAAATTTCCAAAACGCCCAAAAGAAAAGCCAAGTTGAAGTCTGGAGGGATGGAAATGCGTTTTAGAAGGGCTGAGACAGGGTGTAGGATGCGCGCGGCGCATGCAAAGGGGCGCGCGATGCATAGAGGAGAAATTGGAAGTGTAATTTAACACTGGCGCGACGCATAGAATACCCGCAGCGAGTTGGGAATGCGCGCAGCGCGTTGAGCCCTCCGGCTCAAACTCATCAACGTTCGGTGATTTTTCAATTTCAAATAATCTTCCAAGCTCCAAAGGCCGTGAAAATGTCGGAATCCGAATGTGAGTTTATCACAGTCACGGGTGTTGATTTCATGTCCGAAAATGTTCGTGCTATCCTGGATCAAGTCGGCTTTGGAGAGATTGGGTTTTATAGGATGGTCACCGAAAATATTGGTTGTTCATTGGCCGAAAAGCTGCGAGCAAGTCCCAAATATCTGCGGCTTCTGGGAGCGGCCACAAGATCTCATCCTTCTTTACATGCGATCTATATCAACACTTCTCTACAAACAAAAGCCAGTTCCATGGGCTTATACCTACAATTACCCTGCACATCCTCGAAAGTGGTTCGAGACGGCGTTGCGAGTTTTTCTCATATAACAGATTTGACTATTTGGTATGGGCCAGATTCATACATGGCGTGAAATAATTCAGCACGAATGCTTTTGAGAAAATAATCCTAAAAGCTCGTGAAAGAGGGTCACCTAATGGGCACTTTGCGTGTTGCAGTTCGATGGTTTACTAATTCATGAAAGTAGTTTGAAGAAACTTCCACCATGAAGCTCAAAAAGCGTGTCAGTTGGACTCCAGCAATTCTTACGAAAATGGGGGTTGTTATTTTGAAAGCTTGAAATTGAGAGATAAAAAAGAGACGGAATTTTATTGATTTTCCAAGAATGCTTCGACATGAGCATTTTTTCGAAAATTACAAAACAAGTCAAGACCCGGGAAAAAGCATCTGCAGTCTTCTTGGGCCTCGTATCGGCATTTCTAGTTTCTGCTTTGGTATCATTGCATGTTTCTTACCATTGTCGGATGCAAGCTCCTCTTTGGTTCTCTAAATTGTGACATCTGTATACTTTTACGGGTGTAAAGGTTCGCCTTATGTTAGTGCTAGCTCCAACGACTTGTATTTTACCCGACATTGCTCTTTACCGAAGCTTTTACGAGTATTAAACGATCGATCAAATTCCGACTCTCTCTTTTTTGAAAAGGATGTTTTTAACGAAACGACTCCAAATGAATTGATGAACCGGTTTCAAGACACGTGGAGGAACAAGGGATTTCCTTGTATATGTGCGTGCTAGCTTATGGTTAACATGGTACGGACGGTTGCGGAGGCTTGATTTTCGAAATATGGTACTTTCATGAGCGTTTATGTGGCATGCAATGTTTGACCATGCGCCTAGTTGTCATTGATATGTGTTCGTCGGTGATTGCAGCTGGAACCCAAATGGGTATTTTAGTTTAAAAGTCTATTTTTGTTGGTTTTATTCAAACGGTAAGTGGAAACAAATAGTTCCGAGAATTAAATGAAGAATGTACGCCACAAGCAGAGGGATAAGAACTGAAAGCTGAAATTAAACAAGGATATCCACCATAGGCGAGAGAAATAGGAGCAATTTGCCTATTTTTTAACTTCGGGTTCCAATTCAAATCTTGTTTTTGTCCTTCAATTGGTCATTAGTGGAGCGCTATTCTACCTTCGAGAAAAGTTGATTGGCTTTTTTAGTTTTGTTTGTTTAATGATGATAAAACAAATCCCTTATTTTTTGGTCGATTTGTTGTCTCCTAGAGGAGTCTATTTATTGTATGAAAAATCATTTGTAAAGGGAAGAGTTACGGAAAACAGTGGGAGAGGTGTGAAGGAAAACTTCATTGTACAGTTTTGACAGAGATTTAATTGAAAATTACGGCTCTGTTTCATAAGATCCCTCAGTGGTAATAACTTAGCATTATGTTTCTTCCTTTGTTTTCATATGTGTCTTGTAATGTTTTGCGGTTCATTCGTAATCATTTTACATTTGAACGCTTTTAAGTAAGAGAGGTAGAATTCAATTGTTGCTCGCCTTGGAAAAAGTGTTCAAGTTCTGTGTTTTCTTACTGCTCGAAAAGGATTCATACATTAATGCCCTTTTCAGCTATCTTAAACAGTCTTTTCACCCCATTTAATTTCAATTTGAATGCTTAAGCTCTTTCCTATCTTGCCTCATGAGATAATCTGCATCTTTCATTTAATTTCCCTGTTCATGCTGTCCTTTGTACCCATACTGCCCAGAAACCCAATCATTCATCAAATACCCCTTTCATATTTATTTACTAGCCTAAAATCAGTTCCCATTTTAAAGTCATCTCAACCCCTTTGAAGACCTTTTGCAGAGATAGACCCGGAGAGAGCCCTCTCCTGTCCTCGTAGGGCTAGCTACGAGGCTGAGCTTGGTTTGATGTTGCCTTGAACCTCGCCTTCCTTCAGCCTAAGGCAGATTATTGAGGAAGAAGCTTCGGATGGAAACGTTGAGAAAACAATGAATGTAAAAACCTATTTGTCTCATGATGAAGATGAGGAAGAAAGGGCTGGAAGAAATCCGTCATAGCAGCACCACCTGCACCAACACAAGGACAACAAGGGACACCACAAAATGGTATAAGAACACCCTTGAGAAGTGATGACAGTGCTTCTCCAAGCACATTGCAAGGAGAAGATTTGAGTGCTTCTACAAGCACAAGTTCAACAAGTGAAAGAAGAACCAAATTCAGAAGTCTGAATGAAATCTATGAGCAAGAGGAAAATAATGAAGGTATGAACTCTTTATTTTCATTGTATTGTCATGTAGAAGATCCTACTCATCTTTAAGAAGAAATAAAAGATAAGAAATTGATAGATACTATGTATGAAGAAATAAATGCAATAGTGAAGAACAATACATGGGAATTATTTGATCTCCTAAAAAGAAAAGAAGCGATTGGAGTAAAATGGGTTTATAAAACCAAAAGAAATGTTGAAGGTAAGATTGAAAGGCAAAAGGCCAGACTTGTTGTCAAAGGCTACAAGTAGCAAAAAGGAAGAGATTATGAGGAAAATTTTGCACCAGTTGCAAGAATGGAAACCGTAAGAGCAGTGTTGTCCATAGCAGTACAACATAAGTGGAAAGTTTACCAAATGGATGTGAAATCAACATTCCTAAATGGAGTATTGATGGAAGAGGTTTATGTTGAACAACCTCTGGGCTATGAGAAAGAAGGCCAAGAACAAAAGGTATTTAAATTGAAGAAATCTTGGTATGGGCTGAAACAAGCACCAAGAGCATGGTACAGTAGGATAGATGCATATCTACTGGAAAATGGGTTTGCAAAATGTGAAGGAGAACCCACATTATACATCAAAGAAAAGGATGGTAAGATGCTCATTGTTGTTTTGTATGTTGATGATGTGATATTCACAAGTAATGATGCTTACCTTATTGAAAATTTTAAAACAATCATGAAAGAAGAATTTGAGATGACTGATATGGGATTGTTGAGATACTTCCTAGGAATAGAAGTAAAGAAAAATGAAAATAAAATTTTTATTTCTCAAGCAAAATATGTTAAAGAAGTTTTGGAAAGATTTAACATGCAGGATTGCAAAGAAGTAATTACTCTTATAGTGATGGGATTGAAGTTAAGCAAAGAAGACAACAACAAGGATTTTGATCCAAGTTTGTATAAGAGCATAGATGGCAGGCTTTTGTATTTGACTGCAACTAGGTCGGATATTATGCATGCTGTAAGTTTAATCTCTAGATTTATGGAAAGGCCAAAGGAGGCACATTAGAAAGAAGCAAAAATAATTTTAAGGTATGTGAAAGGAACAAAGAGGTATGGTATTTTATACAACTTCAAAATTTTTTGAATTAATTGGATATAATGACAATGATTGGGTTGAAAGTATAGATAACAGAAAAAACACCTTTGGATATGTTTTCCATATGGGATCAGGAGCCATCTCATGGGCTTCTAAGAAACATCCAATTGTGGCTTTATCAATAGCAGAGACAGAGTATGTGGCCGCTACAGTAGCAACATGTCAAATAGTACGGATGAGGAGATTGTTAAGAAATTTGTGTCATGAATAGGTAAAAGGCACAATAGTTTACTGTGATAATAGCTCAGTAATAACTTTATCCAAGAATTCAGTGTTTCATAAGAGGACAAAACACATTGATGCAAAATATCACTACATTAGAGAATTAGAAAATAATGGAGAAATTGTTCTGAGGCATTGCAGAACAAAAGAATTGTTTGCTGATATTTTGACAAAATCATTGGGGCAGAAAAGTTTTAATTATCTCAGGAAATGCCTGGGAATGCATGAAAACATCAGTTGTGATTAAGGGGGAATGTTGGAGATAACCCCAACTGCTAATCTGTGGCAAAGAGGATGGAAACTTAAATTTTTTATTTAATTTGTGAAGGACAGGAGCATCAATTTCTTATCTTGTCTTGCACTCCAGAGTGCATTCAATTTTGTGTTTAAATTCCTGCAAAACAAAGTTTTTTCTTTTACACGTCGTATCCCTTTCTGATTCACAAATCGTGGTTTGAAACCACGTTACCTCCTACCTTAACACCATTCACCAACCATTATAAAACCCGTGCCTTGTTTTGAATTTAAAATCTCCACACAAGTTATGTGGACCCCACAGCTCCACATCACCACCAACTGCAGCCAATGGGCGCTTATCACAAGCCCCTGAAGCCTACGTCACCACCTCCTCGCAACCTTGCGACAAACATGACCCCACCATGGACATGTCAAATCCTTTGACCAATCAGGAGCGTATAGCAGGATTTTAGGCTTACGTCGACAAGCCTCCACAACTACGCTATAAGGCCGACCCCACCAACACCAACTCATTTTGTCTCGGCCAATGGCGCATCATCGCACAACTTGAATGCCCAGTCAACGGGCAGGTTAATCGATGCGATAAAGCCCATCCCATTGTTTTGAAAAAAATTTGCGTTATATTTTTTTATACGCCGCGATATGACAAAGTTTAAACTTTGGTTTTAATGATTTATGTCATATAGTTTTATATTATGCACACGATAGTTTTATGTTAAAACTTAGGTTAATGTTTTATCATATATATATAGTAAACATGTATGTTTATAATATATATATATATATATATATATATATATATATATATATATATATATATATATATATATATATATATATATATATATATATATATATATATATATATATATATATATATATATATATATATATAGACAATAAGTTATATAATGCAGCGTGTGCGAATGTATGCCGAGAGTAGAAGAAAAAGGGACTGTGTGAGACAGTAAGAGAGTTGTGTGTGTAGCGGCCGAGTGAAGCAGAATTTTTGTAAAACCAGAACAATAGATTTTGAAGAAGACTTTGTTAAGTTCTTTTTGTTAATGAAAAGATAGTGTTTTTTTTTTCACTGTGTATGTTTTATGCTTCACCTGCAAGTTTGTTTGTTTTAAATCTCTGTGTTGATAGAGAAAATTTATTCTTCATTGTTTGTTAAGAAATCATCAGAAATTCCAACAAGAATTACGAAGATGAAAGGCTCAAGGTGTTAAGATTTTGAAGTATCATGAAGCCGTTTGGAAGACAAACGGGGTCTCTCAGGGAAGTGAGACTATTTTGCTGGGAATGGATTTGTAAGTCTTCTTAGAACGGAAGAAAGTGCGACCCGAAATGCATAATCAGATGTTGAAGATTCTCAAGTATCTACAGGAACAGGGCATTTTGTTGCAAAAATATTTTTTAAAAGCTGGGAATTGGGGGTCAATGGTGTTGTTTTCCTTCGTGGGAGGAGCGTTTATTAGGTACTGATGGCTAGACTCCCGAACTAATTTTCACAGAACGACCCCTCATTATTAAAATTGGTCGTCGGTTGCGAGGGATTTTCATGAATTACCTCAAGTCTCTGCCTAGGGGAGGCTGCAAAAAAGTGCAAGAATGATATCAAGGCTGTGGATAAGGACATCCACAAGGCTTCGACTCTAGGAAAAACCAGAATTCTCTGATGAAGTATTATGAGTTGGAGAGAGGGTTTGAAGGTACAAAGGAATTTGCTTTCGAAAATGCTTAGGAGTTTGAAAGGGGTCTGGAATATTAGCAACTGTATTTGAATTTCGATTCACTAAGATGGGCCCAATGTCATTGGACATGTTTATTGTGTAGACTATTGGCCAGTTCTCATGATAGAAAACATTGGACGTGGCATCAACTGCATAATATTCTCTTTAGGATTCAAATAGAGTGCAAGTTGCTTATGTATTACTAAAATATAATCAAATCAACTGCGGAAAAAAATGACATATGTAACTATAACCAACGATAGAAAATGTGGCTAGAACCAACAGAAGAAAATGAAAAGGTACACAAAAGTCAGTGCTGAGCTCTTTCAAAAGAGAACACGTTAGGTGTAATTACATTTTATGAAACAAACATATTTTATTGAAAGAATCTGTCCATTATATTCAGTCAACTACAATTTTTTTTCCCAGATATATTAGATTAACATAAAGAAGAGAAGCTATTGGATTAGCATAAAGAATAAAATGGAAAAACAAAGTTTTACAGAGTAAACTCTGGATCATTGATGGTTACTTTTTGTGTGCCTTTTGGCTATTTATCTACTTTTGTAAATACAAAATATGGATTGCTCAATTATGTTAAGTGTAACACATTTGTTTTCAATAAAAGAAGAAGCATTTAATCCACAAAACACACAGAAACTTTCCATATGGCAGAATCTGGATTGCACAGTTATGTTATGTTACATGTAATATATTTTTTCTCACCTACACAGAAAAGAGAAATATCAATTAATCCACAAAAGATGCAAAGGAGGAATTTTTCATGCCTCACAGAGGCTGGCATTCACTTGCATATATAAAAGAAGCATCAATTGGTCCAAAAAACATAGAAAGAAAGAAATTTGTCATACCTCAGGTTGAAGAACTGATAGTGATACTACCCCATTTTCTGTAGGTGCTCATAAACTGATCATAAAGGGAGGACAGCTCATCCAAGGGCTTATTCAGACAGTTGATATCTATTTGTTGAATATGCAAGCCCCCAAATGTGAGCAATCTCCCATCTATGAGTGGTTATGACAACCTTATGGAGGCCGTTTAATTGGTGAAAATGTGTGAGACAACCAGTGGCTTTAATATTCTTCCCAGGTTCATGCTTCAATACCAAATGCCCACTAACACATAACAGAGGAAAAATTAGAGAAGCTATCTTCAAAACATGTATCCCCATTAAGATGCCCTGATCCTTCATTGGGTGTTGATGAGCTATTTGAAGGGATTTTCCGAGTACTTCCCGTGTTTCAACTTTCACTTGGGTTAGGCATGCGTGGAGTCGAGCTAACGAAATCAGACGAAAGCCACTTTAGAGGGGTTGACACAGACTTGAATACTGTCCCAAGATAGCTAAGGTACAGTTCAACTGAAAATGTGACACGGTCAACATTACCTATCATTACAACTTCTCTATTTATTTATTTTTTTCAACTTTTTTTTTTTTGTAATTCTTAATTTTTAATTTTATTTTAAGGGTAATTCAAAAATACCTACAAATTTGTTCGGAAAATAATGGAAATTGCAGCGAGATTATGATAAAATTTGACAATTTTTTTTGAAAATCTGAGTTATAGTTGTCAAACTTTAGGATTTTGGGTGGCCTAGGGTTCTTGATAATGCTAAATCTATTTCCACCCTAAAAAAAAAATTCAAACACTTCAACTTTCTGATTTTTGAATTTTTTTTACTAGCAAGAAATGTCTTCTACCCCAATTTGCCAATTTTTAGCAGCTTTTTTTTTTTAATTAAGATTATTCGTTTGGAATAGACATCTACTTCTTGTGATATGTGATACTAGTCGTCTTTAATGAGAATTTTTTAATTTAATTTGTTTAGAATCAGATAGAAATTCATTGAAATCACAAGTTTGATGGGTAAGCTATGTACAATCCAAGTGCCCTACCGGTTTTTGAGGGTGTTGAATCCATATATGCAGTAAAAAAAACCAGTTTAAATAACACAAATCAAAGTTTCCCCTCAAATTTTACTCCTATGTGATATATATTTACAGACATCTACTTTCTTGTGATACTAGTTGCCTTTAATGAAACATTTTGAATCTAATTTGTGTTGAATCAGGAAGGAATTCATTGAAATCACAAGTTTGATGGGTAAAATTTGTACAATCCAAGTGCCCTACAGTTTTTCGGGGTGTTGAATCCATATATGCAGTAAAAAACAGTTTAAATAACACAGATCAAAGTTTCACCTCAAATTTTACTCCTATGTGATATATATTTACAATAAATGATCTTTTTTTTTTAATTAAGATTAGTAGTTTGGAATAGACATCTACTTTATTGTGATATGTGATAGTAGTTGTCTTTAATGAGACTTTTTGAATCTAGTTTGTGTAGAATCATGCATGAATTCTTTGAAATCACAAGTTTGATGGGTAAACTTTGTACAATACTGGATTTTTAGGGTGTTGAATCCATATATGCAGAAAAAAACCAGTTTAAATAACACAAATCAAGATTTCACATCAAATTTTACTCCTATGTGATATATATTTACAATAAATGATTAACTAGGAATCAAAATATTCAAATATTAGATATATGAAACCATATTATATGAAACTTTATTGTTTTTTTTTTAATTTGCTCAAAGTTTATTAAAGTTTTGAAGACAATAGATATTCAAAATATTTTGAAAATTTAAAATTTTTTTTATTTTTTTTAAAATACAAATTGTTTCTTTATAATAGGTTGATGACTATTTTTATATAGTTTTGAATTGAATTGTCAAATATAAAAATTATATTAAAAAAATAAAAAATCTAATCTGTTTGGATTGACCAATTGTCATAATAATTTAGACTTTGTTATAATTTGATGTATGTAGCCATATTATTTGGATATTATAAGGAGCTTATATATATATATTTTTTTTTGGTCAAGGTTTATTAAAGTTTTGAAAAATTAAATATTGAAGTGAATGTTTTGAAAATTAAAAAATATTTTAAAATTTTTTAGAATATAAATTGTTCTATAATAATAGGTTGATGACTATTTTATATGGTTTTCAATGAATTGTCAAATATAAAAATTATATTGGAAATAAAAAATCTAAATAAGTTTCTATTAGCTAAATGCAACCATTACCTTGACTTATGAATACCACTTGCAAACCGTAAGTCATTTCAAGATCAAACTATTTTCTTTTAATATATATATATATATATATATATATATATCAATTTGTCATCGTCCTATTGATTCATATTAAGGACTTATTTCCACTTTCATGACACATGCATTGGAGAATAATGAAAGACTCATTCTTTCAGCCATATTCTATGCCACTCCTAAGATTTGTGCAACTCTCATCACTATCATTACTCTCAATCATTCTTTCCACCCAATTCTTCTGGCAAGTGTCAACCAACCCTATAACCCTAATTTTGTTGGATAACAAATTAACGCAATCATGTGACAATAAAAATAATGTGCTATCACATTTTTTAGGAGATAAATCATTTTTGTTCTTTGTCATTATTATGATAGGTATGATATTTGGAAGAGGATACTACTAAACTTCTTACAGAGGTGCTATTTTCTTGAAACTTGAACTTTTGTTTAGATGCATATATTTTGTATTTGATCTTGATAAATTGATCTATGTAACGTGATGGCTGTGTCGCAGTTGAGTACCAGAGGCCACTCATCCACATCATGAAAAAAGTTGTTTATTGATGCAACCCTTCCCAAATCTCACTCGCTAATGTCATTCCTCTACTTCACGAGCATTGTTGTTTAGCGATGAGGTATGCTAATCACTCCCTTTATTTATTTCTATCTTTATCCTATTTTAGTACTAATATGAGAGCTTGAAGAATGTTTTTATAAAGTTTTATCCACATTGATAATTCTCAATCACTGTGGATAAAACTCCAGAAAGACATTCTTCAAATTTTGACCACCACAAAAACTTGCAAACAAGAATGTGGATGTTGTATTGGCATACTTCCTTATGATAACTTTTCTAGTGGTCCCCAGGAGGGGAGCACAAATGACGATAGAAACACTCTCTTATATTAGTAACTAAAACTCTCTTTCCTGATCTATCCACAATATATTGATGTTGTTCTACTGATATCAACATTGAAATAAATCAAGGGAATCATGATTTAAGATGATCACATATATATTTCGTATCATCAACCGTTTAATCTCATTGAGTAACTTTTTTTATAAAACTAGAATCTCTATTTCCAACTACCCCTATTAATGTGATTACAACATTATACAACTTCTATGAAAAGTCTATCTTTTTGCATCACACTGTAGTATTAATGCTCAATTTAGCTTATTCAATTTTATATGGTAACTACTAACTGGGGAGTCTTATGGTTTTTCATAAATTATATATTTTTTTTCATGATCCAACTGGACAGATCTAGATTACTTGAGGAAGCCATCAATCACATTATAAAGCTTGAGGAAAATATGCATCAACTAAAGAGGAAAAAAGACAATCTGTTGGCAATCCAAACTGGGAAAAACACAACCGACAACATAGATATTAAGGTGGTTGTGAAGTTTTATGGAAGGGAAGAAATTATGAGCTTTACAAGCCAAAGACGACCGAGATACATGTGGAGGATTCTGGAGGAGCTTGAAAATCATGGCTTAGATGTGGAGACTTCACACCTTTTTAGCAGAGATTCTTCTATGCTTCTATAAAACCATGTCAAAGTAATATACAATATTTCCCATGATCCTGCTTAGATACAAAATTCTCTAGAATGTAGGATTAATTTAGCTAATTAGATTATACAACATACCCTTTTTGAAGTGCAAAGAGAAAATTACTTTGTAAAGTTTGCAAGTTGCTTTGTTGTGGTTATGCACATAACCGTCATGACATGGTTGTTGAAAATAGTAATACCATATTTATGCGATGACTTCAATTTTTATTGTTATATAGTAGAAGGGCTTAGAATAAAGCGCGAGATATTCTAAGGGCTTTCCTGTTAGAGCAGGTTGAAAATTATATAAAAGGATGATACAATATTGTTTTCAACAAGAGATTAGATTGGATAACACCCCTTTCGGGAAAGTTATGCATATATTTTGGCAACTAACTCTTGGGATATTCTATTTAGCAAGGGATTTGTCTAAAGGCTGGGAGATTTTATTATGAAACTTCACAAGAAAAGGGCATAATTCAAAAGCTAGATAGAGAAGAAATCTGTCCCATAGGCTATCTTTAGTCTTGTGGACGTTAAAATAAATTCTTCTTCTTCTATTGTATAGATAATTGTTGTAGTAAAAACCCATGCTTTTTTATTTGATTCATGTTTCCTTATTGTTGGTTTTTACACTTAGATTTAAATCTAATTAATTTAGTGGCTAGGTGTCCTACATAGGCATGGAAATAGTCAGATGTTTTAACTAGCATTGAAGATGCAAATGTGTAAAATATACCTTAATAAACACAATTGTAGGGTGATTTAATTATATGTTAAATCCCTGTCATTTTAATATGTCAACCCGGGGGTTTCATAAACTTAGAAGCAAACCAAAATATATGGGACCTTAGATGAAACTGTTGTAGAAGGTTTTTTTAGGGTGGAAAGAAAGAAAGGAAATGCATATTACAAGTATAACTAAAGAAAAATACAAAAGAAATCACATGAAAGAAAACTGAATTAGATTCTAAGGGTGGAATGAATGAATGCCATGGACTTTCTAAAAAATTAAAAACAGATCTTTGAACAACTATAAGAAGCAAACTATGATAATATAGAAAGCGGGTAAACCTAGAACAACTATTGATTTAATTATCAAGCAAGCAAACTATGAGAAATAGTAAGCAATAAATTTAATGATAAATAAAGTGCAAAAATATTAGAAGCAAATTATGATAATATAGAAAGCAATAAACTAATCTAGAAAGCAGTAAATAAAAACTAGTGATTTAGTTGTCAAGCAAGCAAACTAAGATAGCTAGTAAGCAATTAGTTTAATGACAATCAAATCGAATCTAGAAAATGAAATCACACTTGCGGAAAGTGAATCAAACTTGCAGAAAGTAAATCACACTTGCAAAAAATAAAACACACTTGCATAAAATAAAGCACAATTGCATGCAAGGAAATAAAAGAAATCAAACTATGTTACACATGTATGCGAATTGGGGTTGATGGGGATCCTTCCATTCCTCAATGAGCACACATGAACAACTGTCACATCTTAAGAATCAAACAACACTCATAAATCATAATTTTGAGAAAATGATATTACTCATGCTGAATGAACAATCACGAATCTAATTCTAATGAATAATTGACAACTTGTTAGCTTCCTTTGAAGGATGTTCCTCGTATTTATACATGAATTAGGGATATATTCTCAATAAATGTAAATCCCTTAAATATATACTAGATCCATACTTGTCTCAACTTATCCCTAAATACTATCTATACAAATCCCATGACACATATAGTTCTCCATGATCTTTCTCCTTGGAATCTGGTATACAAATCCCATGACACATATAGTTCTCCATGATCTTTCTCCTTGGAATCTGGTCCACCTCTTGAGTTCAAATTCGAATTTGTGTTTGGGAGGCCAAGTAAGACCCTTCTAGAATCTCCAAACAAGCCTACAAATGTCACAAAACTCATAACACACATATATATGTATATGAAACCATGTTAATTTCCTAGTTTTTAATCATAAATTCACTTAAAATATATATAAAATAAATAACTTTGGAAAATGATTATTCTAACCCATATGATCATGAAGATGGTTACTTGATGTAGGGTTTTAGTTATGAAATGAGGGCTAAATGGTTATGAAATGATGGAAATAAGGATGAAGGTGGAAGATAATTTTGAGACTCAACATACCCCCCAACTGAAGTTGTTGCATGTCTTCATGCAACTTTTGCATTGATTCACTTTTCCATAAGTTTATCTTCTTGAAATACTTTGCTTATTTACGAGCTTTTGATTTGTATTTATTTTCTTCAAACTTTGCATCATCATATTCTCTTTTTCAAATTGTAATTCATTTGATTGCAACATATATTTTTGATGGTTGGTTCCTGTGTGACAACCAAATTTTTTGAGCATTGGTTCTTGTGTAAGAACACTTTTATTTTTGTTGCATCAAAGTACATGAAAACATTGAGATTTTTATTTTCAAGTCCTATAATAACTATCAATGAATTTATAATTTGAAAAGCATATAATCTTTTGGAATCATACTGCAACAATAGTTGATTGGGAAGAATATGCTAGCTGGAATGAAATGAAAATGTGTGATGATGTATGACGTATGAATATTGAATTGGTGTGCCTCCCCCCCAACTAATGGTGTTTTTCAGTTTATGAAAATATGAGAAAGGGAGTATAGATGTGGTGAGGAATTTTCCAAAATTACAACTTTAGTATTTTAAGGAATTGCATGACTAAAAATTAGAAAAAAACATACCTTCACTTACCTTCAATGTGGATGAGTTGTGTTTACTGAAGAGTGGGGCTGCTGATATTGGATCATGGAGTATGTAAACATAGGAATTTTATTTTATTCTTTGTTCTCTTTGTGTTTATGACAAGATTGGGATCTTTATTGCTTTTGTTACAAACTTATTCCTATTGCAAACTACTAAAATGATGTAGTCTTCAATCGTTACAAAACCCGATGGTACAATTCTAGTCATGCGAATAAATGTGTTGATGTCGAGCATGAAGAGAATTCATTGGATTACCAGCCATTAATGAATGCCATTAACCAATGAGAGGAAAACTCGCCATTAATTTCAACGAGTGCGAAGGTACCTAAGTACATCTTGCAAAGTGCGAATAGTTGAGCTAATGTCGAGCCACTTGCAAGATCCAATGATCAAGGGACATTGGGATATTCCTGTGATTGTCAGCGAGAGAACTTGTCATTAAGGCATAAAAGCCTCAAGGTACTTGAAAGATAACTCTAGCCTTGAACCTAGATAATGTGTTGATGTCGATAGGCCAAAACGTATTAGAAGGGAGGCCTTAATGAATCCTCCATCATCTAACGCGAGCATAAAACAATAATTTTGAAGGACTATGAATGAATTCTTTTGCAATGGATCAAGGTTTATTTGACAAAATGAAAATGAAATGAAACGAATTAGCTTTGTAGGGTTTGTAGGGGAGTTGGATGGTTTTATTGCTGGGCTACAGGTTAATGAAAGCAAGGAAGGAAAATGGCTGTGTTATAGGAAAATGAGATGAATATTTTATTGACTAAATAAGTAGGAATGCAATGGTAAGACTGGTATTTGAGAGGTTTTAAAATAGCGTGGTGGATCTGATTTAGCATTATTTATCCAAAATCATGTGTTCATGCTTTGGATATTTCATCTTTAATGTTGCCCTAATCATGTTCTTAAGAAATGTGGTCTTCGAGAGACACTGTTTGATTATGGTCATCTACTTCTCTTCCTGGAACCTGCAAAAACATAGTAGTTTTTCTGCAATGAAATGTAAGATTATCAAAAGAGAGAGGTGATCAATCTCTCTATTTATTACATTTACAAAAAACTGAGAATTACTAGTAATAAAACAAATTCACGAAAGAAAATTAAATGAATTTTTACCTGTTTCGAAACTAGTGCTTTGGTTTACCTATCATGTCTTGTTGGAAATTTATTCATTATTTTGCTGTTTCAAATTTGGATGAATACTCTCTGATCTCATATATTTCATCAAGATATTTCCAATGATGTTTTAATCACGTCAAACAGACGCCGTATGAGAAAGTTATTGTCGTTTGAAGTTTTAGCAAAATAGTGAAATTGAGGTGTATGGGTGCCACGTGGAAGCACCAAGGAATGCCACATGGAAGCACAGGAAGGTGCCATGTGGAATACATTCTGTTGTGGATGTTGACTTGATAGAGTGAAGTGGACTGCTGACTAGACAAGGTGACATCGCAGAAAACTAGGCGATGGCTGTGCAATATTGGCTAATGGTACGTTGCCACATGGACCAATCGAATGTCGCCATATGGCAGCAAAACCCCAACAAACAAAATTCAAGATTTTGGGAGAAGCTTCCAACTGTCTAACTGCTTTAGGGCACTTGTCAATCAATTTCATGACACCAAAATATTTGATTTTTATTTGAAGTCATCCTCTTGCCAAAAAAAATGGATCTCACAACCAGTTTTTTCTATAAAAATTGTGAAAATATTGATGCCAAAACTTAAATAATTTATTTTATTTTATTTCTTTTGTTGCAGGTTGAAAGCATGGAGAAAATTTTCTAACTTCTCTCTCTGCAAATTCAGGACTTATTTATTTTCTTTGAGGAAGAATTTTTAAACAAACATTTTTATTTTTTTTTAATTCGACCATCACAAAAATTTTCGAGAAAATAGCTGATTGTAGATCAGCGATATGTCCCTTATCTAGGCTTCGATTCAACTGATTTGCTTTTTGAATTTGGGTGATTTTTCACAAATATGATTTTTTATTGCGAAATTTTCCCAAAAAGTTTCATATCTGATCTGCAAACTCGCCACCCACAAATTATAAAACAAATATATTTAACAATTAGAGATCAATTTTTTGTTTTTAAATTTTAGAGTCAATGGTAAATTTAGATCTCTCAGTCATTTTTATTGAAAATTTTTAAAACTAAATTGGGTTTTATCTTCTTTTATGATCTTTCATATCGCAGGGAGCACAAGAAGAGAAAATACTCATGAGTTTATTAATCAATTTTATTTTATTTTTAAATTTGAATTCAGAAAATATAATGAAAAGAATCAATCTCACCTAAAATTATTGTTCTTTAATATTCTCTTGTGCTCATTTTTCACAATCATTTGTTTTATTGCAATATTCCTGCCAAGGGTTAGTAAATAGGTGGCTTTTATTGCACCACAAAATTGCAAATTTAGCCTAAAAAACACAAAACTTGTTTTTATTTGTTAGTCCTATTTTACTAAAGAAATGAAACATTCTCTTAAGTATAAGATAATTTCCAATGCGTCCATTTGCATAACAAAATCATGATTAAACTCATATCCAAGTTTGAAAAATAAACCCTAGTGAATTCTTGGACATGATAAGGAAGATTTGATGTTAAAAATTGTAGCCTAATGACTAGTTGAGACAAAATTTGAATGTGCTCTTTAAGTTTTTGATCTTCTTCAATTTCCATAGCACAAAACTCTTCAGATATTATTTTTTGAATTGGATTATTATTATTATTATTATTTTTTAATGAATGGGGGTTTTTGATTTGTGGATGTTTTATCTTATTTCTATGTTTTCTATATGCAAATGCAAAATAAACTTAAATGAAAATGCTTCAATGAAGTTAATATTAAATGAAAATGACCCTAAATGAAAAATGTTTTTTAAACAATCCTCCTAACTTAGTTACATCTAAGTTTGCTTCCCCGACACCGACGCCAAAAATGTAGGGTGATTTAATTATATGTTAAATCTCTGTCATTTTAATATTTCAACCTAGGGGTTTCATAAACTTAGAAGAAAACCAAAAATATGGACCTCAGATGAAACTGTTGTAGAAGGTTTTTTTAGGATGGAAAGAAAGAAATGAAATGCATATTACAAGTATAACTAAAGAAAACTGCAAAGGAAATCACATGTAAGAAAAATGAATTAGATTCTATGGGTGGAAATCAGATTCTAAGGGTGGAATGAATGAATGCCATGGCATTTATAGAAACTTATAAAATAATCTTTGAAAAACTATAAGAAGCAAACAATGATAATATAGAAAGCAAGTAAACCTGGAACAACTATTGATTTAGTTACTAACCAAGAAAACTATGAGAACTAGTAAGAAATAAATTTAATGATAATTAAAGTGTGAATCTATTAGAGGAAAACTATGATAATATAGAAAGCAGTAGACTAATCTAGAAAGAAGTAAAAAAAAAATAGTGGTTTAGTTGTCAAGAAAAAAAACTAAGATAGCTAGCAAGTAAGTAGTTTAATGAAAATCAAATCAAATCTAGGAAAGTGAATCACACTTGCAGAAAGTAAATCACACTTGCATAAAATAAAACACACTTGCATAAAATAAAGCACAATTGCATGCAAGGAAATACAATAAATCAAACTATATTACAGATGTATGTGAATTGTGGTTGATGGGGATCCGTCCATTCCTCAATGAGCACATATGAACAATTGCCACATCTTAAGAGTCAAACAACACTCATAACTCATGATTTGGAGAAAATGATATTATTCATGTTGAATGAACAATCATAAATCTGATGCTAACGAATAATTGACAACTTGTTAGCTTCCTTTGAAGGATGATCCTCCTATTTATACATGAATTAGGGATATCTTCTCAATAAATGTAAATCCCTTAAATATCTACTAGATCCATACTTGTCTGAACTTATCCCTAAATACTAGATACATATCCTATGACACATCAAGCTCTACATGATCTTTATCCTTGGAATATGGTCCACATCTTGAGTTGAAATTCGAATTTGTGTTTGGGAGGCCAAGCAATATCCTTCTAGAACCTCCAAATAAGCCTAAACATGTCACAAAACTCATAACAAATATATATATGTATATGAAACCATGTTAATTTCCTAGTTTTTATTCATAAATTCACTTAAAAATACATAAAATAAATAACTTTGGAAAATGATTATTCTAACATGTATGATCATGAAGATGGTTACTTGATGTAGGGTTTTATTTATGGAATGAGGGCTAAATCGTTATGAAATGATGGAAATATGGATGAAGATGGAAGGCAATTTTGAGACTCAACAACAATCAACCTAAGAAAAATTACTTTAATTAATTACCTTGTGTGCTATGCCTCAATGTAATACCATGTTCGCAGTATGAATATCTACTTGGTATCAATTGCAACATATAAATAAATGGGCATAGAGTTAAATTCAATCATCGCTTGGATATTAACTTTGTTTCTTCCCAACATGTTGTGCATAACATAATTTTGTTTTACACGGTACCTAAAGTCATACCAGTGGTGTTGGCCTTATCCAAAAACCTCCACATATCAACGAAAATTCTTGATCCACGTGAGTTTACAGTTGGTGAGTTGAAGTTTGTCGATTTGCTAGGGTTGGATCCGATGGCCTAGATCCTTTCCCCCAACATATGGCTCAATATCCATCTTTCCCCTTCGAGTCTCCACTCATTCTTTCACTGCCCTGAAGGGGAAAGAGCTCTGCTTAGGGTATGGAACTAGAGGGATGGTTTCTTATCATCAGAACTCTGGTAGTATTTATAACTTGTTTGTATGGATCTCAGTTTTTTTTTTTTGGGGATCTCTTACTGTCTTTTATTACGATGTGGATCCTAATTTCTGAAACCCTCTACCAAGATCTGTAGGAGACCTCTTGTCAATGAAATATTTTCTCTCCAGATCTAGCTTGCTCAAGGGTTCCAGGTATGAAAATTTGTTTACCTCCTACAACCATTTCCTTTCTTATGTTATATGAGATTTTAAAGTAAATTTTTTTATGATTGAGGAATAATTCTCCTAGATTCCCTTGTTTAATCTCTCATTTGATGTAGTTGGAAATACGAGAACTTCGCATCTCTCACGCGTCCCTCTCGTCGTAAGGCATGCTAGTCTTTTGTTTCAAACTATTTGTATACTTTATTTTTTATTTGACGTTTCTAAGTTTACTTCTATTATTACATTTCATTGCATGCCACAAGTTGGTAACATTTTTATCCTCTACTACAGGTCTTGCATTGAGAGGGTCAGAGGGTTTACTTCCTATTTGCTCGATTTAACAAGGTTTTATTACCTTTTCCTAGGTTATTATTCAAGAGGAATATAATTAGATATTTTCCACATGTTTAATGTTTTCCCTTGTTTCAAAGGAAGACCCATAGGGTCAGAAGGAGGGTTTCCTTCACCCCAAAGAAACCCAATTTAGTTCTAGAATTTCAGAATATGGAAACTATATTTTTATGAACTATTTATTCTTTAAGAGGTAAACCGATGAGCCCCTCCAGTTAATTCCTAGATATGTTGAATGAAAATTTATTTTTATTTCCGACATATTATTCTCCTTAATATCATGTTCAAAAATCTTAATGAGTAAAATGGGTATTTTTCCATCATTTATTTATGTGTTAGATGTGTTGTATAAACTATTATGTAATTACATAGTATGGTTGTTTGTGTTTATCTTCGAATATGGTGGTATTTTGTCTTTGAACCTACAAGCACAATCGTTAGATCACAAGAATGAAATTTAGCGCCAATGAAAAGTTTTTATTATTTATTTAAGGGGTTCTGACCATGGTCCTGGGTTACTTTTTTTTTCGGTTCGACCCAGGGACTAAACGGTTCCTCCACAGTCCCCTTCAACCCATTACCTTGTTAATTTTAATTTTCCTCTAAGGTATTCCAAAGTTCCTTTGGTTTGATTTATCTTGTACTTTTACACAGTTATACTCATATATATCGAGTTCTGGGTGTTTATTTTCTTCCAAACTCCTTTCATGCATTTTGTCCTAACTATCTAAACCGGTTTGTTGCAGCATGCATAGATGCCCAATTTGATCTATGTTAGTTAAGTACAAGGTTTCTATCCAATATGTTTTCATGTTATTTACCAGTTACCAATTTCTTTCTATTTTCACTCTCTGTACCTTGTGAAAAATGTATATAATAGAAATATAAACAATATAGCATAATATTTAACTTCAATCAGTGCACTTCTTCCATTATATTAATATGATAAAAAATAATCATAAACTTTATTAAACACATGGCTCTACCATATTTTTCTACAAGCAAGCGACCATAACAGTAAGAAAAATTAACTTTGTAACCCATGCAACAATTTTAAGCATGCTTATCTGATCTCACAGACAACCTAGGAATTCACTAAGAAAAAGACCTTTCCTCCCAACCACGAGAACGACAATTACATCTGATCTCCCCCCAAGCTTCTAGCCTCCAAAAAAGTAGATTGGCAGTGACCTCTAGGGTCTTATTCTGGCATAGAAACCTTCCAAGTCCAGCTAAGCTTTGAAATTGGAAAAAAGAAGGGGTTCTAATTTAATTAAGGGAAAATTAAATTAGAAGGAAACTGTAATTCCACATCACTAATAGCTTGTACGAGTTAGCTAAGTCTAAAAGGCTTAGTTTTCTTAGTCAATTCGAGTTGGGTGTCAGACTAGAGACATGTATAGTTCACTCTAAGTTTTAGGTGGTCCAGTTATAGTTTATTTAGAGTTGTAATTGTTTAATTTGATTGGGACTGCCAAGTAGAGACAGGTGATTGGCCTTGCCACATTGTTCCAGAATTCTATTGTTGATTAAATGGAGGAGAAGAAAAAAACAGAGATGGGTCTTGTGACATACCTTTAGTTCGGACTTGCCACTGTCGACGTTGGTTCATTAAATATATTGGTTATGTCTCTTCTTCCGCCTCTTTAAAAACTTCTTTTAATCCTGGAAGTGATGGGCACTGTGCAGTGGCATGATCCTTAGTGCAGACAACGCACATCTGGACCATGTCCAATAGACACTCCCTCTAACTGTGCTTCTTTCGGCACCGTGGGCAGAATATGGATTAACTATGTTCTGTTATGGATTGTTTCTGTTTGACTTGCAAGACATCCAATTGCGTTGTGAGGGTGCCCAGGATATTGGTTTTGAAATCCTCTAAGATATTTCCGATTTCCGTCCGAGTTACGCTGTCACCATAAGCTTTATTATTTCTGGAAATAATATCTTGTCCAAATATTCTGATGCATGTATTTCCTCGAGAGCACCTGATACACAGTTGAATAATGCCATCATAATTTTCCTAATAAATATCTTCTTTTCCCATTAAATTTAAAGTTTCTATCCATTCATCCTTCATCCCTTTTATCATAGTTACTTTTAAAACATCTTTAGATTATGTAGCGTAAGGAGACCTTTGTAAATTGTATCGAAACAGTTCAACATACTCTTCTAGGGTTTCATTATCTTTTACGGTCATATTAAAAATTTCATCTTTCAAATCTCTAGTCCTGAAATAATCTCGATATTTAGTTAGAAAGGAAGTTTTCATTTGATCCCAAGAGTTAATAGTTCCTCCACCAAGCCCCATAAACCATCAAAAATCTACTCCCTTTAATGTAGAGAGAAAAAAATTTAGTTTCTGGGGATCGCTGGTATAATCATATCCCCTACATAAAATGTCAAATTCAAACAAGAAAGCATCAGGGTTTTCTGAGGTTAAACCATGGAAAGTAGGGATGCACTGCAAAGGAATGGATTTCATGGGGGCATTAGAAACTAGTTCAACGATAGGATACTCCAACATCGATGTTTGTCCCTGAGGCTGATTCTGTGCCATCTGGTCAAATATGTGCCAATAACCTTCATGAATCTCTTGGTCTGGAAAATCAATTTGGACAGGACTGGTAAACAGATTTGGAAGGGGTCTTACAACACTACCACGATTTGGGATATCAGGTATCTTTTCTCTAACCAAGGTCTTAGGTGATCTAGGTTCTGTTGACTGTAGATTTTTTCCTACAACACCACCAGTTTCTCCCTCTCCTTCTTGCAGATTGCACGAATTTCCCTCTTGTGAAGGGTTGGAATGCAAATTTTGGGTGACCTGAAAGCTTTGTTCAGACCCTTTGGTTTTGCTACGGATCTCGACATGAGCTGCATATGGTGAGCCTAATACTTGAGGGATTATAGTAGGGCTTTTTCCAGATATGTTCTAGGGTCCTACTGACACCTGAGATTATTCTTTTCTTATGATTTCATCTATAAAGTTCGATCTTCCAAGGGTCACCGATCCCTTGGTTTTGGTGTATTTGGGTGGTGGGTTCAGATCTATTTCTACTTTTTTCTTCCTAGTCATTCATTAAAACATCTATTCCTATTTAAATTTAATGGATATGCTGAAAAGCAGGATCTTGAGCAAGCATTTTATTTGCTTGTATGTGGGTTCTTACCTCTCGTTGTCAATACCCAAGTCTTTTGCAATAATAAAATTTTTAAAAAAATCACTTTTAACACTCTCCCCGGCAAGAGCACCAAAATGTTGGGTGACTAAGATGACTATGAAAATCAATCTTAATACCTACATTAATTATCAACCAAGGATACGTCTGTTTATTTCAAGAGTGTTGGCACTGTTTATGCAAGTGAGATCAAAGATTATTACAGAATGAAATAATTCTAAATCGTTGTAATAACCAATCTCTAATTCTCAAAGTTCAAGCTAAAATAATCTCAAAAGAAAATATCAAAGCATATCCAAACCATAAATCTTGAATTAATCTCAATTGATTTATAAAGAAACTGAATCCAAATTTTTGTTTTGAGGGAATCACACTTAAAGAAATACTATCTGATATTAACAAAAAATTATCTAATTAAAAGAGGAACTACAATAAGAATTTAATTGAGAATGACAGTAACTAATAACTTGATATCTATAATGGCATCACTTAAAAATAACAATAATTAAATGTAATGCTTGAACTAATCTGAACAATCCATTAAAGAACAATATGAAAATGTAAAAGCAACAACATCTAAGATTTATTCCAAAAAGTAAAGGTAAATTTGATGGAAATTTCTGATAATTTAAAACAAAACAGAGGAAGCAAAGTTCCTCAACTCAACACAAAGAAATGAGAGAAATCTGGACAAAGAAGATGGAGAAAAGCTCTGTTTTTATTAACCATAAAAATTACAATAAAAATTACAAACTTCTTCAGAACTACAATTCTGGAATAACTAAAAAATCCATACTCTGTTTTTACAAACTCTGTTTTTTAACACAGATTCGTGTTTCAGCATCTGGCAGACAGTTGCTGAAACACCACACAGTCTGTTGCTGAAACACGCAGACAGTCACTGAAACACCACACATTCTGTTGCTGAAACACGCAGACAGTTGCTGAAACAGCCTGTAGAATGCATGCTGCTCCAAAAACACAGCGACTCTGTTTTCTTGCTGTTTTCTCTGCTCTGTCTTCTTCTCTGCCTTTTTCAATTTCTCAAACTCTCTTCTAACCTCAAAACAAACTGTTGTTCATCATATTTATAAGTAAAAAACATTTTTGACTTATAATATTTAAAAATACAAAATATCTTATGATCTTTATCTGCGTATTGAATGCACAGGAAGCGGTGGGAGTTAACGTGATGCCTTTTGAAAAACGAAGTCGACTGTCTGCAGGGACATAACTTCTGCAAATTTAATGCACAGTAATGTGCAAAATATCAAGCATGACTTTCAGGCATCGGTATTTATTAAATATCCACAGCAGATCTGATTTCTGTCCAGCTGTTTATGTTGCAGTTGGAATTAAATTCCAACACTCCCCCTTAATTTCAACTGCTGGGTTTTTCTGCATACCCAAGCATTCTCTGAAATAATCAAAGATTTTCTTTCCCAATGGTTTTGTCAAGATGTCAGCTAGCTGATCCTCTGTTTTGCAGTGCTGCAAAACAATCTCACCATTGTTAACCAATTCACGTATGAAGTGAAATTTGGTGTCTATGTGCTTTGTCCTTTGCGAGTCAATTTTACAATACACGCGAGCTATTGTCACAGTAAATGGTAGTGCCCTTTTATTGTTCATGACACAAATCTCTGAGAACTCTTCTTAGCCATACTGCTTGGCATGCTGCTGCTGTTACTGCCACATGCTCTGCCTCTGCTGTTGACAAAGCCACAATTGGTTGCTTCTTGGAAGCCCATGAGATGGCTCCCGATCCCATATGAAACACATATCTCGATGTGCTTTTCCTATCATCAACACTTCCAGCCCAATCACTGTCAGTGTAACCTGTCAACATGAAACTTTCAGAAGAGGAGTATAAAATACCAAACCCCTTCGTTCCATTCACATACCTTAGAATCCTCTTGGCTGCCTGCCAATGAGTCTCTTTCGGTCTTTCCATAAATCTGGAGATTAAACTCACTGCGTGCATAATGTCCGGCCTAGTTGCAGTCAAGTACATGAGGCTTCCAACTATGCTCTTGTACAACTTTGGATCAAAATCCTTGCTGCTGTCTTCTTTGGTCAATTTCAACCCCATTACAGTTGGAGTCACAGCTGCCTTGCTGTTCTGCATGTTAAATCTCTTCAACACTGCTTCTACATATTTAACTTGGGAAATGAAAACACCATTTTCAGTTTGGTCTACTTCAATTCCAAGAAAATATCTTAAGAAGCCCAAGTCAGTCATTTCAAATTCACTTTTCATGACTGCTTTAAAATCAGCAATGAGAGAAGCATCATTGTTAGTAAAGATTAAATCATCTACATATAAAACAACAATAAGTATCTTACCGTCATTCTCCTTTATGTAGAGTGTGGGTTCACCATCACACTTCTCAAACCCATTCTCAATCAGATAAGCATCTATCATGTTGTACCATGCTCTTGGAGCTTGCTTGAGCCCATAAAGAGCCTTCTTCAGTCTGCAGACTTTATGCTCTTGGCCTTCAACTTCATAGCCTGGAGGTTGTTCAACATAAACCTCTTCTTTTAACACTCCATTCAGGAATGCAGATTTAACATCCATCTAATAAATCTTCCATTTGTGCTGTGCCACAATAGACAAGACTGTTCTGATTGTTTCCATCCTTGCTACTGGTGCAAAGGTTTCATCATAGTCTTTGCCTTGTTGCTGCTTGTAGCCTTTCACAACAAGTCTTGCTTTATGCCTATCAATCTTGCCTTCAGCATTGCTTTTGGTCTTATACACCCACTTAACTCCAATGACATCTTTGCCTTCAGGGAGGTCCACTAACTCCCATGTTTTACTCTTCTCAATTGCACCAATTTCTTCATTCATTGCTTCAATCCATTTATCTTCATTTACAACATCTTCAAAATGAATTGGGTTATCAACATGACAATATAAAGCGAATAATGAATTCAGACCGGTATTGTTACTTACCTCTCCTTGTTCATAAATCTCATTCAGATTTCTGAATCTTGGTCTTCTTGGTGTGCTTGGAGTTCCATCCGAACTTGAGGGTATTTCTGATCCCTATGGTGTGCTTGGAGAAGCACTTCCTTGACTTCTCAAGGTTGTTCGAATTCCAGCTTGTGGTGTGGTTTGTTGTACTTGCTGTGGTGGAGGAGGACCCACCAAGGAAGAATTATTTGATGTTGTCCCTTCCTCTTCTTCTTCGTGAGACACAATTGTCCTCACATTCACCGTCTTCTCTAAGCTTCCATCCCAAGCTTCATCTTCAATGAACTGCACATCTTTACTTACTATCAACTTCTTGGTGGATGGATTATAGAGTTTGTATGCTTTTGACTCATCACAATAGCCAATAAAAACACACTTCTCCCCCTTACTGTCAAGCTTCTTCCTTAGCTGATCCGGTACATGTGCATATGCTACACAGCCGAATACTCTCATGTGAGTGACAGTTTGCTTTTGACCACTTCATGCTTCTTCTGGTATTTTGTTCATGACAGCTTTAGTTGGGCATCTATTCAAGATGTAAACTGCGCAAGTGACAGCTTCTGCCCAATACTCATGCGGCAAGTGTTTTGCCTTCAGCATACTCCTGACCATGTCCAGAATGGTCCTATTCTTCCTTTCTGCAACACTATTTTGCTGAGGTGTATACCTTGCGGTGAACTGCTTTTGTATGCCATTCTCTCTGCAAAAACGCAGAAAGTCTTTGGAGATGTACTCTCCACCTCTATCTGTTCTGAGCACTTTGATATAATGCCCACATTGCTTCTCAACAAGAGTTTTGAAGTGGCGGAATTTCTCAAACACTTCACTCTTCTGTTTTAGCACATACACCCATGTCTTTCTGATGTAATCATCAATGAAAGTTAAAACATATTTATTTCTGGAAAATGATGGTATTTGCATCGGTCCACACACATCAGAGTGAACAATTTCCAAGGGTGATTTTGCCCTTATACTCTTTCCTGTTGGAAAGCTTTCTTTGTGTTGTTTGCCCAAGATGCAGCCTTCACAAAGGCTGTCCGGTTTCTCGATCAATGGCAATCCTTTTACCATTCCCTTTCTGTGCAACAGATTCAAGCCTCCGAAATTGAGATGTCCAAATCTCAAGTGCCACAACCAATTCTCATCTTTCACTTGTTCCTGAAAGACTTCTTGAGTTACGGCTGCAATAGTTCTACCTTCCTTCAAATCTTCCCTGAGTTTGAGAGGAAACATTCTATTGCTGGTCATCTGCACCTGTGCAATGATCTTCTTACTTGGAGGTATGTCTCTGATTGTACACATATCATCTTTGAAGAACACATTATAACCTTTGTCAATGAGCTGTCCAATGCTCAAAAGATTACTTTTCAGACCAGGTACATAGTATACCTCTGGCACAATCATCTGTTCTCCATTTCTTGCTCGGATACGGACTCTGCCCTTACCCTTGACAGATATCTTACTATCAGTTCCTGTTGTTACCTCAAATTTCACATTTTCATCCAGATTGGCAAACATTGCAATATTTCCGGTCATGTGATTACTACAACCTGAGTCTAAGAACCAAAAATCTTCTTGTTTGTCTTGTGCAATGTTACATGTTAACAACACAATCTTTGGATTCTTATCTTCTTCATTTGCAAAATTAGCATTTTGCCTACTATTCATGTCATTTTTCTTTTTCCTACATTCATTGGCATAGTGCCCATATTTCTTACAATAATGACATTGGACTTGGGATTTGTCATACCTTTGTCCATGAGCTTGCTGTTTGTTTGAACCTTCATCTTGGTTCTGATTGCAGCTCCTTCCTCTTGTGCTTGCAGGATTATTTCTACCTTTATTTTGGCTTCTTCCACGACCTATGTTATTTGCTCTACCTCGACCTTTTCCTTGGCCAAAAGACATCTGAGTCTTGAATGCTTGCTCAAAAGAGGAATCTGTTCCTCTACTCAGTCTGTGTTCATGAGACATAAGAGAAGCACTCAGTTCATCTACTGTGAACTGTGAGAGATCCTTTGTTTCTTCTATTGCTACCACAACAGCTTCAAACCTTGAGGGTAAACTTCTCAAGATCTTCTCTACAATCCTTCTTTCTTCAAGAATTTCACCATGAGATCTAATCTGGGTTATCAACCCAATAACCTAAGTGAAGAATGAATCTACTGTATCAGATTCCTTCATGCTGAGTGTTTCAAAGTCTCTCCTCAACATCTGCAACTTTGCAGTCTTCACCTTCTCCATGCCTTGATAGGCAGTTTTGAGAATATCCCATGCCTCTTTGGATTTTTTTGCTGCTGCAATCCGTGGGAAAACACTTTCATGTACTGATTGGAAGAGAAAAAAGAGGGCTTTGGAATCCTTCTTCCTGTCACTCTTCAACTGGTCTCTTTCTGCTACTGTCAAAGCAGCCAACACTGCTGCATCTGCAGGTTCAGCATAGCCAGTTTCAACCAGCTCCCATATTCCCTGAGAAGCAAATAATACTCTCATTGTTATGGACCAATAACTGTGATTTTTCCCATTAAACTGTGGCAGTTGGGAATTTGTCAAACCAGTTCCAGCATCTACCATCTTAACCTGTATAAGTAAAGAAAAGATACTGACTGTATAATAAAACAAGAAAGAACTTTCTCTGTTGGAGAAAATCTGCTTAGTTAAGCTTCTTACAGCTCCTGCAGTGGAAAAAACAAACTATGTTTTCGTCTCACTGAGTGCCTAGACCAGCTCTGATACCATGATGGAAATTTCTGATAATTTCAAACAAAACAGAGGAAGCAAAGTTCCTCAACTCAACACAAAGAAATGAGAGAAATCTGGACAAAGAAGATGGAGAAAAGCTCTGTTTTCATTAACCATAAAAATGACAATAAAAATTACAAACTTCTTCAGAACTACAGTTCTGGAATAACTAAAAACTCCATACTCTATTTTTACAAACTCTGTTTTTTAACACAGATTCGTGTTTCGTGTACATCTGCGTACGCTGTTGAACACCAGCATACCGTTGCTGAAACACGTGCATAGCTAGCCGAAACACGCGTACGCTTGCTGAAACACCGTCACGCCTATTGCCGAAACACGTACGCTGTCGTGTCACTGCATCGTACGTCGGCTAAAAATATTGTGCCGACTCTATTTTCTTGCTGTTTTCTCTGCTCTGTCTTCTTCTCTGCCTTTTTCAATTTCTCAAACTCTCTTCTAACCTCAAAACGAACTGTTGTTCATCATATTTATAAGTAAAAAACATTTTTGACTTATAATATTTAAAAATACAAAATATCTTCTGATCTTTATCTGCGTATTGAATGCACAGGAAGCGGTGGGAGTTAACGTGTTGCCTTTTGAAAAATGAAGTCAGCTGTCTGCAGGGACATAACTTCTGCAAATTTAATGCAAAGTAATGTGCAAAATATCAAGCACGACTTTCAGGCATCGGTATTTATTAAATATCCACAGCGGATCTGATTTCTGTCCAGCTGTTTATGTTGCAGTTGGAATTAAATTCCAACACTTATCAATATCAACCTTCAACCACTTACCTATAACCAGCCTATCATTAAACAAAATTTAACGAGTTAAGTTACACTTAATTAATATAGATATAGATATAGATATATGAATATTATTGGCCGTATATATTGAATTTCTAACCAAAGGTTTTTAAAAAGATTTTCCCTGCTGGGAAAAATTTAAAATATTGTTATCGCTTTTAACTTGCTTCATAAAAAATCCAAATTCAAACGAACAGATTAAATACAAGAAAAAAAATCTAATATATATTATGTGCGGAAAATTAAATACAAAAAAGCAAACTCTAATGTGCACAGGGAAACCAGCAATACACTCTTATAAAAATCATGCTTCGTATAGAACCAAGTTTAAACCCAATTAAAATCATAATCATGTTTATAGGGAACATGATCCGTACTCATGGTGAAGCAAGCGTAGATCCGTAAATTTTGTTTCTGATTTCTTCCCATTTGACACAATATAACAAACTTTTTGTTCCATAAAACTAATATATGTATGGTGTAACGTTTGCCCAAGAGTACATTGCATGTCCCGTGGCTTGGATGTCTGAAGGAGTCACCGAGGAGTCCCCAAACCAAGATCTGCAGTATATGCATTTGGTAGTTGAGCAGAGCAAGGCACTCCGTGTTTACAACATGTTCTCAGATTTTTCTTGTAGCAAGCCTTTCAAAGTCTGATTTCGGCCCTCTGTGTGTTCACAATTAATTGATATAAGAAAACAAGCATTGGCAAGATTTCTGTAAACAGTGACTCCAAATAAACCATCATCACGCATGAGAAATTACCACAAGTATGAAGTGGTAGATACTTACATAGATTACATAACTGGAACTCATGGCCGAGGTATGTGTGCAGGTGGAGAATGATTATATAATCTCGTGTTTCCTACAAAATAGGCCCGGAAGAAATCCCTGTTTTCATTTAACAAACCCTTCCAAACTGCAACCATTAAATTAATAATCTCAAATTAAACCATAAATACCATATGCCAACATTACCTTCGTGCATAAATTAAGATATTTAAACTACCATGTTGATTCAAAGAAATTAGAGCGAATGGGGGAAAGCAGTGAAGTGAAACCTGCGACGGTGAGAATAGGGTTTATGTTGGCTTGCTTTCGACGAATCCGTGGAGGTCCATACGAAGGAGCAGACATATGTCGATCAAATGCTGAACCAGGCGGATCATACGCACACGCAGATCCTTGTTCCGATCATCGTGTATTTGCTTGAGAATCGACCCCCGATCAATTCGATTGGTTCGTTGAATTCTCATGGCCAACACAGATCTACTATGCAAATGTGTGATTGTAATGTGGAATCTACAAATGAAGATAAGAAGTGGCGAGAGGATCATAGGGAATGGCACAGTTAAAAAAGGAGGAATGAGGAATGAGATGATGCGAAGGTACAATGTTATCCGAAGGGAATCCTGGTCGTCGACTGAAACACTTCGCCTCATCCTCTCACGGAGATAAGAGTGATAAAGAAGGCGATGGAGGAGAACGTGTAACCGTGGCGAGGTTCGTAGCCACCCGCCCATCTCATCGCTTCCTTAAAGATGATGGATATTTTTTTAAACGTTTCAAACAAATTGATGGTGATATTTTCTGTGCCACACACCTGAAACGGCTGGCAGGTGCTCCACATTTCTTAGGTGTAGTATGTCATGGGCTAAATTATTCTTTTTCGTGTGTGAGACAAACATATCTTGTTTTTATTCTTTTGTTTGTCACACAAACCCATCATACAATTTTTTTTGGGACAAGTGTCTTTTTTTCTCTAATAGTCATTAAAAGAAACTGTAGAAATATGTAATTCCTACTTGTTTTCTATTGTGACTTTCTATGTATAGAGTCTATTCATATTCCATAAGAGTTAGCTAAATCCATGTTTCTTGTTTGGTGTGTGGTTGAAATATTCACTCAACCAACTTATTATGCGTCCAAGATAGCTTACAATTCCTCATGTATATATGTAACTCTATTTAAGTAATAAAAAGCAATGTGCATGTTCAGTTTTTAAGTTGGCATCAGAGCCCGTTTGGGCCTGAACCTCGACCTCGACCTCCCCTCCTGTGCTAAAGGAAATAAGAGTATATCGATATTTTTTTTTAGTTTATTGTTTGTCCATCGCGCTAGGTTATGAGGCTATGGCGAATTGGTGACGTTGTGTGCTTTGTTTGGTTTGGAGGCTGTGTGTTTTGTATTTTATGAGATCAACATTGAGGGAGTTGTATCTTCGTAGGAAGGAGTTGAAGAGAAGTTGGCCTGTACCTCCTAGAAGCAGCAACAATGGCCAAACAAATGAGCAAGAAGCGAAAGTTTGTTGCAGATGGTGTGTTTTTTTTCCGAGTTGAATGAAGTCCTTACTTGCGAGCTTGTGGAGGATGGATACTCTGGCGTGGAGATCTGCGTGACTACTATGCAGACGAAGATCATCATTCGGGCGACTCGTACCCAGAACTTTCTTGGCGAGAAAGGGAGGAAAATCAGGGAGTTGACTTCCGTTGTTCAGAGGGCTTTGTGCACTTGCTGCTGCTGGACTGCTGAGCGGCACGGTGCCACTGATGCAAGCGTTCATGGAATCGTCTTCTGCTTGCAACCCCTGGGTGACACACCGAGGCGCTGGTCGACATTCCATTATAGCAGGTTGCATTCCGGTGTTCTTCAGTGACGCAGCATATACGCAAGCATTTGCTTTTCGGTGGCGAGGATGACGGTGGGGGTATTCTGTATACATTACGCAGGAGGACGTGGTCGCTGACGACTCCGTGGTGGAGCGCGTGCAGGGAGGTTTGAGTTCTGAGCTGAGCTGGTGAGAGAGACGTAGGAGATGGTAATAAGTTTGATTCCACGGATCATTTACATGATGAAGTCGAGTTCCGACTTGTCAGATGCGGGGGTTCCGGTCAAAGACGCATTCGACATCAACATAAATAGAAACTCTGGTGTGTGTAGTGCAAGAGGTTACGCTTGTTGTTGGGATTCTACAACGCATATGGATGTGGGCTCACAGATTGGAGCATGTCTTCAACTTATGAAATTGGCCCTCTTCATCTTCGGAGCATGGGCAGGGAAGGATCTTCAGAGCATGGGCTCATCCATTGCAAATTGATTTACACTGTTGTTTCATCAAAACTTAACCTCGATCAAAAATCCACATGGATTTGGACGTACCTCATTTTTCAGTGTATCGAATTCTTTGGAGCTAGATATGTTGCGACGAGTTTTTCCATATTCCGCAAGGTCCACACTTCAAAAACTGCTCTTATCCGCACTTTAATCCAGGGCACCGCTTCGAAATGGTGATTAAAGGGTTGCCTCACGGCTTCTACTTCCAAAATGTTTGATGAATTGAATTGTTTTTTAGAATTATTTTTTTTGAAACATGTTGAGCTTGATCAACTTAGCATGTAAATGCTATTTGTTACTACTGATCACTCTAACAATAGTGAATTGAAGATGGAAAGATTCAAGATGAAGATGTCAAGCTTGGATATGTTTTTATAAGAAATTGATTGAAGCAGTGGAAGATAATTTCAAAATATGATGTAAAGGAGCAGCGGCAACATTTAAAGGAAGATGGACAATGAAAGTGAAAGTTTGTTTTGTGTGAGTTTTTTTGGAATAGACTCAATAGCATGTTGTATTATGAGTCACAAATTTTAATTGTAAGCAAGTCTAGATGTTTTTTGTAGTGGTCTTTGCAAAGTAGGTACTTGATAACTCCAAGAGTTGGAGTTGTGTTGTAAGCTTTGTAAGGCATGTTTATCCCCGTGAAGTTCGTGGTAATCTCAAAACCACTTTGTGATTATAGGTTTGTGATCAGCCAAAAACCATTTTGCAGTGTTGGTTTGTAGTCAACTAGAAACCATGCGTAAAAGTGAAGTGGACTGAAAACAGTTCTGTGCCAGCCCACTGATAAAGAAATCTGGTGAAATGTCGTCGATGAAGAGATGCGGTGAAAGGTCGCCGATGAAGATATTCGGTGAAAGGTCGCCGATAAAGAGATCTAGTAAAAGTTAAAACCCATGTTGGAGGAGGATCTGTAGATACAGGTACATGTATGCAGTGATAATGGTTGACAGAACCATGTATGCGAAGGACATCCTATGAGACTAGCGGTTGGTACCCATGCATTCCTGTAGATGGTTGCTCCTTTATATGGACATCGACATATCCTTTTTGTTATGTTTGACCACGGCTAGATTTTGCTAAGTGATATCGAGTCAAGTAGTGATTAAAGGGGTGTGTTGGAATATGTAATTCCTACTTGTCTTCGGTTGTAACCTTTTATGTATAGAGTCTATTCCTATTCCATAGGAGTTAGCTAAATCTAAGTTCCTTGTTTGGTGTGTCTTTGAGATATTCTCTCAACCAATTTATTGTGTGTCCAAAATAGCTTCTCTATCTTGACACAATACCTCATGTATATATATAACTATATTTGAGTAATAAAAAGCAATGTGGATGTTCAATTTTTAAGTAACCCTGGAGTAAAACGTGTAACCGTGGCGAGGTTTGTAGCCACCCGCCCATCTCATCGCTTCCTTAAACATGATGGATATTTTTTAAACGTTTCAAACAAATTGATAGTGATATTTTATGTGCGGGCTGGCTGCTGCTTCACATTTCTTGGGTGTAGTATGTCTTGGGCTAAATTATTCCTTTCGTTTTTGAGACAAACATATCTTGTTTTTATTCTTTTGTTTGCCATACAAACACATCATATGATTTTTGGGACAAGTGTCCTTGTTTTCTGTAACAGCCATTAAAAGAAACCACACTGATGTCAATATTAGCTAACGCGGTTAAAAGTTGTATTTTTCTTTTCATGGATTACATTGAACACGTTATATTTTTCTTTTCATGGATTACATTGAACGGTTGATAATAGTGTATAAATTGTTTCATTCCAGTTTTTTAAATCTGTCAAAACATTTTAACTATACAATCTCAATAGCTACGTATTAAAAAATATATATATAAAATTTTAAACAAAATTAAATTGACAAAATATAAAATATAAAACTATCTAACATGTTTAATTTAAATTTAGTTATATAATGGTTGGTGAAATTTTTATTTTAAATTGTTTAAATTATATTTTTTTTGAGTAAATAAATCAAATCAGCATTTTAACATACTTCAAAGTAACTTAAATAACCATGATGATAATGTCTTAACATCAAAATGGTGTATAGATATTACTCTGAAT
The DNA here is from genome assembly GCA_034641835.2 of Pinus albicaulis. Taxonomy (NCBI): domain Eukaryota; kingdom Viridiplantae; phylum Streptophyta; class Pinopsida; order Pinales; family Pinaceae; genus Pinus; species Pinus albicaulis. The sequence goes on along the minus strand of CM076576.1, from coordinate 662,706,148 downwards.
TCTTTAAATTTTCATTTTTATGGTTAAAAGTTTTTAAAAAATATTTCAATATTACTATACTTTTGTGTTGAAGAGATGAAGAAGGTTGTTGGTGTTACAAATATTTTGAATTTTAATTTAATGTGAATATAAGCTATAAAGTTTAAGAGAAAATAGTTTTCATCTTCAACTCTGGTAGATAACAAATTTTTCAACACATGATATTTTAAAAGTAAAGAACATCAAACTTCACCATGTAGCTCATAATAATTTATTTTTATTTTAGCAATGTGTATTTTCTTCTTTACACAAACCAAAATAAAGAGATATCTTTTTATTGTGAAGATAATGATTGATCGCCTCATTATAGTATCTTAGTTTCACTTTTTTCTAACATTTTATCACTTCATAATTTTTTTTAGAATATGTTGTAATAATATTTTCAATAATATCTTTATTTTTCAAAATGATATCATCCTTTATTGCCATTGGGCATTCTTATATTATTTATGTTTGGACTAAAGATGGTAGTTTTGGCTAGAGTTGGTAGAAATTTTAGAAAATATAACATCTCCTTATACAAAAAGTACTAAACTATAAGGATAGTTTCAATGGAGGAAAATTCCATGAAAATAAGGTAGAGTGCATTTCCTTAAAGTTAAGATTGTGGATCATAAAATAAAACTCTATTTCTTTTAATTTTAAAATGGTAAATTACATAATCTTAATAACTAAAATTTGTAATTTCAAAATTTTAAATCAAAATTGAAGCCAATCTCATTAAAAAAACAAAAACAAAAACACTATATTATTAACACACCTTCACTATATTATATAATTATATTCTATTTAAATAAATGTGGTTGATATACACTTGTAGACATATATCAATCAATCACATGCACAACCACATTACTAAATGTGGTTGTAAAAGGAAAATTATTATTATTATTATTATTAAATATTTATTTATTGTTGTATATTTATCAAAATCTGTATAGTTAATGATATAGATTCAATATAGATATTAATAAACATATAATAATCAATAAATATCAATTAATAATAATAATAATATATAACAATAAAAACCATCTTTTATAATAAATATATGTAATAATAAAAATAGTCTTATATAATAATTATTATATTAATAATAATAATAATAAAAGCTAAATTATTAATATACTAAATATGTGAGATTAATATTATTATTGATATATATTTCATGTGTACAAAAATAACATTAATAAAGTTAAGGGATTAATATTGCAAACTTAGGATATTAATATTATAAATCTTAAGGATTAAAAATCTATGGGATTAATATTATAAAATCAAGAGATTAATATTATAAAGCCAAGGAATTAATGAACCCAACAAATATTAACATTATAAACGCAAGATATTCATATTAACCAAAGAATTATAATATTAAACCCTACAGATTTTGTTATAAGCCCTGGGAATAATATTAATCCCTATTAATATCAACCCTTCCATTCATAAATCCAAGGGAGTGATATTATAAACCTAAACAAATAATAAAACCAAGGGACTACTACTAAAAAACCAAATACATTACAAACCCAAGGAATTCATATTAAATCGAAGAAATTAATATTATAAACCAACATATATAAATCCTCCCTATTTTACATCTTAGCATGATCAGTGATGGTTGAGCATGATGGATTTACATATGAAGCCAATCTTTTATTATGTGTATAAAAACAAAAACAAGGACCCTATATAAAAATTTATTTATTTTTGCCCTTCTTTTATTAAATAGTTTTTTTTTTCAAAATTTAAAAAAATTGCAACATAAAAAGTGAAAAAAATTAAACTAACAAAAATATGTAAGTCGTAGGTTAGAGGTTGCAACTTTCTATTTCATAAAAAAAATGCTCATGTTTTCGACATTCTGACTCCCTACTATAACGGGATCAGTATCCATACTCGAACAAAATGAAAGAATGTTCTTCACACCAAACTATCAACTTTCGTCTTAACCCGACTAAGTTGCGTGTCATTGTCACAATCACCACTGGTATAAACTTTAATTCAACACTGTATCAAATTCTGACTATTGACTCTCTTTCGCTTCCACTACAAATAAAATAGTTTATTTATTGGCGTGTTTTCCAAGAACATTTTTCTTTTAGCTTTCTTTACTTTTCTATAGATCAACTACCAAATGGAAATTAGTTATGTTTGAATAAAAAAGTCCCTAAACTTTGACCATGCAACCTCTCCTCGATTATATAAATATTTTAAACCCAAGGGATTATTAAACTCAAGGGATTCATATTAAACACGGAATTTATATTATCAACCATGTGAATAATATTAAACCTTGCAAATTTTATTGTAAACCTTGTGAATAATAGTAAACCCTACGAATATCAACCCTTGCATTATTAAAGCCAAGGGGGTCACATTGTAAACCAACACACCAATACTAAAATCCAAATGGATTATGAACCCAAGGGATTATTATTAAACCCAATCGATTAATTTTATAAAGCAAACATATATAAACCCTAAGCATGTGACGTCTAAGCATGATCACCCATGGTTGACCATGATGAATTTTCATATGAACATATTATTTTATTATTTGTATAAAAGAAATAAAATAAGGATTGTATATAAACGCGTATTTTAGTTTCCTCTTATTTTTTGTAAATATATTTTTTTTCAAAAATTCAAAAACCAATTCAACAAAAAAATCCAAAATATTCAACAAAAAAAAAACAAAAATGCGAGTCATAAGTCCAAGGTCAGTCCTTTGTATTTTATAATATCATTGCAGAGGTTTTAGACCTTCCGACTCCCGACTACAGCATGGTCGGGCAACATAATCGACAAAAATGCAGGAACGTTCCGCAAACTTGACCTCTCGATTACCGACATCCATATTACCCTAACTATGTTGGACGTCAGGGATGTGGTGACCAGTGGCACAAACTTCAATTTATCAGCAAGCTAACTTCCGACTACCAGACTACCTTCCACTACAACTAGGAATAAAATTTTTTATGTATCGGTTTGTGTACCAAGCATAATTTTCTTTCATATTTCTTTAATTTTTTTAAATTAACCCCCAAATGGAAATTTTTTCTGTTTGAATAAAACATTCCCCGAGCTCCAACCATGCAATCTCACCTCAATTTTCAGAAAGAAGTGGTTGAAACATCTCTTCACTTTAATGAATAATTAACACATTTCATGTGATATTATTGTTGCATGTCCCAATGGTTTAAACAAAATTCAGCAACTTTCCTACTTTTCACATTCTATTTTGCAATCTCTTCTCCATACCTTGTTTACACTACTTATCTAAAAATTATCTCTCAATACAAACAAATAATTTAAAATTCACTACAAGGTTTCTAATTTTTGGTAAGCATGCATCGTCATAGACAATTCTACTAGTAAATTTTATATTTGTTATTGAAAGATGAATTCTTTTTTATTCTTTTTCAAGGCATGAAATGGGTAATAAAGGTAAATCTATGACGTAAAAATAGGTTATTCAACATAATAAGGAATGACTAAAGGGATCCAAAAATCCAAAACCATAAGATTGTAATTTCAAACCAACTCTCAATTCTAACACCACCTTCAAAACCTATATGGTAGGTATGATGAAGTGGGAATAAATTTACGATTTATTTAAGAATAGAATTTGGTTAAATTTGTAAACTTCAATTCAGGAGAAAAGTATTCAGTTTGAAAAAATTAGAGACGTGAAACTACACAGAGTCGCTACTCAAGCGAAAAAAAATTCCTTATTATGACATGTTTGCATGGGTTAGAAGCCCCAAGGGTTATCTCAGTTGGTCAAGCTCCCGTTTCTAAGTACTTCGCATGTTGGGACGTCACGGGTTCAAACCTCCTTGATGCCCTTAGGGTTAGGCACTGACTATTGTGTCGACGAGTCGGATCCCTTCGGTTTGATCTTCCTGGATTTTCCCTTGGATCTAAAATTTCTGCATGGGTTATGCAACATCTGGATTTTCCTACCTGCATTATAGTATACTAAAAAAAAAAAAATATATTCCCTCTTTGAATCCACAAGTACTTTCAGCAATTTACCAACTTAGTCCTCCTGAAGTTCCCTTAACCACTCAGTTTCTAGATAACTTCAACAACACACTATTTAAGAAGTGTGAAGGGAATATGATAAATTTGTGAAACATTGGCTACGAGAAGATAGAGAAGGGTTCAAACTTCAGTCATCAAAAGAATATTTGGCTACCATTTTCAAAATACCTATTAGGTTCCTCATAAAAATGTTGTCATTTATATGGAGAGAAAGAACCTGAGCATTGCAATGGATGGCTTAAATACACAACCTAATGAATGATTCAAATTGTTTCAATTGGCTTTATATTCTTTCTCATAATATAACAGATGCCCTCAAGTTTTTCATTTTTTCTCCTTTAGGATTTACTTACATGTTTTGCATGTCAGTATATATTTTGGATATTATAATTGCTTATGTTCCATTTCCTTTGATGAAATGGAATTACCCAGTTGATTACCATGTTCCTATTCAAAATTATGCCCCTATCTTATGGGAAGGTAACTTAAAATTCCATTTTTATGGCATTTTTAATTACATGATGATCCCTTTCGATGATATTATGTTTGGAGAAAACCCTCCTAGGGTTAGTGAAGGCCTTAAAGAGGTATTAGAATAAATAGGAGACTGGTTTATGGAATAATTATTCACATATATCAGAGTCAATGGAAGTGAAGTTGGCCCTCATCTTCTTCCTAGATATATTCCAGAGAGGATTGATTTAAGAGTGGTAATCAATCAAACTGGCTTGAATGGTCAAGATTGGAAAATGAACAAACTTCAAAAGAAAATTTGGCTAAACTTCCCAATTAACTTTGGAACATTTTTCCTCAAGGATTAAGGACATGAATTTAAGGATACTAAAGAACTCCAACATGTTTGGTTTCATTCATTTCCCTTTCATCACTATGATCCTAGAGGAATCATCAATGCCCATTATAGGTTTGTTAGCTACATCAAAAACTTCACACACCAAAAGCCTACTTCAAAATAAAATCTGGCCGAACTTACCAATTAACTTTGGAAAAGTTTTCCTCATTGATCGAGGACATGCATTTAAGGAGGATGAAGAACTCCATCCTATATTTTTTTATCCATTTCCCCTTCATGACTATGATCCTCGAGGAATCATCAATGACCATTATATGGATGTCAACAACATCAAAACCTTCACACACTAGAAGCCTCTTTTTGTTGAAATTTTCATTAATATTGATAATTTTACAAAATATTTTGAAAGAGGATAGTTGTTGAGTAGTGAGGATAGAATTAAACTGCAAGAGTTTAGAGAAAATATTTATGAGGACTTCCATAAACATAAAATTCTTCATACTAATATTGAAATTAAAGAGCTCAAATTTGTTGATCTTTTGAAATACAATTTCAATGACATTATTTTAGACCATGTTTCCCCTTCTCCAAAAATAGAATAATCCCAAGTTGAAAACATTAGTAATGTTTGTTTTAGAGCTCTAGAGACAAGTACATCAAAATAAAGCATTATTAAAGAAAAAGAGTCAGATATCGAGATAGACCAATAGGGTAAAAGGAACACATAAGTCATAGGCCATAGACAATAGAGACTAGATAAAGAATAGGTAACAGAAAAATAGAGTTCCTTTGGCGACATGATCATTATTATTGAGGGCCCATATGACACCATCCAATCACATACATAGTCGAATAAAATTGAAGTGGAAGTCAAATACATCGAAATTGATACAAATAAATATGAGATAATTGACAGCACCCCTCTGTCAACATTGACCACTTTCTCTGGAAGATAAAAAGAGTCTCTTGAGTAGCAAGAAAAAATTAATGACATTTCTATTCCACATACTTGTCATGACACATCCATGAATCCAATTTCTACAAAAATTCCTCTCAATTCTTTTTTATTGAAACCTAACATTGATGTTGAATTTTTTCCTGAAAGTGTTACACCCTTGACAAGGTATTAATTTAATGCTCAAACTAAGTCAATTATTAGAATAAAAAAGAAAATAAAGTTAGAAAATTTCGAAACCATTTTAGAATTCAGTTGGCAAGCAATAGGAAATGTTGAGGAAACATCTAAAGAATACTCCAAGGCTCTAGGAGCCTTCGCCAATTATAACCGACACCATGCTGTGAAATTTCCATGGCTTGCAAAAACATACTGCACAAGATAAAAATTTTGGAAAGTGAATTAGAGAAAATTAAAGAATTTTATGAAGAACATTGGTGAAACTATTCCACAGTGCTTGTAGGTAGGTCCGCCATTAAAAGGAAAAACTTATAGAATAAATTCAAAAATGAATTTAATGAATTAAAACTCAAACACTATCTAGAGATCTAGCAAAACCAAAAGGCACACGAACAACAAAATTGAATATTGAAGGAAGAATTTGACAACAAAATTCTAACCATGACTAGAATAATGAAGGAATAAAATGAAACTCTTAAGTCTCAATCAATTCAAATCCATGAAGCGGAAAAAAGTTTGAAGGTTTTTAAGGCGCAAGCAATACAAGTTATCCAAATATTGAGGACATACAAGGCTATGCTTTCTAAAAAATGGATAAAATTTGAAGATTTTATCAAGATAATTTGAAGCTTGAAGAGAGAATAGAATCTTTAGTCAAACAAGACAAGTACATTAAATAAAAACTCACATTAATTCTTGAATGTGAAACACATCTCTAGCCTGACAGTATTTTGAAAGTGTATAAAATGGATAAAAGACTAATGTTTTCTTCTTTGAGTCAACGATAGTTTGAGACCAAAGAAATAAAAAAGAGAATCAAACTGGCCATTGAACATTGTCTGTCAGTATGGGAGATGGGAACATATTTTATAGAGGAATTCGATTTATCAGGATCCAAACCATTAAAATAAGAAAAACTTAGGTCAATGGAACATCTTCTCAAAGACATCATTGTATAGGACTAGAAAGTCGTAGATAGCCTTAAAACCTGGAATCAAGAAAATTTTCATATATTTCTACAATTTCCCTTCGAGCAAATCAAAATTATTTCGAAATTTAGAATCAATATATATATATATATATATATATATATATATATATATAATTGTACACAATTTCATGTCTATGTGCCAAGTAAGTATTACTCATTTTCATCCTGTCCACTTCTCAGTTGTACTCAGATTGGGCTAACTACATCCTGACAGATGCACAACATTTTCTTAGCATGGAGAAAGAATAATTTGATGGAGAGGAGGAAGCTTGAATAGCCTACCATATTTCCCTCTAGAAAATCCTTTGAAGAAGGATTAAAATTTTAGAGCACAAATTGTTCATTTTGTAGAGAAATTTTACAAATTTTCTCATTTCAAATAATTTAACAAACTTTCATTATTTTCATTAGTATTTTTATGACCTCTTTCATTGGATTAAGGGTTTCTATCTTCATGAAGGCCAATACTTTTATTTTCCAAATTATTTTTTGAACTCAAACCTTTTTGAAGATGAAAATTGAGAGTTGGATGTGTGTTGTGCTAGCACATTCATTTCCTCTAGTCACCTTAATTTCTTGATGGATGTATCTACTTCTTAGTTCTTAAATTTACTCATATCTATGTTTGGTTGAATTTTAGCATATTGTGCTTAATATTTCTTGGCACATGCTACACCTTATTTTTTTTCTCAAAGAAATTTTCTACTTTTCTCGTCATTGCATATCTCTTTGGTAGTGAAGTCTGATATTGAAAGTATAGCAGACTAAACTGTTATCGTTTTCAACATAGTTCCTTTTCAAGATATTTATTTTTTGGCTTACATGAAAATATATTTTTGGAACATCACTTGTATTTCACAAGGAATTTTTCAACTCAAAGTTATTTGAAAAACAAAATTCCTATTTGAATGCATATTGAGCTATGACATAGATTCCCTGTCATCACTTTCATTTTTTAATGGATGTATATGTTGCTCATTTCTTAACTTTATTCATGTTTATATTTGGCTGAATATTACCACATTCTCTTAAACATTCCTTAGGATATGTCAAACTTTTTTTTCTCTATCAAATCAAATCATTTTTTATTTTATGTTTACATATATCTTTGGTAGTGAATCATGATATCGAAACTATAGTGTACTAAATTTCTCTTATTTACAAGATAGATTATTTTCAAGTTATTTAATTTGGCATCACATGCATGTTGAAATTGGGAACAAGAAAGGATTATGATTTAATTTTCCCTTAATTAAATTAGAAGGAATTTGTAATTCCAAATGACATGATAGCTTGTATGAGTTAACTGAGTCAGGAAGTCTTAATTATCTTAGTCAATTCGAGTGGAGGGATAAACTAAAGGCATGTAGAGTTCTATCTTGTGTGAGTTAACTGAGTTAGGAAGACGTAGTTATCTTAGTCAATTTGAGTGGAGGGTTAAACTACAGGCATGTAGAGTTCTCCCAAAGTTTTAGGGGGTACAGTTGTAGTGTATTTGGATTTGTAATTAGTTAACTAAATTATTTGAGTTAAAATAGGTTTAACTAGTTCTAAATGAGAGATGAGCTACCGATAGATCCAATGAATTAAATATGATTTAATTCACATGCAGTGATCAATCAGATAACTGATAATTCGCTACAAATATTTTTTTCATGTCATTTCTAAGGTTTGAGATTGGAGTTAAAGGGAACATAACTATCAATTGTATAATTAGAGATTTGTGTAGGTCATGCATGAGGTCAAAAATATGCCTTAGATGAATTGCACAATAAATTATTTGGAATTTCCCAATTAATAGGGCCAGAATTCCTCCAAGAATGTGTAAGCAAGGATGAGAAACCTAGAGTAGGAAATTGGTTAATTATCATACCATTCTTGTTGGGATCAGAGTGAAACAAACAGAGATAGAGAAAAGGTTTCTCAAGAAGGGAAATAGAATTGTATTTTTTCATATTCTTAACTTAATGCAATATATAGATAGCATGTTTTTTAGTTGAAGATTTCCCCTGATACAACTTTGTGTTTTGCAATTGAAATTCTTTCTCTTTCTTCTTCATGTGATTGTGTGATCATAATTGGTTTTTGTAATTTGTAGAATTGATTCAGTATTTTTTTTAGAATATTACAATATCATTTGAATCTATTTATATGTTTCTACATGGTATCAGAGAAAGAATCACTATAGAAGAGAAGAACCGGATTTTTTTTTTAACAGGTGAATCAAATTTTCATATTTGTTCTTCAGGACAAGCAACATATCATGGTGTCTTTCTCTAGATTGAGACTCAAATATTCCCTTGCAGGTAATTCAAATTAAATCGCATGGAAGTATAGGATGGAGGCAGTGTTGGAGGAAAATTGAATAAAGTAATTCATAGATTGTGATATTCCCCAGACTATGGAAAAATATGCTCAACTTCTTGATACATGGAAGAAGAATGTAGCAAAGACAAGAATGATTTTGTTAGAAGGAGTTCGAGATCATATTTTCTTAAGCCTTCATGGAAATTAAACTCCATATGCTATGTAGAGGTCCTTAATATATTTCTTTCATAATAGCATTGACCAATTTGTGTTGAAGGAAAAGTTCAGAAAGATCAAGGTGGAGAAGGGTGATACGATTCTAAAATACTTGACAAAGTTCACTCAATGTCGAGATGAGCTTGGAATTGTTGGGGTGAAAGTGTCCCAGAACAATTTGGTGAACCTATCACTTCTAGGCCTTCGCAAGAACTAGCATAAATACCAGGACTCAGTGAATGGGAGGGAGAAGCTACCAGAGTGGGATCAATTGTGGTCTAACTTGGTACAAGGAGAAATTCGGTGGAACACCATAGATGGATCCTCATCAAATATTGATGATGACGAGAACTATGCCTTGGATGGAAAGGCGAAGAAATGGAAATGGAAAGTATCCCATTCAAAATCATTTTCCGGTCAAGAAGGTAAGAAGTGATACTTTTCAAAGGTAAAAAAAATCACTGTCATGAGCTTGGACACTATGCTACAAACTGTCAGCATAAGAATATTGACAAGAATCCCTCAAGGGGAGTGGCAGGTGAAGCACTTGCTTCACAATATATGTTGGATTCCACCTTCATTGCATGCATGGTGTCATTGGTGATGGGTTCTATGTGGTACTTATATAATGGAGCTTCATTCCATATGACCAGCAACAAATTATTCTTCAGTAAATTTGAGGAGAAGGATCTCCAGATGCACATAGAGATGGTAGATGATGGGAGGTATAGCGCTATTGACATAGGTACAGTTACCTTTTAGAGGGATTCATGTATTTCTCTCATATTAAAATATGTCATGCATGTTCTCGGTTTAAAGAAGAAATATGTTTATGTTGCTATGTTGGAAGACCATGGCTATGATGTGATATTCAGTGAAGGAAAGGTGTTCTTTCATCAAAAATCTATGGGACATGTGAATAATATTTGAGTTCGAGTAAATAACCTCTACAAATTGGACGTAGAAGACTATGTTTCCTTGAGCACGAAATCAGGGAAGGTGGTGAGCTGAGACATCGATGAATTATGGCACAGGAGATTAGGAAATTATACACCATGGTACTTAGAAGATCATGTAGCAGATTTCTACAGGACTTCCAAAGGGTGCACTTGAGTAACGAGATACATGCAAAGGGTTTACATAGTTAAATTTTCATATTTTTGTATTTTGTATCAATTACTTTAGCCCAAATTACTTCTTCATAAACAATGCATCCAATTATTAGTAGTGTAATCAATCATAAAATGTAATTGAAGATAGAACAATATATGTAGTGACAAATAAGACAACAACACAACCATAAGAGATAGAAAATTGGTCCAAGACTAGGGAAAACCCCCACAAGGGGGAACCCTTTCAAATATTCTTCTTCAATATATCTTCAATAAAAGTTTTTAGCAGAGAGTACAATGGGCCCAATAAATATGCAACAGAAATAGACAAAATTACAATAGTACAAAACATGGATCCAATAGATCATTGAAGCCAACTGAAATCAATTTTTGAATCCTATATCTAAATCGAGGACGTTATCTAAAACTAACTGCAATAATTTGTGACTGTGTGGATGAAACACTGCGCAAACAACTGGGATCGATCTAGCCCAGATCTCCTCAGAAAACCCTTATCTTCACCCTTAAGATATTGTTCTCACATATATAGCTCCCTGAAATTGAAATTATGTCTTTATCATGCATGATGATGAAGAGAGTTGTAATATAAGTAGAGAGTGAAAGGCCAGTTTTAAAATATCTACTATGCAGAACCACCTGGCCCATATCTAATATGAATTGGATTTTAATGAAGGGAAAAAGGAAGTAGAAGATTGTAACACATTGCATCTTCTGAGAGAATGAATCTCATGGATGCTTCTCTAGGAATATCCATACATTAAATTGATTTTACTCTAAAGCACTAGAAAGAATGAAATATCTGGTGAAATTTGATGTATGAATGTTCTTAAATTGGTTGAAATTTGAAAATAATTAACATAAAGACTAATCAGGGACCCACCTTTCACCTTTTGCAAATAAATCTCACCTAAAAAATTTCAAGTGATAGAAGGTAGGCATGGTTATCTATATTAGTATACCCCAACTCTCGAAATATTGTGTTCATTTCTGTACTATGTGTTCATTTTAGACACCTCTAGGTTTGATCTATTTGAATATTTAATGGGATGTTCAGATAAATATAAATGATTATACAAGCACTGCACCTAAATTATATTTATGTTTTTTTAGCACTTTTTAATTTACCTTTAGGCTAAGAAATTATTAAAAAGGTAACCTTGTGCCACTTTTAGGCTAGGATCAAGCCCTACTAGCCTTAGAGAGGGCTCTCTAACTAGAGTTTTCTCAGTCAACCTCATGATAGAATGATTTTTTATCTTAGGTTGGTTATGAGGATAAAAAGAAAAAAAATTGATGTATTCTTTTAAAGGTAGGTAAGATAAGAAATACCCACTCAACATAGAATATGTTTCAGCTAATTATTTCAAGTGAATAGGGATATTGAAGGTGATTTAGGCAGGGATAGGATAGGATGTTTTGTTGATAATATAAATTAATTTCTTTGTAGTTAGGGTGGGTGAATAATCATGAGGATGATAATCAGAGAATCAATTCACAAATGAATTTGAATTTCCATTAAGGGGAAAAAGAAACATAAAATGTTCAACTTATATCAAACCAATCACAACAGCAAATTCTGTGATATTTACTCTTAAGCTAAAAAATGAAGACATATTTTTAAACCATGGAACCATAAGATAACACTGATAGCAAAAATTAAAACATACCAAGAAATTTTTGACACAAGAATCCATGTCAAACTCCTTCTTCCTTCTTTTATTCACTTGAGAAATTGATACAAAATACAAGATAGCAGCCTTGCTTCCTCACACTGACCAACCCTTTTTCCATTACATCCACATCATGAAATAGACTCAAAAGAGTCAGTACCCAACTCTAGGGTTCGAATTCCTCATTATGAATGTTTTTTCTAACTTCTACAATTAAAATATAATTGATTGTTAAAGACTAGGGACTCGATAACTAGATTCTTTTCTAAGGATTTTACATTAATTTCTTAACTCAAAATTAAGCTTATGAGTAACTGACTACTTTATTACAATTACAAAATCCATAAAAACAAATTACTTCAAGTTTTAAATGAGATAAATCACTCAAAATAAGGTCCATTTGGAAGCACAACGTGAATGTTGTGCAAACTCGGCCTAAATCTCCAGAAATGTAGAAACGCAGTGCAAAAGCACAATGCTTAATAGTTTTAATGCCTTTGGTCATCTCCTGAGTTGGTTGAAGCCTCCAGCACATGTAAACAAGCCTGCATATGAAAATTTTCCCCTTTGTAAACTTTCCCTTACCATACAAAACCTCAAACTTTTGCAAACTCTTATGTAGCCAAAAATAGAGTGCCAGTTTCAAAAGTGCAGCGCCACTTCTTTTTCATAGTTTGAGTGGAAAATGATGTATGTATACAATTTTCACACACTAATGAGTATTTTGACACTGAAAATATGATATCACATAACCCCTACAATCCTTTCTTCATCAAAACACCAAACAGGTATCTCCATACTCGAAAACCCCAATGTTAGTCAGGGCACAAAATAATGTAAAATTTGCTTCTTCAAAATAGCTTCATAGTTCTAAATAGATGTAGCTGAAAGAGGAAATATTTTTGAAATAATATCACCAGGAACTTCAAACCTATAAACAATCATACTTTAGGCAAGAGTCAAAAAACAAAACTACGGTATTTTACCCCTTCCATCATTCAAATTTTTGTTGCCTCATCCAATAGGTCTAATCTTCCCTTATCTTTCTCCTGAAATTCCTTTAATTGTTGTTTAGTTGCTCTTAGTTCTTTCCTCTTATATAGATTCTTCCTAAATACATTTTTCATTTTCCTATGAAGTGGAAGGGATCTTCTCAACATGTATTTGACATCATCCATGGTTTGTTCATAATTTCCCATAATATCACACCATTTCGTCCTCATCCTTTCATATTGTTTCTTGAGTTCAAAGATATATTTGTGAGTCTCCTTCATCCTCCTTCTCAACCTGTTAAAATTTTTCTTCCCCTCATATTCTTCTATATTCTCCTCATCTACTTCTTCCTTCTCCTCTTGCACCATTTCTCTTCTTGGTTTTGTAGATTCTTAGATGAGGATCTTGTAATCCTAGTTGCTAGTATTTATGCCTTCTTGACATATTATTTGATTAATTTCTCTTTTCCCTTCGACTTGAAAGAAACTTGGGTAGCTTTAACCATACGAAAATATTCACTAGGTTGAGTTGTTCTAGAATAGCCTTCTTTAGTTGCCTATTTTCTTACTGCAATTGTGCAATCATGAAATGGTCCTTCTTCAATTATTCTTGCAATTATAAAATCTCTCTAACAGTATCATCAATCACTGCAACTCCAGGTATGGTATGCATGGTCTCAAATGTCTTCTCCAAGGGCATATTTTTAGCAACAAACCTAATGAGATGTTTCTTAGGGGGAGCATCACCTCTAGAGAAAATTGTAGCTTCTTTCCTTTATTATTTCCTGTAGACTGCACTGTAGATGAGGCCCTCTTCACTAAGCTTCCAACTAGTGATTTCATGTCCTTTACCACTACTAAGGGAGTCTCCTTCTTGCTCAAGGGACTAGTTGGCACATCCTCCACTAGTTTTGAAGAATCAACAAATGGCTCAACAAATGACTATCATGATATTTTTCTTTTATTTAGCTCCTCCAAAACCAACATCCAATTGATTTTGTTTTCCTTGTACTTTATCTTCCATCTTGTAGAGACTCCTAAATAGGTAAAAGGGAAAATTTAGGAATATTTTTCCAGTGAAATTCATTTAGAGTCTGAAGTGGTATTGATAAACCCTTCCAAACCTTCCCTCACATGTGAAAAAACTATAGGTATATTGAAAAATATTTCTCTAAATTTCCAATAAATACTCTTTAGGAACAATTTACCCACGCTCCTTGTCATTGTATTCAACTTTCAAAAAATATTTGTAATTGGTGATATCAAGGGGCATGCCCTTGAACCATTGTTCTCCCTAAAGGGGGAATCTCTGTTGTAGCTTCTATTGTGACCTGTGTGACTGGAAAGGTATGTGTTCCAATATTAGCCTTCAATCCATCAAAATTCTTGGAAAATTCCTTAGTCAATTGTAGAGTGTACCCTTGAATAGTTTCACAAAATCTCATACACCCCACCTGCTAAAAATCCATTATGATGGTTGGGTCTATGTTAATAAATGTGAGATATTGTGGTTCAAATTGGAAAATAGCACTTCCCTTGAACTTTATTTCCTCTGGAGTTGACATGATTTTTGTTTTTCAGCAATGAATAGTCTAGGATTTAAGGTAAACTTGTTTTGTGAAACTAGTGTAAGAGTAATGACAAGAAGGACTCTTCAAATTAAACTTCTGATGATGATTAAGAAGGAAACTCTATAAAAGAGACTAATCAACACTAAACTTCTTCAGAAAACCCTAAAACAACTTGCAAATTTTTTATAATGGTGGCATAAAATTCAAAGAGATAGACACTGAGCCAGAAGCACAACACATGAGGAAATGGGCTTCACACACTTCTACAACACACAAACCTATGATAAGGAGCTTCAATTTAGCTTGAAAACATGACACAATTTTCATATGGAGACTCCGCGGAGAAAAATGAAGACTTGTAAATGAAAAATGCAAAATAAGGATCACTGTGGGGAAACATTGCGATTAGGAGAAAACATAGCGAAATGGGAAAAACACAACGATAGGCAGAAAATGTAGCAATGGTGAAATTTGGTTATTTTCAGGCTTTCTATGATTTTTTTAATCTCATGCATGCAATTGGGGATTTATTCAAAACCA
Organism: Pinus albicaulis; assembly: GCA_034641835.2. NCBI lineage: Eukaryota > Viridiplantae > Streptophyta > Pinopsida > Pinales > Pinaceae > Pinus > Pinus albicaulis. The sequence continues at coordinate 662,690,693 of CM076576.1, read as the reverse complement.
AGGAACATAAATAAGCTTGATTTTGCACCTGTGAGGGATAATTGACCATCGAGATGATAGAACATAGCACTACGTGGAAACGCGGTACCCTGGCCTCTTTTGCGCAGCAACTTAGCACGACCACACCACAAGATTCCGATGAGAATAAAAAGGAACTAAGTGATAATTTATGAAGGAAACCATGCAAATACCTCTCAAATTTTCCTAGAGTGTAATTGATGATGAAAATGACAATTTGAAGTTGAAAAACCAAAACCACAGCACTTGGAAAAAAACGTAGAGACTTCACTTTTTATCATTTTCCTCTTGATTATGTCATGACCAATATTGATTTGACATGTAAACTGATTCAAAATACCTCCAAATATGTTCCCATGATGACAAAGCATGGAAACACAATATTTTTCATGATTTATTGATGTAACTTGACCTCTAGACCTAGCTAACTAACTCACGATGACCAAAACTTTTCATGACATTAAAATTTGGACTTTAGAAAATATATATACTTTACATGTCAGTCAATCCAAATATAGACCTCTTTAAACCATAATATTCAGGACATCATGATTGATATTTACAAATTGACCTTAAATAAATAAAAAGAGTAACATCACTAAGATCTCTATAATATAGTACTCTAACATGTTTGACAATGAGGTTTAAATTTTTTTATGTCACAAATACAAAAAAATTAGTGTCTCAAAGATGAAATGACAAGTCAAGCTCCACATCTTCAATATTGTGAAAGGTTTCAATCTCTACTGGTATTCTCAACCTGTACAAGTAAGTTCTAGTCTCTTATCTATATTAATTCATGAGAAGCTTCATAGGAATAAATGCATACTAAGAAGCTTCATACCTGATATTTTCAATTTCATAAACAATTTTTTGGAAACTTGATAAGTTTGATTGGATATGATTTTGAACATGAGAGAATAGTTCCTAATACCAATTCTACAAGTTAGTTCTCAACTTATGATAAAAATATAGTAGTAATAACAACCCTTTTATTTTATTTTTATTATCCTACAAACCCATGATTTTGTTTCTACTTGTTTCCAAATTGATCAAACTTGACTTTTTATTATGAGAGAATACCTTCCGTAGATCAAGCTATGTTTCATTATATGATAAAAATAAAATGATAATAATATTCCAACATTGTTTTTCCAATATTCTACAACTCCATGATTTTACTTATTTTGTTTGCATATTGTTGATGTTAACTCGCCTTGTAGCACCTTGTTTCTTCCTCATATGGTAGATTCTCCATCCCAATAAGGATGCAATATGGCAAAGAGAATTGTAAGTGGTATGTGATATTTAATTTTCTTTATCATGGGTTCTGTATCAACTCCCCAAGCTCTATATTGTACATAGAATGACTAAGTTGAATGTTCTCAAGGAGATATTTGAGCATCCAAGCCGTCAAAACTCAAGGGGAAGATTTGATCTTCTAGGGATTGATTTGTTTATCTCTATCATTAATCCAGACAAGGAGCCTCCTCTTGTTACCACCAATAATATTCTTTCTATTATTGTAGACAAATGTCCTGTAGATAATCTCTCTTGCTACTTATATGATGATGGTGGGTCTCTTCTCACATTTCAATCTCTTGCAGAAGCTGCAAGCTTTTCCAAAATCTGGGTTCCTTTCTATATAAATCATAACATAGAACCTCGTGAATCCGAGAGATATTTCAACTTAAAATGTGATTTAACCAAACAAAAGAGTGAAACCATATTTTTGGGAGTGTAGGAGGGGAGAGAGAGAGTATGATGAGTTAAAGGTGAGGATAAATTCATTTCCATATTCTATTAGGAGAAGATCGGATGCTTACAATGCTCATGAAGAGATTCACTCAAAGAGATCACAAATTGATCTGGGAGTTCATCCTACAATGTCACTGAATCTATTGGATGCTATATGGATGGAATATGGGACTCAATGGCATGGAACAATGATTTCCCCTAACAGAGAAAATTCCAAGGCAGATCATCCATGCATAATTTATGTATAAGAGACATCAAATGTTGGAATTTTTCTTTTAATTTTTTATTTTTGTTAGTGCATCAAGATGCAATCCCCATGAGGTTACATTGCACATGACATATTTCATTTGGCTTAGTTTCGAAGTCAGAGGGGTAGCTACTCTCCCAAACATTTAAAATTCATTCCATTTAGATGGATATTTTACATCTAAGAATGGAACCAAATTGGATATGAAATTTTAGTTTTGATTTTTTCATTTAATTTAGCACAACTCTTATTTTTATGTGTATAGTTTTTAGATTTTAGCAGATATCTAAATTTAATTTTACTTTTTCATTTCTACAAGGGTCTCAATGTGATGGTTCCTCAATACACTACAAGGAAAAGACCCTCTAGCGGAGGTTATAAAGGAGGCTTTTAGTGTTATAAAATTGGCCAAAATTTTCAAAACACATTTGCTACAACATTTGTTTTTGTAACGAAGTTTTTTGCGGAGCTTCTAGCAGAACTTCAACACAAATAAAAAAAATTAGGTGGTCGAAGGTTTTTACGGATGTTTTTTTCATCAATCCGTGCATCATGTGTGAATGCACCAGTACTATAAACATACCAAGCACTAGGATGGAAAACAAATTTAGGACGCCTCGGGGCATTTAGCAACGTCACGGTGTGTGTCACCCAGCAAGACGCACCGGACCATTTAGGTGTTAAAACGCACCAGACTGTTAAGTTATTAAACTACAATGACGTGCTAAAGGAAAATTGTATCGGTGCATGCAACGCCTATCGGACCGCTCGGGTGGTAGTCATCGATAAAATGCACCAAGCGTTCTAATTGGTATTGGTATTTTTGTGGTGCCCATACATCGTACAAACGCACCTATGCACAGTATCCTACAAATGCACCAGTGCGCAGTAACTAACATGCACCAGTGTTCTTTTTTTACTTTTTAGAAACATTGACCTGTGATAGTTCAATTATTTTTATTTTTTTAATTCATTATTCATCATTTTTATTTTTTTTAATTCAGTATTCATTTTTTTAATTCATTATTCATTATTTTTTTTTTTAATTTTTATTAATGCATTTTAATGTGATGTTTGGATTAATTTGTTATATCATATCATCATATTTCGCATCTCTTCATTAAAATATTTAATCATCCACATATTTAATCAGTGGTGTAACATTTCACAACCATAATGGAGAATGAAATAGAATAAATTAAATGCATTTTATCATATATATATGAATAAGACACTCATTTTCATACAAAATGGGATAGTTATTGGTATCCCTTTGACTTTCAATTGGGACACTATGTCCATTACATTAAACAAAGTGCATGATTTCATAGGAAAATATTTTAAAAAATACAATGCTTTCCTTTTATATCCAAACATATTAATCATCATTCTTCGCTAGAACTGTTGTCACTTCTTGAGCTACTTCCATGAGTTGGGTTATTTGGAGGAATGTTTTTTTCATTATGTTAATTGTTTTCTTCTTCTTCAAGTTCCATCTACAAACATAAAAATAAAGTGTAATGATTGTATATACATTGGTGAGAATAATGAAACTTGCAATATTAAATAATATACATCAATGTAAATCGAAAAGAAATGTACCATAGCAAGAATTGACTCGTGAACTATACACATTCCTTCAAAACAAAATTTCATGCCATCTCTCAACAATTCATTTGTTGGAATAGTTACATACTTTGTTTCCTGCAAGTTTTATACCACATAACAAATCATAGATAAAATATACAAAAAAAAAAATCTCTATTAATTATAGACGGAGCTAAGTAAAACAAGATAGATTCTTACAAATTCCACAATTAATTTCTGATATGCCAACATATACTAACAAACCATATTTAGCTTAATGTCAATCAATTCTTTTGATGGTTCTTCTTTGTATGCTAGCACCTGTTTGAATAAATTTAATGATGATTGCTGCAAAACAACTTAAAATATACAAAAATTAAATCTAGTTAAATTGTTATAAGGAAGTAACAATGACTCACAAACATAGATATCAACCCTTTTCTTCCTTGTCGTCTTGTTTTATGTGCTTAATGGGTTCCATTTTCTTTTCTTTTCTGCAATAAAATACTTGAAAATTAATATTTAATGCTAAATTTTTTATTTATTGTACCTAACGAAAAATTCAATGATTACATATTACATTTGAAGCACGTTGTTGTTGATATGGCTCCTCGTGCAATGTAATTATGTCCATTTCTTTGACCATCTCCTTGTACACCTTTTTGGATATTCATCCTGGCATATTTCTGATATCAACTCATTCATCCTTTGAGATTTTCATAATCTTCCTAAAAATGTAACATGACAATAAACTAATTAATTTTTATATTGATGTATGAAAAGTAAATATAACAAAACTGATATATATAACTGGTTTCTTTGAAGTAATATATACATATAATTCTAGAAAAACATTTAAAGTAATGTTACTTTTGCATTCCTTCTTTTTTATTGTTGTACATTTTTTCTATTAAAAGTCTCACATGTCTCATTGACTAATTCTCTGGAAACTCATCATGTAGTTTAAATAAAATTTGGTTCTTGGAATAATTGGATTGATTTTTGTATTGTAAGTTTAAATAATGTCTATACTTTCATTCCAATTGATCTCTCAAATTTTTGTAAAAGTTTTTCCCCCTTTCGTTAACCTCCAGCACCACTCCAGATCAGCTAAGGAGCAACTCATTTTCATTTTCATGTTCTATTTTTTTTCTTTTCTTAGAAAAAAATCATTTTCTTCATTTTTGGTCCTTGTAGAACATTAAACATATGTGAATTAATAGATTGTTTGAAACATTTTATCTAATATTTTTAAGTATATTATTAATGAAAATTAAAAAAATAAACTTATATTGAATCGGTAGTATTTTTTCATTGACTTGATTCATCATTCTGCAATTTTTCCATTAAGCTTTTACAATCTTCTGGTCTTAGATCAGAAATAATATTATCGAGCTTCATAATTTTTTGGCTCTACATGATACACACTAAACAATACATATTAGTTAAACTTACATATAGTTCAAAAATAATAATTTTTGTAAAGAATTAACAAAGAACTTGTCTTCTTTTTTTTTCTCGATGTGTTATCAGTATTTTGTTACTTGAACTCTTGTTAGCCATTTTTTTATCAATATGAAACATGTACCATACCATTAATTAATATATTTTATAAATAAATCACATAATTTTCAGGTAAAAAATAAATCAAGAAAACGGTGCGCATTTCCCAAAGTACGCGCCGAACGTGGTGCAGTAGCTTCTTATAAACACACTGCCATTACAGTAGAAACATCGTATGGTGCTCTTTGTGAACAAGGATACCCGGTGCATTATATGTTAACCGGTGCACTAATTAACACAAACATAAATTAATAAAAAAAAAAATTATCAAACAATTTTTTTTTTCAATACGCACCCAGTGCACTATACTACAATTGTGCATCGGTGCGCTATTTTAAACAGTGTGCACCAATTAAAAAATCTATTTTTTAAAAAATCATGCAAGGGTCGACATGGATTGGATCTGAGTCTGCAAGTGGTCCTATGTTTAGATGTCATACGCCTATATATATAGCAATACAAACTGTATAAATCTAAAATGAAAATCCCTAATTGTGAAGTCACATAAACAAGAAGAAGCAAGGATTTAACATAAGAATGGATTTTTTTGTTTTTTTTCTAAAATTCACAATAAAATTTAAAATATTTACTATGCATGTATTAAATCCAACAGAAACTGTAAAAAAAATAATTATTACAATAAAATTTAACAATTTTACTATACTACAGGGTTTTTGTGTGAATTATGAGATGTTTCAAATTATGACTCTCCGAATAGTATTGTTATTCGAAAGTATTTTGATGCTCCACATTGCTCTCTTTCTCTCTTGCTCTAGGTATGTCTCGTGAAAATCCTTCCCTGAAAAAATTTGCCAAAAGAATGAAATAATGAATAGCTTTTACTATTTAAAGAATTTTTTTATGAAATTACATTTCCGAAAATAATTTTCCGCCCATTTTTCAATTTACCATTTTTTTTCACTTCAAAAAAATAAAGTTGCAATTTTTTTATTTTTGGATATTTGGTGCATTTGTTAACTAACATTGTTGGTGTGTTAGTTAATGAAACTGCACCGGTGCACAGTAACTAAAACACATCAGTGCAGTTAACATTACATTAGCACTGATAACAATAAGTCCATTTTTAAGGCACCGAAATTACTTTTAGGTATGTACACCAAAATTTATTGTTGATTTTTATCAAATGCAAGGAGAAAATTTCATAATTATATCAAATGGAAAATTCTTCAAAATCTAGCTCGTTCCATAATATTTCTTAATGTCCATCATGGAGTTCTCCCTATCCATCTCAAGACGTAATTACTTCAGATTTTATTTATATTTTCATTATCTAATTGAATTTGTTTTTTATCCATGTGAATCAGCTGAATAAAATTATGTATACAAATTTGCAAGTTCTTTCATATTCAGAATCAAGTTCAGATGCACAAAATATTCAAACAACTCCAAAACATCAGAATCTCTTATCAGGAGCAGCGTACTGCAAGGTGCAATTGGTAGATGAAAATGGGCAGCTGCTTCACCCTTCGAAATGTAACATGCCATATTCTAGCCACAATCCTGGGACAATGATGGTAATAGTAATTTTTTGGTATATTAATGTAATTATTTCAACGTCAAACCAATTAATCATGCATTATCGATGTGCTTACTAATTAATAGTATCGATTTTATATTAATTATATTGAAATATATTTTTTGAAATTATTAGGATTCTAGTGATGATGAGCGACCTACCTACAATCTTCCATTGCACCCTACGACAATGTCAAATCGAGAGAAGGCTGAATTAATATAAAAACTTGGAGAGGAATGATACCAATAATGGTTGAATCTACCACCTATTCAATTCCCACTACGTCCAGATTCACTAATTAGGAATGACTACAGCAATAGTAGTTCTTCACAAGCTAAAAATGGGGGTAATCAAATAGAGGTTGGTATGGATGATTACTTAAGGGATACCATTGCCATGGAGAGAATGTTGTTAGATGCATTCTAGAACAACTATCAACTATGGGATGATACTTATATCGCTTATACCTTTTTCGAAATCCTTAAATTTACTTCCACTACTCCTCTCTTTGGACCTGGTAGTTAGTCAAAGTCTACCCAACTAGGGACAATGATGTTACTGTAAAACTTCAAAGAAAATTTTGGCTTGTCGAATGCATGTTTCCCATAAATTTTGAGATAATTGACCATCAAGTCCCTTATATTTTGAGAAATATAATCACACAATCAAAATTATAAATGGTAAATTTTATGAATGTTAATAATTATCGGCATTAATTTACATTTAATAGTGTCCATGACCAACTATGGTTATTCAAAGATAAGGTTCTTCTGAGTGATAATGTCTTGCCCGGTAGATGTGAAGAGGCAAAGAAATTGTTGAAAATGTTGATTGTTGATTACATATCATATCATGCATGTCCAAATGATTGTATTCTATATAGAGGAGAATATGCATACAAAGAGATATGTCTGAAATGTGAGCATGACAGGTATGATAAATAAAAAATTAAGGGTAAATGATGTGGTCCTCATGTTAAGAAATTGAGGCACATGCCTATAATCCCAAGGATTCAAAGGCTATTTCGTTGCAAATAATTAGATATGTTTTGGGGATGGCATGCCTCACACAGAAATGAGTTGGGAGTTATGCAAATCCCAACAAATTCAATATCCATGAATCATATAGAGGATATATGGCCCGAAATATTCAAGGATGAAGTATGAAGTCTACGACTCATCATAGCCATGGATGGTGCTAACCCATATTCCCTCCATAACACCAACTATTATGTTTGGCATATAGTAGTGATAAATAACAATATCCCCCCATGGTTTTCCATGAAGAATGAACATCTTCTGTTGGCTGTCATAGTCCCTAGTAGAAGACAAGTGAAGAATATGGATGTCTACTTACAACCACTGGTACATGAATTGAAGGAATTATGGGATGGGATAAATGTATACGATGTATCAAGACCCATCACAGCAGAGAGGAGTTTTACATTGTATGGCATATTTTCTTACACGATACATTATTATCCAGGCTTAGGAGTTTTATCTCGTAAATTACATATTTATTGATTTTTTTATATACGTAACAATATTCTTTTGCATATTATTTATTTAATTCATTGTAATTTTTATGATATTTATGATATTCTTTAACGTGCCATGCATATTGTATACAATAATTTTGCAGGTCTTGTAAAAAAAGGGTATTATGAGTTAAGTGTTGTGGAGCTTCTCTGAAATCTAGATGGTCCAACGAACTATGAAATCTAGTGTATGACTACTCCGGGGTATTCCTCCCAAAAGAACACCTTTATAGAAGAGAAACATCTGCTTTCAATTGTAAACAAGAGATAACCCAAAGGCCTGCAATAATGACACTAGCTAAATGGCTTAGAGCATATTTGAAAGAGAAGGAGAAGGAATTCATAGAAATTTTTGATTAAAATGGGGAGCTTATGTTTGATGATCTAGAATTCTTCGACACCTATGTTGAGAAATTTCCCATTGGGATGAAAAGTAAACCTATCTTTTATAACCTTCCATATTGGGAGCATCTTAATATTACCCATTGATTATATCTCATACATATATTTAAAATGTTTCATCTTCTTTATGGAGGCACATATCATTGAAACAAATGACACATTGGCTATTATGAAATATATTATTACTTCAAAAACTAAAAAGAAACATTGGCCAAGACGATTAGAAAGTACAGGATAAGAGGCAACTAGTCCCTCTAATTGGTATTTCAAAGAAGGTGATGTCCCATGGATTTTTAAAAAAAGATGATTTTTCTTTGTCACGGAAATTTATAATGGGTGTGAGGGTGCCATCTTCATATGGGTCTTCACTACAACGTTTCTTCACTATGGATGACCATTTTTCAGGGTTAAAATCACATGACCATTTAAATATTCTAAGAGTACGTCTAATTTCAAAAGAATGATATTATTATTTTTTATATTAATAAATTTTATCCCATGCAGGGATCATAAAACATAACTAATTTTGTATATTATTGCATGTGTTTATAACTTTGTAGTGTCATTATCCTTTGTTTGTGTGTGGGTGTGTGAAACATGACTTCCCCCAAGACCTAGGACGTGCCATATCTAAATTATTTGCATTTGTATGTTGGATCACAACAAAGGAGATTCATGTGGCTAGCATTCCATGGTGGCGTCAAGAGATAGTTGAGATTGTTTGTATGTTTGAGAAGGACTGTCAACGAGTTTCATGGACTTGTAGGTTCATCTTATAATCCACCTATTAGATGAGTTTGAATTATTTGTGGTGGTTTATTTTCATTGGATGTTCTTCTTAGAGAGGTACATGAAGAAATTGAAAGGTTTTGTTCAACAAAGGGAAAAACCCGAGGGGTCTATGGCAGAGGGGTACATATCATATGAGTCTTTATATTATGCCAGTGATTATATCAAGCAGATCGAAAACATACTAGGTGCATTGATTTGGGACGATGAAAGGGATGAAGACGAAAGATAAGGGGAGCTTCTCCAAATGAATGGAAAGAGGTGCTTCATAAAGAGTAAGCGACTTATAATTTTTAAAATTTACATAGAGTAAATGTTCACATTGAAATTCAATATAATGTATATTTTGATCTCATAGGTACTATATGTCGGTTTGATTTCATCAGCGAATGCAGAAATTGAAGCAATCAATAAATTCGTTCTTTACAATTCCGAAGTGAAACAACCATGGGTCACATTGTACAAACAAAAGAGGATGAAATAGGATAGTGACAGGAAATAATTCAAACTTTTTAATGGTATAAGTGTGCCTTATCCTGATCATTTAAAAGAAAATATGCCAATTATATGCTCCAATGGTTGGTTTGCTGACCAAGTCAAAGAGAAATACAGTGCAACGGGTCTTTACCCACGTGCTGAAGAGGATGCACTAAATGTAGGGATTGGGTGTAGTAACTCATTAATAATCTATTTATGTACATTTAAACTTAATAATGCACCTTTGAAATGTAACATCTATATTTCATATTTTAACAGTTGGGTTATTATAAGACACATGACACTATGATTTTTCAACTTTTTACAGGTGCATTTTTTCACATCTATGTGAGCATATGGACACCATTTTCGCACAGAAAATGTCAATTATGGACACATGACACAAGACTGTCTAGTGCAAGTCGGTTTTGATCAATCTAGTCGAGCTAGCCACCGTGATCAAAACCTAGTACGAGAGACGTTACGTTACGTCAAAAAGATACAAAAGATCATTGAAGTGGACTTCTCTTCATTACAATGTGTTATTTTTAGGTGCAAGTGGTGGGACACCTTTGATCAGAATAATGTAAAGGAATATTGTGATAGTAGGATGATATGTATCAACTCTAGAAAGATGTGGGATGAATCTAAGGAGCCTTATGTTTTCCCCAAACAATGCAACTAGGTGTTCTTTTACCCAGATGTGTTGGATAGGGATTGGTGGTTCGTATTGATACATGACCCTAGATCAAAACATATCTTTGAGAACAATAGTGGTATCATGCCAAACGAGTTGGAAGATAATGGGTGTGATCATGAGAATAGAGAGTGCTATGGTACATGTGCTATTTCATCATTTATACTATTTAATATGGGTTTTTATAAAGAAGAGAACTTAACCTTGTAACTAATACTCTTTTTTTCGAAACATTATAATATGTATTTTGAATTAATTGGTTTTGCATTGTGTTAAAGTTAAAATAATTTCAGTTAATAATTTACAATTATGTTGATCTTGAAAACAATGCACTATATCAAGTTCTTTCTTGTTATGTCAATTCCTAAAATAATACAACTACTTGATTTCTTTAAATGTGTGTGTGAATGATATCTTCAAAATGTATACTGTTATTTTTGGTATGTAATATCATAATAAAATAATGATAATTCTAAACATGAATTTATTTGCATTATTTTCTAAACTTTATTATGTTACAAAAATTCATATTATTCTAGATTTATTATTTTACAATTGTTTTTATTCATAAAAATGTAAAAAATGTACAAATTTACAATTTTACAATTATGGTAATTTAACAATATTTACGGTATACATTTTACTTACGGTAGTTATGGTTAAAATTTGACAACTAATTTACAATTTTATAATTTACAAATAAAATTACAATTTTACAATTTCACAATACAATTACAATTACAAATACAATTTTACAAATATTTTACATACAATTACAATTTTACATATAATTACAATTACAATTTTACAATTTTACATACAATTACAATTAAAATTACAATTACAAGTATTTCACAATACAATTACAATTTCACAAATACTTTGCATACAATTACAATTACAATTTTACAATTTTACATACAATTACAATCATAATTGCAATTTCAATTTTGCAATTTTACATACAATTACAATCAAAATTACAATTACAATCACGATGCATACAATTACAATTTTACAAATTTGCAAATTTACAAATTTTATAATTTTAATAAAATTGAATCATGACAATACATCCAATTACAATTACAATTTTACAATTTCACAATACAATTACGTACAATTACAATTACAATTTTACACATATTTTACATACAATTACAATTAAATTCACAATTACAATCAAGATGCATACAATTACAATTTTAAAAATTTACAAATTTACAAATTTTATAATTTTAATAAAATTGAATCATGAAAATACATACAATTACAATACAATTTTACAATTTCACAATACAATTGCATACAATTAAAATTACAAATATACAATTACAATTTTACATATAATTAAAATTAAAATTACAATTACAATTTTACAATTTTACATCCAATTACAATTACAATCACGACATAATATTTAATAAATGTCATGATTTAATATTAACAATAAACATCACGATCATGATAACCATTGTACAAACATCATATTCTAAAATACACATTCAAATTCGCGAACATCATCTAATCATCATGATCATGCTCATCTAACAAAATATAAGCATTTTATAACATCATCACAACACAAACATCAAATATACATCTCATGTCAAATAACTCCTATCACATACATATCTATCTGCAAGCACATTAAATGAACATATCTAACATGACCTAGCAATATACACATCATGATGAACACCAACATGTAAATTAGGTACATCAACATGAACATAAAATGCATGGACCATATATATATATAATGTCAAAAATATACAACTGTAATATAACTTCATATAAATGTCAAATATCTGGTGGCACTACATCAATACTAGTACTAGTCGAGGCTTACTCAATCGATGGTGCAGCCTCATACTCAGATGGATAAAGTTCTTTCTCCAAAGGTGCTTGCTGATCAGATGATGCGGTCTTCTTAGGAACTACATGCTACTGAGTCGTCGATGCTACAACCTACTCATTGGATGATGTGGCCTGCTCAAATGGACCAGCCTGCTTAGGATCAAGTGCCTGCTTAGGATCAAGTGCCTGCTCAGTCGATGGTCGTGTCTGCTCAGGACTAGGTTTTTGTTGAGATGGTGCAGACTACTCAGAAGATGCTTACTGATCAAGAATGGATGTTGGTTGCTCATGATCTCCGGTGCAAGGTGAAGGAAGAGGAGGTGGGGTACTAGAATGATGATCACTCCCCTCGTGATAATGATCATCAGATGAGCTACTCTGTCATGCATCTCCACGATGCCTATCCCTCCTAGCCACCAGTAAACTCAAAGCTCCAAAAATATGCCACATGAGGGTCATCATATTGCAAGGCATGTATCTCAAGAGATTAGTGTGCCTACGATCAGCCCAGATCTCTATGATTGTAGCATGGTGGACTCCCTCATCAACCAGGAGTCGACACAATCGGTCACCCAACTCCATCGGGAATCAGGTGTCCTACTTATGTCGCACCCTCACGGGTATCTACACCTGAGAATCAGGTATGTCACCCTGATCTGTCAGCTCTGCCATCTCCTAGTCAACATCTACACCTAGATCATTTGGTGGAGGTGGAATCATGTCCCCAATGAATGTCCCAATATATACAAAATATATAGTACACGAAAATAATTAGAAAATTTCATTGAACAATTTAATAAAAAAAGTTAAAGAACGTGTTAGAATAAATTTTATTCTAATTAATTAATTAAGACAATAAAATGAAACTATATTAGTTTAAAGAAAACACTAATATTACCTCTCACATCTGGTGGCTCATCCTCTGTGAAGAGGATGTTGGTACACCCTCACTAATATAAATCAACGTACAGACATGGCACCATCACAAATGAGTGGTCATCAGCACTAGCTAGAAACTCCAGTGCATCAGTAGATATCTTGGCTGGAAAGGCAGACAGGCCCTTCTTGGGCATCATCTAGCCCCACATCTGCATTAGTACATGCAACATCAGCCTACAAGGTTGCCGAAAAAAAGTATGCATCGTCTCTGAAAACCTCTCAAAATATAAACAAAATAACTATGAAGAAAAAGGGAAGGTCAACCTCCCACATGCCTAAGAACGACATCTATCTAATGTTGTACAAAAAATTCGCAAAAAAATTGCAGACCATCTCACAAGTCATCGCACCTAGAATAAATAATCAACATAAAATAAAAGTTGGAAACTAATGTGCTGCACGTCATTGATATGGTGCATAATGGTCGTCAATAGTAGTGAGAGGCACCTCACCTCCTCTGGACCAAACAAAGCAATGTGTAACTGACCACCAAACACCTGAAAATCTACATGAGAAACTATATCATCCCTAACGTATCTCTGGGAGTATGCAAACTAACTCCCTGTTGCATAGCCGGTGGGGACATCTGGGAACTAGGGAAAATCCTACCCTCTCCTAGATAGGTCAGTAATAAAATATATGTCCTCCTTAGTGGGCTCGTACCATAGGCTATGACCCACCCAGAAAGCCTGTCGATGGGCATCTCACCTGTAGATTAGTTGTCTCAATAACCCACTATGGCACTTCAGGGATGTAGCCTCCTCGTAGAACTTGAGGAGGCCTCCATATGTTCTTGTTGTTCCTTTGTTCTCTATGTTGATGTCGTTGAATGATTCACATATTAAATAAAAAAAATTATTAAATGATAAATGTGTGTATATATATATATAATTTTTTTTGAAAAAAAAAAACACTAGGTGTGCCCAAAAAAATAATAACACACTGTTACCGGTGTGTACTTTTTTATTGCATACCGCTATTGGTGTGCATAGAAAATGTTCGCGCACCACCAAACCAGGGAATACTTTTTTTCATTGCGTTGACCAAACTATCTACCCTGGGGCTGATAGTTTGGTCAACACACCACCAAACAGTAGTACATGGTCAACGGTGCAGTTGTAGTCTTGTAAACAACCACGCCATTTACTATGTAATGTTGTCAGATGAGTGGTGTGTTGACGTAAATATCTGCACAAATATCGCACGAATGGTAGAAGGGAGTTACATAACCTAAAAATGGAGATGGATTTGATACCATGTCAGGCCAAGAGGTGACTCCACCAAAACTAAATTGAATTTGCATTAAGGGTGCACACTATTACATACATGGAGCAAGAGACTCTTGGGATTCATATCCCAATGTCTCTTCATCTTTTGCATCTCCTTATTTTCTATTTATATTATTTTACAATTTCATCCAATCCCTAGGATTAGGTTTCAACAAGTTCTGAAGTTGAGCCTCAGCTTTCGGCATGAGATTTGAGTCCCTCTTTGTTTTCTCCCTAGCCCAAAAAATTGTTGCAGACTTTTCCTTTTTTAAGTTTTCCTAAAAATGAAGAGCAGAGGAAGAACCTATGAAGGAGTCAAAATTTTCTTGAATGAAATAGGTCTCTTCTATATAATGTCGATTTAATTTAGTAGAATGACAGAGAATATCGTAGGAATGGTATAAAATTTAGTAGAAGGACAAATAATATCGGAGGAATGGTAGAAGGGATTTACATAACCTAAAAATGGAGATGGCTTTGATACCATGTCAGGCCAAGAGGTGACTCCATCAAAACTAAATTGACTTTGCATTAAAGGTTTACACACATATATACATGGAGGGAGAGACTCTTGGGGTTCATATCCAGGTGTCTCTTCATCTTTCGCATCTCCTTATTTTCCATTTACATTATTTTACAATTTCATCCAATCCCTAGGATTAGGTGTCAACAAGTTCTGAAGTTGAGCCTCAGCTTCCAGAATAATTTTTGAGTCCCTCTTTGTTTTATCCCTGGCCCAAAAATTGTTGCATACTTTACCTTTTTTAAGTTTTCCAAAAAATGAAGGGCAAAGGAAGAACCCCTGGATGAGTCAAAATTTTCTTGAATTAAAGATGGCTCTTCTATATAATTTCAATTTAATTTAAACAAATAGAGATGTGTTTTTGACACCAAGCCAAGCTCAATAATGATGGGATTGTGTTCTAAGTCACCCTTAGAGGAAACCCATTGTCAAATATGATGATTGTGATCCAAGAATGCCTCCAATAGCATAAATTGATCAAGTGTTTTTTCTACCATGTCCCTCCCAATTCACTTATTTCTCCAAGTGGGAAACATTTTGGCAGGATGAATGTCAAAGAGATTGAATGAATTCAGATGTTTCTAAAAAAAGTATAAAAGGCTAAGAGATATCAATAACCCTCATAATTTGTTCAAGGTCTGAAGACCGAAAATATAAAATGATACCCTCTCTAACTAAGAAATTCGAGGAGATATTGAGGAAGAGAGGGGTTCCATGCTAACAACATACCCCGGAACAACTAGTTGCATCAGAGGCATGAAAAGACCAACTAGGGATCCTACTAGACATTAGGTTTACTTCTTTTTCCCATCCATCATTGTTTCTTAAATGAAAATTATTTTTGGATGATGGAGATCCACCAATAACTTGATAGCCACATATTTAAGGGGGTTGGATAGGCCCTTGAAATTTAAAGAAAGCATAATCATAGGGGAACCTTCCCAGGGGATGATAATTGAAGCACCTTGATGATGGATTTTTGTTTTCTTGAATGGATCTCATATTTTGATTTGAGTTTTTCCTTGGAGATAGATGAATTATTCCCATGTGCCAGAGGTTTTTCACTAGTGGAGATCAGATTCCCCAACCCTGACTCTTGAAACTCTGACCCATAAAATGATTTAGAAGTTAAGATTCCCCATCCTTGACTCTTGAAACTCTAGCCCATGAAGGGATTTAGAAGTTTTTGAGGCATGATATGGGGAAAAAAAGTGACAATAGTCTCAGGGTCGAGCAGAGGGGAAAATTGGTTTATGGAGGGTTTTGGGGGGAGGATATCAGGAAATAGGGGAAGGGGTCAAGGAAGGTGATTGAACCTCCTAAGAGATCAAATGTATGGAGGTAATTGAAAGGGAGGGAGACAATGCATGGGGAGAAGTATTAGTAGAAACTAATGCATTACCCGATGGATTTGGATCCGCTGGAGATTCTGTTGAAAGAACCTGAGCCACATGAGCATCGCCATGCTAAGAGAAGACCAATATCAACTGTATGCCACCAACCTCCATTAGTTGCACATAAGCCCCCTAAGAATAAATCAGGCCTTCTACTTCTAGTTACTGTGCAAAAGAATTCTTAGAGGGAATCATATCTTCTTGATTTCCAAGAAATCCAAAAATTATATTGGATATTTTTTGCATCTAGATATTTGCAAACCCATTTGGACTCAATGGGAGCTTGTCTATAATTTTTCCCAAAATGATCGTAAGAATGGAAGTGGACTTAATTAAATATCACCCATTCGTAATCCAGGGCTTTCTTATATGTATGGGTTCCTCACTTGATGGCTAGGGTGTTGTCCAAACTAGCCCCAAGATTTAACCTTACTGGGATCCTCACCATACCCGTGTATCCAAATTCCAAGTAAGAGTAATCAACATCATAAAAGTACCCTAAGGTTTTCCAATCTCTCTAAACACATTCGCCAACTAGTATATAAGGGGAAGCCCTGGAAAATGAACACATCTTGAAACAAAGCCTAAGTGATCTGAGCAAGCATCGAAACCGATGGTACATTTTTTAGGTTTGGTACTTGGTTGCCCCACTCCCATCAATATGTAGCAATTAATCTTCATCCTTGGCAAACATAGCAATCAATAGTAAGAAGTGAGGGGAGTAGCCCAAGAAGGGCTTGAAGAAATACTTTGTCCACCATTTAAAGATGCTTAACGACATATGCTTGCTCAAAAAATTCCCACAACTACTTCCATATCCTCTAGATCATTCAAGTTGATATCATTCCCAATTGTAAGACTAAATTCCTCTGATTTTTTTGCTTAATACATTTATTTTCCACCTTAATTGAATCCATGCTAGCCAGATTCCAAGTTTTCTAATGTGACATTGCTTGATCGATACATGTGCTCCCGCTTATTCTTCTCCTTGTATAAGTAGCTCTAATATTAATATATTTTGAAAGATATTCTTTAATTTTGTCTCCTTAACATTACAATGGAAAAAAAATCTCCACAATGAGAACCCTCTAAAATTAATTAACAATCATTTCATCTAAATCTATTTTTTCTTTTTACTTTCCAAATGATCATAGGTCCATCTTAATTTAATATCTATCATTTGTCAAGAGATCAATTCCTTAGAGGTGAAAATCCTTTTTAGATTAAAAAATGTGAAGAGATATTTGTACCTTGAATATTTGATCTATTTCCACTCAAAATATATCAAAAGTTAAAATGAATATATATATATATATATAGAGAGAGAGAGAGAGAGAGAGAGAGAGAGATCTCAACAATCAACTCCATATTAAGGAAGAAACTAATTACACATGTATGTGATGGTGAGCAACATAGATCTATCTTAAATGTTGAAAAATTACACTTCTCTCTCATACTAGGATGTAGAAAATACCTATACACATTATAGGATTTTTTTAATATCTATGTCTATCCATATATATATATATATATATGAAAATAGTTTACTTAACATGGATATTGACCTATGTTATTTATGGTTGATATGAAATATTTTTTGTTGTTAAAATATTTTTTCAAATTACATGCATCAACTCCATGTGAAGCAATTAAACATATCTCTTATACTAGAATATAAAAAATATCTCAACACAATAATTTTTAAAAAACTAATA
Source organism: Pinus albicaulis (assembly GCA_034641835.2). Taxonomy (NCBI): domain Eukaryota; kingdom Viridiplantae; phylum Streptophyta; class Pinopsida; order Pinales; family Pinaceae; genus Pinus; species Pinus albicaulis. The sequence goes on along the minus strand of CM076576.1, from coordinate 662,672,382 downwards.
TTAATTTAAAGTTATGATATTATAAAAATATTTATAATAAACTTACATAGCTTACTCAAACTTACATGGATAACTCCATTTGTGTTATTTATGAGAATTGGTATGGCTTCTACTTACTCACTCTTAAAAAATTAACCCCCACACATATATAACTATTAATTGATATCCAAATAAAAGAAAATGCAAATATCCCATTATTAATCAACATACCAATATCAACCTTCAACCACTTACCTACCAACATATCATGAAACATCATCTAACCGATTAAGTTAACACTTAATTAATATATATATAAATATATGAATATTATTAGCTGTATATATTGAATTTCTAACCAAAGGTTTTTAAAAATATTTTCCTTGCTGAAAAAAATTAAAATATTTAAACTTTTGTTATCGCTTTTAACTTACTTCATTAAAAAAAAAAAAAAAATCAAACAAATAAATTAAATACAAAAAATAAACTCTAATATATATCATGTACAAAAAATTAAATACAAAAAATATACTATAATGTGCACAGGGAAGCCAGCAATACACTCTTCTATAAATCATGCTTAGTATAGAACCAAGTTTAAATCCAATTAAAATCATAATCATGTTTCCTATAAACATGATTTGTACTCATGGTGAAGCAACCGTAGATCTGTAAATTAATTTTCTTATTTCTTCCCATTTGACACAATATAACAAGTTTTTGTTCCATAAAACTAATATATGTCCCATGGCTCGGATGGAGAAAGGAGTCACTGAGCATGCATTCTACCTAGTACCTATACCAAGATCTACATTATACTATATGCATTTGGTAGTTGAGTAGAGCAAGGAACCCCACGTTTACAAGATGTTCTCAGATTGTTCTCGTAGCACGCCTTTCAAAGTTTGATCTCAGCCCTCCATGTGTTCAGAATTAATTGATATAAGAAAATAAACATTGACAATATTTCTGTAAACGGTGACTCCAAATAAACCATCATCACGCATGAGAAATTACCTCAAGTATGAAGTGGTAGATACTTACACACATTACATGACTGGAACTCATGGCCGAGATATGTGTGCAGGAGGAGAATGATTATATAATGTTGTGTTTCCTACAAAATATGCCTAGAATAAATCCCCGTTTTCATTTATTAAACCCTTCCAAACTGCAGCCATTAAGTTAATAATCTCAAATTAAACCATAAATACCATATTGTTGGAATTTCTTCTAATTTTTAACACAAATAGGAATAAAAAAAATTCCTCAACTAAACACAGAGATTTAATAAAAAATAACGTGGACAGAGATGCATTAAAACACTTCTATTTCATTAAAAAAAAAGTCCGTTACAAAATGAGAATCTTTTTTTGAACTTTAGTTCAGGTTTACAATGCAAATTTATTCCCTTGGCTAATACTAACACAGCGCCCGTCAAACATTTTTTTTCTGCTCTCTGTCTTTTCTATTCTGCCTTTGGGATTTTTCACACAGTCATGATGTTCACATCTATTCCGTCGTTGTGTGTTTTAGATATATATATATATATATATATATATCATATTTTAAAGGTAGATATAAAGATTATATATATATATATATATATATATATATATTATAAACATTACATATATATATATATATATATATATCGAAACAATATATATAACCAAAGTATTTTAATAAAAAAATTATCGCAGCGCTTTATAACATAAAACATAAAACATTAACTTAAAGTTTAAAAACCTTACAAAACGCATTTCGCGGACTTTAAAAGTCTTTATACAAAACAGTTGATGTGTTTATCACATCCATTCAAGGCCATGTTGACTGTGCCTTCAAAACTTGCGATCATACTCTCATTGGCTGGCGGGTTGACATGGTGGTGGATCTCAAATTGATTTCAAAACATTTCATGATTTTATTGCATCCATTTTCCGCCCTGGTGACGTAGGCATAGTTTCGTACGATACATTTCCTATTGGCTAGAGGGTTGGTGACTTGGCGAATGTGGGACCGCTTATCACGATGGGCTGTGGACTGTGGTGATGTAGGCATAAAGCTTGAGATCGGCACGGGATTGGTTTATGAGCTGAGGACGTGGACTGGAGGGGTCCACCATAATGACGTGGGGGCATTTCAAACTTAAAACAAAATGTGGGAAGTTATATGGTTGGTGGAGGGTTTTTAATGTGGTAGGCAGGTTATTTTGAATGCGGGATGGACAGCTTTGAAGGCGAGGTTATGTGGTGTAAACCATGGTTTTACACAGCAATACAGGGCTACGACCATTAAAAACAAAAAAAAATGATTTTTCAGGGTTATAAAGACACAATTGAATGTGTGGGTTGAGTGAAAATCAAACCCAAAAATTTCCTACACTTGTGCATTAGACATTTCCATCAAAATTAACTTTTTTCCTCCTTCTGTCTGATTTCAGTTTGAATTAACATTTCCAACACTCCCCCTTAATTACAACTATTGCATTCTTCCATACCCAAACATTTTCTCAGGTAATCAAAACTTTTATGCCCCAGTGGTTTTTTCAATATATCAGCAAACTTCTCTTCAATTCTGCAATGTTGCAAAAAAAAATTTCTATTGCTCACTCACTCTCTGATGTAGTGATACGTGGCATCAATGTTTTTTGTTCTCTTATGAAACACTAAATTCTTTGATAAATCTATAGCTGAGCTACTATCACAATAAATTTTTGTGCTTTTTACCTGTTCATGATACAAACTTCTCAACATTCCTCTCATCGATATTGCTTGACATGTTATTGTTGTAGCTACCACATACTCTGCCTCTGTTGTTGATAAAGCCAAAATTGGTTTTTTCTTAGAATACCATGAGATGGCTCCTGATCCCATATGAAAAACATATCCAAAGGTGCTTTTCCTATCATCTATATTTCCAGCCCAATCACTATTAGTATATCCAATCAATTCAAAATTTTCTGAAGTGGTGTATAAAATACCATACCCTTTTGTTCCTTTCACATACCTCAGAATTCTTTTTGTTGCTTGCCAATGTGCCTTCTTTGGCTTTTCCATAAATATATAAATTAAACTCACAGCATGCATAATATCAGACCTAGTTGCAGTCAAATACATGAGGTTGCCAACTATGCTCTTGTACAAACTTGGATCAACATCCTTGTTGTTGTCTTTTGCTCAGTTTCAATCCCATCACTGTAGGAATAATTTTTGCTTTGAAATATTACATGTTAAATCTTTCCAAAACTTATTTGACATACTTTTCCTGAGAAATAAAAATTTTATTTTCATTTTTCGCTACTTATATTCCTAAGAAGTATCTCAGCAATCCCATATCAGTTATTTCAAATTCATTCTTCATGAATGTTTTAAAATTCTCAAAGAGGTAAGCATAATTACCTGTGAATATAACATCATCAACATACAAAACAACAATCATCATCTTACCATCTTTCTCTTTGATGTATAATGTGGTTTTTCCTTCCCATTTTCCAAATCCATTTTCCAGTAGATAGGCATCTATCCTACTATACCATGCTCTGGGTGCTTGTTTCAACCCATACAGAGCTTTCTTCAATTTTCATACCTTGTGCTCTTGGCCTGATTTCTCGTATCCAAGAGGTTGTTAAACATAATCCTCTTCCATCAATACTCCATTTAGGAATGTTGATTTCACATCCATTTGGTAAAATTTCCACTTTTGTTGTGCTACTATGGACAACACTGCTCTTATTGTTTCCATTCTTGCAACTGGTCCACAAGTTTCATCATAGTCTCTTCCTTGTTGCTTCTTTTAGCATTTGACAACAAGTATAGCCTTGTGCCTTTCAATCTTACCTTCAGCATTGCTTTTAGTTTTATAAACCCATTTCATTCCAATTACTTCCTTACCTTTTGGGAGATCAACCAATTCCCATGTCTAATTTTTCTCTATGGCATTTATCTCTTCATCCATAGCATCTATCCATTTCTTATCATTTACATCTTCTTCAAAATGAATAGGATCTTCTACATGAAAATAGAATGCAAATAAAGAGTTCATACCTTCATTTTCTGCCTCTTTCTCATAGATTTCATTCAGACTTCTGAATCTAGTTTCTCTTTCACTTGTTGAACTTGTGCTTGTAGAAGCACTCTAATCTGCTCCTTGTGATGTGCTTGGAGAAGCATTTTCATCACTTCTCAAGTTGTTCTCATACTTTCTTATAGTGTCCCTTGTTGTCCTTTTGTTGGTGGAGGTGGTGTTGCTAATGAGGGTTGTTTTTCAGCCATTTCTTCCTCATCTTCATAATGAGACAAACAACTTTTTACATTCATTGTTTTCTCAATGCTTCCATCCCAAGCTTCTTCCTCAATAAATTGTACATCTCTGATTATCATAAATTTCTTGGTGGATGGGTTATACAATATATATGCTTTGGATTTTTCACTTTATCCAACAAATATACACTTCTCCCCCTTACTGTCCAACTTCTTCCTTAGTTGATCTGGAATGTGTGCATAAGCCACACAACCAAAAATTCTTATGTGGGTGACAAACTGTTTTATGCCACTCCATGCTTCTTCAGGAAATCTGTTCATAACACTCTTTTTTGAACATCTATTCAACACATATGTTGCACAATGTACAAATTAAGCCCAATATTCATTTGGAAAATGTTTTTCCTTCAACATGCTTCTTACCATATCCATGATGTTTCTATTTTTCCTTTCAGCAACTCCATTTTTCTATGGTGTATATCTTGTTGTAGATTGCCTGTGTATCCCATTTTCTCTGCAAAAATAGAGAAATTATTTGGAGATATATTCTCCTCCTCTGTTTGTTCTTAAGACTTTAATATGTTGCCCACTTTGATTCTCAACAAGAGCTTTTAAGTGGAATAATTTCTCAAACACTTCACTCTTCAATTTCAAAAAATAAACTCAAGTTTTTCTTGTGTAATCATCAATAAAGGTTAGCATATAGTGGCTGCCTGCTAATGGTGGTGTTTGCAATGGTCCACACTGTTGGCAATATGATGCAATGTGTTGTCCTTGATGGCAACCTACTTGATGAAGTTGTCCTTGATGGAAACCTACTTGATGAGTTGCCTATGATAAGCAACCTATGTGTTAAATATGTAAGGATGATGTAGCTACAGATTAGTTCAGATGTGACAGAGAAAATAATTCCAGTATGTGCCAAAGAAATGATAAATATAATATGTCACAATGTATACGCTACTTTTGTGAAGGCAACCCGCATATGGATGCAATGTATACGCTAATTTTGTGAAGGCAACCTGCGTATACAATCAGGGATATCATATACGCAGTTTTTATGAATAGAAGTTGCGTATACACGTGGAAACGAACGCTCCAAGTCGCGTATGTCTTTTGCGCTCTAAAATTATAATACCAAGAGGCATTACCATGGTATTAGCCCACAATATTGAGTGTTGTATTGTCTATTTGATTCCGTTTAAGAATACCATTGGAAGTAGTGTGGTTTTGGCTCATGGTATTGGTAAAGGATAAAACTATATAAGGAGAAGAAGATCATAGTGCTAAGTGTGCATGTGTAAGGGTTGTTAATGAATAAATCTCTCTAAGGAATATCTGCATGGATGAACTCTAGTCTTAATTGTTAGATATGAATCTATGATGCACCTATGGATATGATGAAGGTTCAAGATCTCTAGATCTAGAAATGATGAATCTCTAGGATGATATGCAAAAGAAATGATGAAGACCTGGCGCAAGTCTGATGAAGAAATTGAAGAAATCTGGGTAAGTTTATAGATCTGGTCTGTTCTGCGAAGTTTATCTTTTTCATATCTATGCGCTAGTTTGTCTCGGTAAAAGCGCGTATATATGTGGGTTCGCTTCATGAAAGGCGCGTATGGCAGTTAGGGTTTTTGAAGAATAAAATACATAGAAGTATACGCGGGTTGATGTGTAGGAAAGCACGTATGTACGCGGCTTCAGTAAAGAAAAGTAGCGTATGCTATTTGAATCAATGTTTATTCAGGGTTGAGTTTGTATCTGCATATCTATTCTGAAGTCTGGGTTTTAATTAATACTTCACTCTGAAGTATTTCTGCATGGAATGGGCAACAGTTTATTGATTGATCTGAATTGATAATGTACCTATGAAGAAAATGATGAAGAGGGATCTCTAAATCTGAAATGACTATGTATTTTCTAGATCTGTTTATGGAATGTTTATATCTGTGATCTGGCAAATCTTTGCTAAAGTAAAGGGTGAAATCTGAGTTCTGAAAAGTTACAGATCTATACGCATATTCATCTCAGCAAAAGCGTGTATATACGCAGGTTCGTTCCAGCAAAAGCGCGTATACACAGGTTTGTCTCTGTGAAAGCGCGTATATACGTAGGTTCAGTGAAGTAAAAGTGCGTATGGGATCTAGGGTTTTGCTGAAGTATGTGGAATGAAATGTCTGATCTGTTTTGTTGTTTTACTGTTATCTGTCAATGATGTATTCATACAGATCTGGGTTGGTTGAATGTTGAATATGCTACTGATTATGTTGATTGAAGATCAAGTTGTTGGTTGATTGGTTGATGATTCAATGAATGAATTGATGGAGTTATAAGTTTCAGTTTGATGTATGGAGTGGGTCCAGTCTGAAAATTAATGAAACGTGGTCCATGGTGGTGCTGAGGGTCGAAGCCTTCAGTGACGGGGTTGGAGCTCCCTTCCAATAGTGGCTGGAGAATGAGATAAGGTTGCAGCCTTCTGCAGGTGGGTGCCTACGTGCTGGTATGAGTCTGCACCAGTACAAAATTGTAAGAAGTTTTCTTTATAATAAATATTGAAGACAGAGACGACAACAGCGGTGGTTTTCTCCCGAATTGGGTTTCCACCTTAAAATACTGGTGTTGATGTGTGTTGCTTATGTGTGATGGTTTATTCTATTATTACTGCACATGCTTACTGCTTACTAAACATCCAATGAATGAATGATGCAATGATCTAAGAATTAAATGCATAATAATATCTCTGGACATATGCAAGTTTTCTTAAGGATATCCACATTTATACGCGAGTTGGGTTCAATAAAGTAGCATATGGGTTTAAGAGAAAGAAAAAGTAAAAAAATTTCAGTCAGCTCTAAATACGGATTCACCCCCCCCCCCCCTCTCAGTATTTTTCCCAACACACACATATCAAAATGGACTATTTCTAAGGGTGCCTTTGCCCTTATTCTCTTTCCTGATGGAAATATTTCTCTTTGTTGTTTTCCCAAGATGTAGCCTTCACATAGGTTGTCTGGCCTTTCAATCAATGGTAATCCCTTTACCATTCCTTTTCTATGCAATTATTTCAGACCTCCAAAGTTGCGATGTCCAAATCTTAAGTCCCATAGCCAGTTTTCATCTTTTGCTTCTCTTTGGAATGTCTTTTTTGTCACTGCTTCCATTGCATCTCATTTCTTCAAATCTACTCTCATATTAGGAGGAAACAATCTATTTCTTGTCATATTCACTTGTGCAATACTCTGATTTCTTGGTGGTATGTCCATGATCATACATACATCATCCTCAAAGAATACATTGTAGCCTTTCTGAATGAGCTTTCCAATGCTCAAAAGGTTACACTTCATACCAGGCACATAGTAAACATCTGATATGGATTTATTTTCTCCTTTCTTTGTCCAAACATTTACTCTGCCTTTTCCCATGACAAAGACTTTACTGTCTGTCCCCAATGTTACTTGACACTTTACATTTTTATCTAACATGGAAAACATGGAAATGATTCCAGTCATATGGTTACTACATCCTGATTCTAGAAACCATATATCTTCATTTTTCTCTTCAGCCATATAACATGCTAAAAACAAATTCCCTTGACTGATATTTTCTTTTGTAAAATTAGGACTCGGTCTATTACCCATGTCACTCTATTTCTTCCTAAATTCATTGGCATAGTGTCCATTCTTCTTATAGTAATGACATTGGACTTGACATTTATCATACCTTTGTCCATGTGCTTGATTGTGTCCACCTTGTTGGTTGTTGCCTTGGCCTTGGTTCTGATTTTGATTGTTGCCCCTTCCACTAGTATTTGCAGGGTTGATTTTTCCTCTTTTTTGGCTTCTGCCTCTTCCTTTTCCTCTATATTTTCCTCTTCCTTGACCTCTTCCTCTTCCAAAGGACATTTGGGTCTTGAAGGCATGTTCCAATGATGAGTTTTATTTTCTGCTCAATCTTTGTTCATGCATTATCAATGATGCATGAAGATCATCAACAGTAAACTTTGAGAGATCCTTTGTCTCTTCAATGGTTGTGACTATCACATCAAATTTTGAGGTAAGCTCCTCAACACTTTCTCCACTATTCTTATTTCTTCTACTGTCTCTCCATGAGATCTCATTTGGGTGACCAACCCAATAAAAAATGTGAAGAATGAATCTATTGTGTCAAACTCTTTCATGCAAATGACTTCAAAGTATCTTCTCATTAATTGAAGCTTTGTTGTCTTTACCTTTTCCATACCTTGATAGGTTGTCTAGAGGGTATCCCATGCATCCTTGGACCTCTTTTCTATTGTAATTCTTGGAAATATACTTTCATGTACTTCCTGATAGAGATAGATTAGGGTTTTTCAGTCCTTCTTCCTATTACTCTTCAGAAAATCCTTCTTTTCCTGTGTTAAGGCATTATATGCTTTTTCATCTGCTGGTTCTTCTACACCATATTCAACTAGCTCCCATAAATCTTGAGAGGCAAACGAGGCTCTCTTTGTGATTTCCCAATAGTCACAGTTCTTCTCATTGAACTATGAGAGTTGAGTATTTACCATACTCATGCTTGTTTTGGCTTCTTCCATGGCTAGCTTACTAAACTATGCTTTTAAAAAACTTGATTGTGTTTCTTCACTAAACATTCTCACTACTGAGAGATAAAATTTGTCTTTCAGTTATCTAGACTACACTCTTTAAAAAAAACTCAAAACTATGTTTTGGTAAATACCTTGTTTTGCTGAGCCTTCACACTGCTAGTCAAAAGCTTCAACAACTCCTTCTTCTCCTTCAGCTTCTTTGGAAAATGCAAAGAACCTGGAATAGCTCTGATACCATGTTGGAATTTCTACTAATTCTTAACACACATAGGAATAAAAAAAATTACTTAACTAAACACAGAGATTTAATAAAAAATAATTTGGACAGAGATGCATTAAAACACTTATATTTCATTAAAACAAAAGTCTATTACAAAATGAGAATCTTTCTCTGAAATTCAGTTCAGTTTTGCAACGCAAATTTGTGTTAGAAATACTGAGAGGGGGGCTGAATTAGTATTCCTTTCAATTAGAGCATTAGTTAATCTTCAATTATTATAAGTGTTTGTACAATGATAGCAGTAAATAAAAGGAATAAAAATGCACACAGTATTTAAGGTGGAAACCCACTCCAGGATAAGAATCACCTAATGCTTTTCTAATAATTCTTTAATATTCAACTCCAATTGAAAATAAAGCTCCAACTTCCTAGAATCTAGAAAAGCATTCTTCTCCATGTCCAATTGGATGGACGCTCCAACGCCTGAGATTCTTCAGTATTCAACTAAGAATATGCCCCAACACCCAATGAGCTACAACTCACCCTAGCACCACCCTACCACCTTGTAGAAGAATAAAATAAGAATGGACTCCTGTACCAGGGAAAATGGTCCACTTTACAATGTTATAGAATGATGTAGAAGAAGAAGACACACTAGACCATAACCCCAACTATGACACAACCATCTATTGATGATCCTAGACCTCTCGGCACTACCTCTTCAACTCTTGGTAGATAGACACTAGTACAAATTTTACAATAATGTATTTACAATGACTTAGTACAATGATACCTTTACAATGACAATATGCAGTGCTGCCCACTTGAAGACTTCATGTGATGAACTTCTTGCTATTGTTCTGCACCTTGGTTGCTACTCTTGTCATGCTACCCTCTGTTGCACCTTTCTTTTCATTGCTGCCCAAGAAAGTCTGGTCCTTTACACACCTTGACAACACATGATCTAGCTTTTTCTTTCCTTCTAGGAGCTCGATATTGAATCTGGTATGTCTCTGTTATTTCAGATCCTCAATATGTGATTTTCAGCCTTGAAGTAGTCCTTTGATTTTTCTTTCCAATGCCACAGGTCTAACCCAATTTGGATTCTTCAAGGAATATTTATGCCTAATCTCTCACAATGCCCTAATTATGGACTATTTCAGTAGAGCGAAATTTTACGGTGTGCCACGTGTCACTGCTTTTTTATTCGGCTCTGAAATTGATAGAGAGAAAACTAAATTCTATGTACTAACTTCCATTTTTTACAAAATTCCAATCCGATACTCAGAGAGAGAGTTGTGATGCTTTTCCCGGGTCACTTCTTTGAGATGAATTTCAGGAGCTTGCAAAAACACTGAGTTTCACAGATCATATCTCCAAAAATGTTGTTCACCTTAATCCGAAATTTTTACAGAAGCTTTCTCAGGATTTCCTCTTCACCTCATACAAATTTCAGCTTCTCAACCTTAGTAGGAAAAAATTTAGAGCGAAAATTCCACGATGACCCGTTTCAGATAGCAAAATCCCTTGCATGAGGAGGATATGAGGATCACAATTTATATAAATTCTTAGGTTGAGAGGGGCTTCAACAAGTGAATGTGGGAGGGATTTTAGGAGCTTAAAAAATATTATTTTTGACTTTTCAATGACCCATGCCACAACCCCATGAGGTTTTATCCCACTAACTAGGGCTACAAACTTCAAACATGGATATTTCTCAAACCGTGAAGAATTACATGGCGTGCCATATATCAACGGAAACATCTCAACAAGTAGAAACCATCAAAAGCATTCTTGAATGAGAATATATTAATTTGGTAGGTCAAAATTCCCATGCAATATTGGGGTAGCTCCTGGTGCTACTTGGGTTGACATCAATAACAACCTCTGATCAACAATTTGTTCCCTTGGCTGCTACTAACACAGTGCCCTTCAAAATTTGTTTTTATGTTGTCTTTCTTTTCTATTCTGCCTTCGAGATTTTTCACACAGTCATGATGCTCACATCTATTCTGTCACTGTGTGTTTGATATATATATATATATATATATATATATATATATATATATATATATCAAACTATATATATATATATATATATATATATATATATATATTGAAACAATATATATAACAAAAGTCTTTTAATAAACACTTTATCGCGACGCTTTATAACACATTAAAAATTAACCTAAAGTTTAAAAACCTAACAAAATGTATTTCACGGACTTTAAAAGTCTTTATACAAAAAAATTGATGGGTTTATCACATCCATTCAAGGCCATGCTGACTGTGCCTTCAAAACTTGTGATTGTTCTCTCATTGGCTGGCGGGTTGACACGGTGGTGGATCTCAAATTGATTTCAAAACATTTCATGATTTTATCGAATCCATTTTCGGCCCTGGTGACGTAAGCACGGTTTCGTGCAATACGTTTCCTATTGGATAGCGAGTTGGTGGCTTGGCAGAGGTGGGAAAACTTATCGCGATGGGTTGTGGACTGTGATGACGCAGGTGTAAAGCTTGCAACCAGCACGGGATTGGTTTATGTTGTGAGGACATGGACATGGAGGGGTCCACCGTAATGACGTGGGGGTGTTTCAAACTTAAAACAAAACACGGGAAGTTATATGGTTGGCAGAGGGTTTTTAATGCGGTAGGTGGGTTATTTTGAATGCGGGATGGAGAGCTTTGAAGGCGAGGTTGTGTGGTGTAAACCATGGTTTTACATAGCAATACAAGGCTGCGGCCATTAAAAACAAAAAGAAATGAATTTATAGGGTTATAAAGACACAATTGAATGTGTAGGTTGAGTGAAAATAAAACCCAAAAATTTCCTCCACCTATGCATCATACATTTCCAGCAAAATTAACTTCTATCCTCCTTCTGTCTGATTGTAGTTGGAATTAACATTTCAAACACTCCCCCTTAGTTAAAACTGATGCATTCTTCCATACCTAGACATTTTCTCAGGTAATTAAAACTTTTCTACCCCAATGGTTTTTTCAATATATCAACAAACTGCTCTTCATTTCTGCAATGTTGCAAAACAATTTCTCCATTGCTCACTAGCTCTCTGATGTAGTGATACTTGGCATCAATGTGTTTCGTTCTTTTATGAAACACTAAATTATTTGATAAATCTATAGCTAAGCTATTATCACAATAAATTGTTGTACCTTTTACCAATTCATGATACAAGCTTCTCAACATTCTTCTCATCCATACTCCTTGACATGTTGTTGCTATAGCTGCCACATACTCTGCATTTGCTGTAGATAAATCCACAATTGGTTTTTTCTTAGAAGCCCATGAGATGGCTCCTGATCCTATATGAAAAACATATCCAAAGGTGCTTTTATTGTCATCTATACTTCCAAACCAATCACTGTTAGTATATCCAATTAATTCAAAAAAATTTGAAGTGGTGTATAAAATACCATACATTTTTGTTCCTTTAAAATGCCTCAGAATTCTTTTTGCTGCTTGGAAATGTGCCTCCTTTGGCATTAACATAAATCTGAAAATTAAACTCACAGCATGCATAATATCAGGCCTAGTTGCAGTCAAATACATGAGGCTGCCAACTATGCTCTTTTACAAACTTGGATCAACATCTTTGTTGTTGTCTTCTTTGCTCAGTTTAAATCCCATCACTACTATAATAATTGTTGCTTTGCAATACTACATGTTAAATATTTCCAAAAATTCTTTGACATACTTTACTTTAGAAATAAAAATTTTATTTTCATTTTTTTCTACTTCTATTCCTAAGAAGTATCTCAGCAATCCCATATCAGTCATTTCAAATTCATCCTTCATGAATTTTAAAATTATCAATGAGGTAAGCATCATTACCTATGCATATAACATCATCAACATACAAAACAACAATCAGCATCTTACCATATTTCCCTTTGATGTATAATGTGGGTTCTCCTTCACATTTCTCAAACCCATTTTCCAGTAGATAGGCATATATCCTACTGTATCATGCTCTTGGTTCTTGTTTCAGCCCATACAGAGCTTTCTTCAATTTGCATACCTTCTTTTCTTGGTATGTTTTCTCATATCCCAGAGGTTGTTCAACATAAACCTTTTCCATCAATACTCCATTTAGGAATGTTGATTTCACATCCATTTGGTAAATTTTCCACTTGTGTTGTGCTACTATGGACAACACTGCTCTTACTATTTCCATTCTTACAACTGGTGTAAAATTTCCCTCATAGTCTCTTCCTTGTTGCTGCTTGTAGAATTTGACAACAAGTCTGGACTTGTGCCTTTCAATCTTACCTTAAACATTGATTTTGGTTTTATAAACCTGTTTCACTCCAATTACTTCCTTACCTTTTGGGAGATCAACCAATTCCCATGTCTTATTTTTCTCTATCACATTTATCTCTTCATCCATATCATCTATCAATTTCTTATCTTTTACAACTTCTTCAAAATGAATAGGATCTTCTACATGAAAATATAATGCAAATAAAAATTTCATACCTTCATTTGCTGCCTCTTGCTCATAGATTTCATTCAGACTTTTGAATCTGGTTCCTCTTTCACTTGTTGAACTTGTGCTTGTAGAAGCACATAAATCTGCTCCTTATGATGTGCTTATAGAAGCACTATCATCACTTCTCAAGGGTTTTCTCATACCTTCTTGTGGTGTCCCTTTTTGTCCTTGTGTTGGTGGAGGTGGTGCTACTAATGAGGGATGTCTTTCAGCTATTTCTTCCTCATCTTCATCATGAGACAAATAGCTTTTTACATTCATTGTTTTCTCAATGCTTCCATCCCGAGCTTCTTCCTCAATAAATTGTACATCTCTGCTTATCATAAATTTCTTGGTGGATGGGATATAAAATCTGTATTTTTTGGATTCTCCACTATATCCAAAAAATATGCACTTCTCTCCCTTACTCTCCAACTTCTTCCTTAGTTGATCTGGAATGTGTGTATAAGCCACACAACCAAAAACTCTCATGTGGGTGAAAAAATATTTTATGCCACTCCATGCTTCTTCAAGAACTTTGTTCATAACACTCTTTGTTGGAAACATATTCAACACATATGTTGCACAATGTACAGCTTCAGCCCAATATTCATTTGGCAAATGTTTTTCCTTCAACATTCTTCTTACCATATCCATGATGGTTCTATTTTTCCTTTCAGTAACTCCATTTTGCTGTGGTGTATACCTTGCTATAAATTGCTTTTGTATCCCATTTTCTCTGAAGAAACACAAAAATTATTTGGAGATATATTCTCCTCATATGTCTATTCTTCAAACTTTAAGATGCTTCCCACTTTGATTCTTAACAAGAGCCTTAAAGTGGAAAATTTTCTCAAACACTTCACTCTTCAATTTCAAAAATAAACCCAAGTTTTTCTTCTATAATCATCAATAAAGGTCATCATATAGTGGTTGCCTACTAATGATGGTGTTTGCATTGGTCCACACAAATCAGAATAGACTATTTCTAAGGGTGTTTTTTCCCTTACGCTCTTTCCTGATGGAAATATTTCTCTATGTTGTTTGCCCAAGATGCAACCTTCACATAGGCTGCTTGGCTTTTCAATCAATGGTAATCCCTTTACCATTCATTTTCTATGCAACAAATTCAGACCTCCAAAGTTGAGATGTCCAAAACTCAAGTGCCATAACCATTTTTCATCTTTTTCTTCTCTTTGGAATGTCTCTTATGTCACTGCTACTATTGTAGCTCCTTTCTTCAAATTTTCTCTCATATTGAGAGGAAACAATCTGTTTCTTGTCATCTTCACTTGTGAAATCCTTTGCTTGGTTGGTGGTATGTCCTTGATGGTACATACATCATCCTCAAAGAATACATTGTAGCCTTTCTAAATGAGTTGTACAATTCTCAAAAGGTTACACTTCATACTAGGCACATAGTAAACATCTAATATGGATTTCCTTTCTCCTTTCTTTGTCAAAACACTTACTCTGCCTTTTCCCATGACAAAGACTTTACTGTCTCTCCCCAATTTTACTTGAGACTCTACATTTTCATCTAACATGGAAAACATGGAAATTATTGCCGTCATATGGTTGCTACATCCTGAGTCTAGAAACCATATATCTTCATTTTTCTCTTCACCCATATTACATGCCAAAAAAAAATTATCTTGACTAATATTTTCTTTTGTAAAATTAGCACTGGGTCTATTACCCATGTCACTCTTTTTCTTTCTACATTCATTGGCATAGTGCCCATACTTCTTATATTAATGACATTGGACTTGGGATTTATCATACCTTTGTCCATGTGCTTGATTTTTTCCACCTTGTTGGCTGTTGCCTTCACATTGGTTCTGATTTTGATTGCTGCCCCTTCCACTAGTATTTGCAGGGCTTTTTCTTCCTCTGTTTTGGCTTCTAAATCTTCCTTTTCCTCTCTATTTTCCTCTACCTTGACCTCTTCCTCTTCCAAAGGACATTTGGGTCTTGAAGGCATGTTCTAAAGATGAGTTTTCTTTTCTGCCCAATCTTTTTTCATGTGTCATCAATGATGCATGAAGCTCATCAACAGTAAAATTTGAGAGATCCTTTATCTCTTCAATGGTTGTGACTATCACATAAAACCTTGAGGGTAAGATCCTCAACAATTTCTCTAATATTCTTCTTTCTTCTACTATCTCTCCATGAGATCTCATTTGGGTGACCAACCCTATCAACAATGTGAAGAATAAATCTATTGTGCCAGACTCTTTCATGCAAATGACTTCAAAATATCTTCTCATTAATTGAAGCTTTGTTGTATTTACCTTCTCCATACCTTGATAGGTTGTCTGGAGGGTATCCCATGCATCCTTGGACCTCTTTTTTGCTGCAATTCTTGGAAATATACTTTCATGTACTGCCTGATAGAGATAGAAGAGGGATTTTGAGTCCTTCTTCCAATTAATCTTAAACAAATCCTTCTTTTCATGTGCTAATGAATTATATGCTTGTTCATCTGTTGGTTCTTCTACACCATCTTCAACTAGCTCCCATAAATCTTGAGAGGAAAACAGGGCTCTCATTGAGATTTCCCAATAGTCATAGTTCTTCCCATTGAAATGTGGGACTTGAGTATTTCCCATACTCGCGCTTGAGCTGGCTCCTTCCATGGCTAGCTTACTGAACTATGCTTTTAAAAAAATTAACTGTGTTTATTTACTAAGTCTTCTCACTAGTGAGAGATAAACTCTGTGTTTCAGTTCTCTAGACTGCAATCTTTAAAACAAACTCAAAACTCTGTTTTGGTAAATACCTTATTTTTCTGAGCATTCACACTGTTCTTCAAAAGCTTGAACAACTCCTTCTTATTCCTTCAGCTTCTTTAGAAAATGCAAAGAGCTTGGACTAGCTCTGATACCATGTTGGAATTTCTGCTAATTCCTAACACAAAGGAATAAAAAAAAATCAACTAAACATAGAGATTTAATAAAAAATAATGTGGACAGAGATGCATTAAAACACTTCTATTTCATTAAAACAAAATTATGTTACAAAATGAGAATCTTTCTCTGAACTTCAGTTCAGGTTTACAATGCAAATTTATTCCCTTGGCTGCTACTAACACAACACCCTTCAAGCTTTGTTTTTATGCTCTCTATCTTTTCTATTCTGCCTTCGGGCTTTTCACACAGTCATGATGCTCACATCTATTCTGTTGTTGTGTGTTATATATATATATCAAACTATTACAAAAAATATATATATTATAAACATTACATGTTTATAATATATATATATATATATATATATATATATATATATATATATATATATATATATATATATATATATATATATATATATATATATATATATATATATATATGTCGAAACAATATATATAACCAAAGTCTTTTAATAAAAACTTTTTCGTGGCGCTTTATAACATAAAACATTAAACATTAACCTAATGTTTAAAAACCTTACAAAACGCATTTCGTGGACTTTAAAAGTCTTTAGACAAAATAGTTGATGCATTTATTACATCCATTTAAGGCCATGTTGACTGTGCCTTCAAAACTTACAATCGTGCTCTCATTGGCTGGTGGGTTGACACAGTGGCGGATCTAAAATTGATTTTAGAACATTTCATGATTGTATCACATCCATTTTCCACCCTGGCGACGTAGGCACGGTTTTGTATGACACATTTCCTATTGGTTGGTGAGTTGGTGACTTGGCGCAGGTGGGACTGCTTATCGCGATGGGCTGTGGACTGTGGTGATGTAGGCGTAAAGCTTCCAATCCACACGGGATTGGTTTATGAGGTGAGGACATGGATATGGAGGGGTCCACCGTAATGACTTGGGGGCGTTTCAAACTTAAAACAAAACGTGGGAAGTTATATGGTTGTTGGATGGTTTTTAATGTGGTAGGTGGGTTATTTTGAATGGGGGATGGAGAGCTTTGAAGGCGAGGTTGTGTGGTGTAAACCACGGTTTTACATAGCAAGATAGTGCTACGACCATTAAAAACAAAAAAAAATTATTTTTTAGGGTTATAAAGACACAATTGAATGCGTGGGTTGAGTGAAAATCAAACCCAAAAATTGCATGCACCTATGCATCATAAATTTCCATCCAAATTAACCTCTAGCCTCCTTCTGTCTAATTGCAGCTAGAATTAACATTTCCAACACTCCCCCTTAATTACAGCTGCTGCATTCTTCCATACCCAGATATTTTCTCAGGTAATTAAAAATTTTATGCCCCAATGGTTTTTTCAATATATCAACAAACTTCTCTTCAGTTCTGCAATGTTGCAAAAAAATTTCTCCATTGCTCACTAGCTCTCTAATGTAGTGATACTTGGCATCAATGTTTTTTTTTCTCTTATGGAACACTGAATTCTTTGATAAATCTATAGCTAAGCTATTATCACAATAAATTTTTGTGTCTTTTACCTGTTCATGATACAAACTTCTCAACATTCTTCTCATCCATACTTCTTGACATGCTGTTGTTGTAGTTGCCACAAACTCTACCTCTGCTATTGATAAAGCCACAATTGGATGTTTCTTAGAAGCCCATGAGATGGCTCCTGATCCCATATGAAAAACATATCCATAGGTGTTTTTCTTGTCATCTATACTTCCAGCCCAATCACTCTCAATATATCCAATCAATTCAAAATTTTCTGAATTGGTGCATAAAATACCATACCCTTTTGTTCCTTTCACATACATTAGAATTATTTTTGCTGCTTGCCAGTCTTCTTCCTTTGGCCTTTCCATAAATCTGGAAATTAAACAAATAGCATGCATAATATCAGGCCTACTTACAGTCAAATACATGAGGCTACCAACTATTCTCTTGTACAAACTTGGATCAACATCGTTGCTGATATCTTCTTTTCTCAGTTTCAATCCCATCAAAGTAGGAGTAATTGATGTTTTTCAATCCTTCATGTTAAATCTTTCCAAAAATTATTTGACATATTTTTCTTGAGAAATAAAAAATTTATTTTCATTTTTCTCTACTTCTATTCCTAAGAAGTATCTAAGCAATCCCATATCAATAATTTCAAATTCATCCTTCATGACTATTTTAAAATTCTCAATGAGATAAGCATCATTACCTGTGAATATAACATCATCAACATACAAAACAACAATCATCATCATACAATCCTTCTCTTTGATGTGTAATGTGGGTTCTCCTTCACATTTCTCAAAACCATTTTCCAGTAGATAGGCATCTATCCTACTTTACCATGCTCTTGGTGCTTGTTTCAGCCCATACAGAGCTTTCTTCAATTTGCATACCTTGTGCTCTTGGCCTGCTTTCTCATATCCTAGAGGTTGTTCAACATAAAAATCTTCCATCAATACTCCATTTAGGAATGTTGATTTCACGTCCATTTGGTAAACTTTCCACTTGTGTTGTGCTGCTATGGACAATAATGCTCTTATTGTTTCCATTCTTGCAACTGGTGCAAAAGTTTCCTCATAGTCTCTTCCATGTTGCTGCTTATAGCATTTGACAACAAGTCTGGCCTTGTGCCTTTCAATCTTACCTTTAGCATTGTTTTTTGTTTTATAAACCCATTTCACTCTAATTACTTTCTTACCTTTTGGAAGATAAACCAATTCCCATGTCTTATTTTTCTCTATGGCATTTATCTCTTCAACCATAACATCTATCCATTTCTTATCTTTTATAGCTTCTTCAAATTGAATAGGATCTTTTACATGAAAATATCATGCAAATAAAGAGTTCATACCTTCATTTTCTACCTCTTTCTCATAGATTTCATTCAAACTTCTGAATTTGGTTCCTCTTTCACTTGTTGAACTTGTGCTTGTAGAAGCACTCAAATCTACTCCTTGTGATGTGCTTGGAGAAGCACTGTCATCACTTCTCAAGGGTGTTCTCATACCTGCTTGTGGTGTCGCTTGTTGTCCTTGTGTTGGTGGAGGTGGTGCTACTAATGAGGGATGTCTTTAAACCATTTCTTCCTCATCTTCATCATGAGACAAACGAATTTTTACATTCACTATTTTCTCAATGCTTCCATCCCAAGATTCTTCCTCAATAAATTGTACATCTCTGCTTATCATAAATACGTTGGTGGATAGGTAATACAATATGTATGCTTTGGATTCTTCACTATATCCAACATATATGCACCTCTCTCCCTTACTATCCAACTTCTTCCTTAGCTGATCTGCATTATGTGCATAAACCACACAACCAAAAACTCTCATGTGGGTGACGAACTGTTTTATGCCACTCCATGCTTCTTCAAGAACCCTGTTCATAACACTCTTTGTTGGAAATCTATTCAACACATATGCTGCACAATGCATAGCTTTAGTCCAATATTCATTTGGCAAATGTTTTTCCTTTAACATGCTTCTTACCATATCCATGATGGTTTGATGCAGGGGCATTAGACACTAGCCAGCAATGTAGGAAGTTTTGTCCACATGTTGTTGCTAGAAGGGTTCAAAACATTTGAATTGTAACAGCTAGGTGTCAATACCTCAGCTGACTGTATCATTTAGATTAGTCAGATTTGTAGAAGTCGAATAATTCAGTTCGATCCATCTGTCACATTTTAGTTAGTTGAATAATTGTAATTAGACTTTTGGTTTTCTAAACCGGTCCTCGCAGAGGAACCGAAGAGTCACACTATAATGTATATAAATTGAATCCTCGGATGTATTAGAGTAGAGAGGAAGATAAAAGGAGAAATTTCTACAATAAAACTCTGTGTATTGAGAAATTTCTTCCAGTTGAATAGACTTCGAGTCCTGTTGATTTCCAAACTGTCTAAATTGATAATTGTGAAGAATTGTTTAACTGTGAGGAAATTTTGCACTGGAATCTCCATTTCTCTGTCTTTGAATTCCTGTAAATTGTTGGATAACCCTGTGAATTCACCCCACCTGTAGGCGAGGTCTATGTAGAGAACCCATGGTCGTGAACATTGTTCAAATATAAAATTCCCGCTTAATAAAGACAGACAGAGTTGTTTGCTTTCGGAACCTGACCTGAGGATTAGACGTGAGTTAATGAACAAGAGGATAGCGGAACCAGACTTACACCCGTATTCAAGCACTATGCCAAAACCACGAACAGATTACAAAGGTGGATTGCCCATATCGCACTGCTTTTGGTGTATAAGCGGTATTTTCCGGTTGTGGAGCGATTCCATAGACCTGTTGACGTGTGGCAAAGTGGACCCCCGGAAAACCACCGTTTAAACCATGCCATCGTATGTTAACATTCGTACCAGGATGCCGAGCGATATTGCCGAGAGCCGTTGATCTGGGAAAGGGCCATCGGACGGTGGTCGCTTGTCGTAGATGCGTGAATGATAAACGAGGTGCGCGAATGATAAATGAGGTACAGTGCATGCGTTTGATTGGTCAATTGATCGTAGAGGTGGGGTTCAGAGCTAAAGGTTTATTATAAGTCATTTTTTTAAAAAGCGTGGAGTATTAATACAAAGTTTTGAAAGTTAAACATTGGTTATAAAGTTCGGAGATAGTATAAATAAGCCGGGAGATAGAATTTAACGTTCGGAAGTTGTGAAAATATTTATTTGTCAATTTCTTTGAAATTGATAAATAAATTAAAAAGAATATAAAGAGCCACGTGGGTAAACCAAAGGGAAATGCTGACAGAGATACGACAACAGTTTACCATCCCTCCTTAGGGGTCCAATTTCAGTTTTGTTGGCGTCATTTGTGGTATCAGAGCCATTGTTTTAAGGTTGTTTTTGCAGAAGAGCTGACATGGAAATCCGAGTTGGTAGAGGTGCTGGCAGAAGGATACCTGTTGCCAACGCTGAGGTGTTGGGGATGTTGCAGAGGGTCGAAGCCAGAATGGATGCAATGGAGCGAAGACAGCCCAAAGATCCTGAAGACATCAGTGAACCTGAAACAGAAGAAGCTGAAGAAAATGTTGAGATTCCTCCTGACATGACGCTCCTTAGAACTGTTCTGGGGTCTGCAGTTAAGCCCAGAATTGAAGTGTCGAGTTATGCAGGAGGACTGAATCCAGAAGAACTAGTAGACTGGATTAATGAAATGAACAAGTGCTTTGATTATGAAGAAATAAGCGAAGATAAGAAGGTCAAGTTTTCAGTGACAAAGCTGAAGGGACATGTTGCACTTTGGTGGGATGGAGTGCAGGTAGATAGAAGGAGAGTTGGCAAGCAACCTATCAAGAGCTGGACTAGAATGATGGCTAAATTAAAAGTTAAATTCTTGCCTAGTGATTACCAGCTGACATTGTATAAGAAAATGCAAAACCTGAGACAGAGGTTGCTGACAGTAAAGGAATACACAGAGGAATTCTACACAGTGAGCATAAGGGCTGGGCAATTTCAAGACACACCAGAGAAGACTGCCAGATATGTGAATGGTCTCAAGCTGGAAATCCAAGATGAGATTTTTCTCCTGTCTCCTAAGACAGTGGAAGAGGCCTATCAGATGGCCTTGAAAGTAGAGGAGAAACTCCTGAGGAAATAATCTGCCAAGAAGAGAGGTACTTTCCGTGGAAAGGGAAGTCAGGGTGGTAGAGGAAAGCCTACTACACCCAGGGATGGAGCTAACAGTGGCTCACCTCAGAATTCATCTACAGAGGATGATGCAAGAGGCAGAAGGGGTTCTTATAGAGGAAAGGGAAGAGGAGGCAGAGGCAGAGGCAAAGGTAGAGAGTTGAGGTGCTACAGATGTCAGCAAGTGGGACATAAGCACTATGAGTGTCTAGAGAATGTGGGTGTTGGTCCAAGGAATGCTATTGTTGCCCAGGCTGGAGAAGAGGCAGAAATTGAAGAAGAAATCCTTCCAGAGAGGGGAGAATCCTTGGTAGTAAATAAGGTCCTGTTGAAGAAATCCAAAGAGGTCACTGAGCCTGCACAAAGGAAGACTTTGTTTAGGAGCATATGCAAAGTCCAAGGGAAATGCTGCCAACTAGTCATTGATAGTGGCAGCACAAACAATCTGGTTTCCACTGAGGTGATAGAAAAGTTGAAGTTGAAGACAAGGGAGCATCCAACTCCCTACAGGGTGTCCTGGCTACACAAAGGGCACCAGCTGGTTGTAAAAGAACAGTGTGAGACAGAGCTGCAAATGGGAAAATACAAAGATAAGGTCCTGTGTGATGTAATGCACATGGATGTGTGTCATATACTGCTGGGTAGACCTTGGAATTTTGACAAAGCAACAGTGCATGATGGCAAGAAGAACACTTACAAGTTCTTCAAATATGGGGTACACCATACATTGATACCCATGGAAGAAGGAGAGCCATCCAGCAGAGTGATTGATCCAAAGACCTTGTTGTTGAGCGGGAAGGAATATCTGCAGCAGATAGAAGAAGAAGAGGTAATTTTTTCTCTAGTTTGAAAACCTAAAGTAGTTCTTACTTCTACAAAGGTTTCTGATTTGCCAGTAGAAATCCAAGAGATGTTAGACAATTACTGTGACATTATTTTGGATGATTTACCTGATGAGTTGCCACCTGTGAGGAAGATCAGTCATCAGATATATTTTATCCCTGGTTCAAATCTGCCAAATAAGGCAGCCTACAGAATGACTCCCAAGGAAAATAAGGAAATCAGGAGATAAGTACAGGAGTTGGTGGACAAGGGGCTGATTAGAGAAAGTTTGAGTCCATGTGCAGTACCAGCAGTATTGAGCCCAAAGAAAGATGGAGGATGGAGAATGTGTACTGATTTCAGAGCAATCAATAAGATTACAATCAGGTGCAGATTCCCTTTGCCCAGAGTTGAGGACTTAATGGACTGTTTGAGTGGTGCTAATTTTTTTTCAAAGATAGATTTAAAAAGTGGATACCACCAGATTAGAATAAGAGAGGGTGATGAGTGGAAAACTACCTTTAAAACAAATGAAGGACTGTATGAATGGATGGTAATGCCTTTTGGGTTGTCAAATTTACCTAGCACTTTTATGAGACTTATGAATGAGGTATTGAAAGAATTCATTGGTAAATTTGTGATAATGTATCTGGATGATATATTAGTTTTTAGCAGAACTAAAGAATAACATTTAAGGCATCTTAATCATGTCTTGAAGAAGCTGCACCAAGAGAAACTGTTGATCAACTTAAAGAAATGCTCATTCATGAAAGAAGAGTTGGTGTATTTGGGTTTTTTTGTTTCTGCAGAATGATTGAAGATGGACCCGGAAAAGGTTAAGGCAATTGTGGAGTGGCCTTCACCTAAGAATGTCTTTGAGGTAAGAAGTTTCCATGGACTTTCCAGTTTTTACAGAAAGTTTATAAGAAACTTCAGTAAGATCAATGCACCCATAATTGAGATAATAAAGAAGAGCAAACATCCATTTAAGTGGACTGCTGAAGCAGAAAGAAACTTTAAAGTGTTGAAGCAGAAGATAATTCAGAAGCCTGTTTTGATTCTGCTTGATTTTACTAAACCATTTCAAGTAAAATGTGATGCCAGTGGAGAGGCCATTGGAGCTGTGTTGAGTCAGGATGATAGGCCTGTGGCATATTTCAGTGAGAAGCTAAATGACACCAGAAAGAAGTATTCCTCTTATGACAAGGCATTCTATGCAATTGTTCAGGCACTGAAGAAGTGGAGACATTACTTGATGTCCAGGGAATTTGTATTATATTCTGACAATCATGCTTTGCAGTATATTGTACAGCAACCCAAGTTGAAACATAAGCAAGCTAAATGGGTTGAGTATCTCCAAGGTTTTAATTTTTTTTTGAAACATATAAGTGGCCAAGCCAATAAAGTAGTTGATGCTTTGAGTAGGAGGAACATGCTTGTTCAAGAAACAAATTTTGAAGTTGTAGGATTTGATTTTTTGAAAGAATTGTATAAAATAGATCCAGATTTTAAGGAAGCATTTGAGGCATGTAGTAACCCTGTTTTAATAGATAGAATCCAGTGGCTGGATTATTTCCTGCAGGAGGACTTGTTATTCAGAAGAAGCCAACTGTGTGTACCAAGATGTTCCATGAGGGAAAATTTGATCAAAGAGAAGCATAGTGGTGGACTTGTTGGACACTTTGGTACTGATAAGACTTATGAGCAGTTGAGTCACTTTTATTACTGGCCCAATATGAGAGAATAAGTGGACAAGTTTGTGAAGAATTGCAAAATCTGTCAGTATGCTGAAGGAAGGAGCCAGAATGCAGGATTGTACACTCCCTTGCCTATTCCAGATAGGCCTTGGGACATGGTGAGTATGGATTTTGTTCTAGGATTTCCCAAGACTCAGAGAGGGAATGATGCAGTCTTTGTTGTAGTGGACAGATTCTCCAAAATGGAACATTTTATTCCATGCTATAAAACTAGTGATGCCACCCATGTTGCCAACTTGTTTTTCAAATAAGTTGTTAGATTGCATGGGTTACCCAAGAGTATTGTTTTAGACAGAGACACCAGATTTTTGGGTCACTTTTGGAGGACATTCTGGAAGAAACTTGGTACCAAACTGAGTTTTAGCTCAGCTTATCATCCCCAGACTGATGGACAAACTGAGGTAGTGAAAAGGAGTCTGGGAAATTTGTTGAGAAGTCTTGCAGGAGAGCATCCCAAGCAGTGGGATCATATTTTTCCCCAGGAAAAATATGCATATAATGACTCACCAAACAGAAGCACAGGGCAAAGTCCATTTCATCTTGTTTATGGAATGCACCCCAGAGGAATATCAGAGTTGAGAAATCTGGGAAAGGCAGAGCTAAGGAGTGCATATGGTGAGGAATTTTCTTCAGAGATCCTGGCCATACATGAACAAGTGAAATAGCAACTACAAGGCAGCAGCATCAAATACAAAAGCAGAGAAGACTTGAGCAGAAAAGAAGTTCATTTTGAAGTAGGAGATCTGGTTTTGGCACACTTGAGAAAGGAGAGATTCCCAAAGAAGCAGTACAACAAATTGAAGTTCAAAAGGATTGGGCCATGCAAGATACTTAGAAATTTTTATGCAAATGATTATGAGATTGAATTACCTCCTGATGTTGGAATATCTCCCATTTTTAATGTTGCAAATTTGTACAAGTATGAAGATGATGGCACAGAAGAAAGAGCAGCAGACAAGGAACAGATTAAGTGGAGGGAACAACTACCTCTAGCACAACCATTGCAACCAGAGAAGATATTGGATAAAAGAGCATTCAGAAGGACCAGAGGACAAGAGTACTTTCAGTACTTGATCAAATGGAAGGACAAGCCAAAGGAAGATGCCACTTGGATGACTGAAGGGATGTTGCAAAATATAGGCAGATTAGTGGAAGAGCTCATGGACAGGAGCCCATGAATAAAATTGCCCTCGGGAGTCTGATGCAGGGGCATTAGACACTAGCCAGCAATGTAGGAAGTTTTGTCCACATGTTGTGGCTAGGAGGGTTCAAAACATTTGAATTGTAACAGATAGGTGTCAATACCTCAACTGACTGTATCATTTAGATTAGTCATATTTCTAGAAGTCGAATAATTCAGTTCGATCCATCTGTCACATTTCAGTTAGTTGAATAATTGTAATTAGGCTTTTGGTTTTCTAAACCGATCCTCGCAGAGGAACCAAAGAGTCACACTATAATGTATATAAATTGAATCCTCGGATGTATCAGAGTAGAGAGGAAGAGAAAATGAGAAATTTCTGTAATAAAACTCTGTGTATTGAGCAATTGCTTCCAGTTGAATAGACTTCGAGTCCTGTTGATTTCCAAACTGTCTGAATTGATAATTGTGAAGAATTGTTTAACTGTGAGGCGATTGTGCACTGGAATCTCCATTTCTCTGTCTTTGAATTCTTGTAAATTGTTGGATAACCCTGTTAATTCACCCCACCCGCAGGCGAGGTCTGTGTAGAGAACCCATGGTCGTGAACATTGTTCAAATATAAAATTCCCGCTTAATAAAGACAAACAGAGTTGTTTTCTTTCGGAACCTGACCCGAGGATTAGACGTGAGTTAATGAACAAGAGGATAGTGGAACCAGACTTACACCCGTAGTCAATCACTGTGCCAAAACCACGAACGGATTACAAAGGCGGATTGCCCATATCGCACTGCTTTTTGTGTATAAGCGGTATTTTCTGGTTGTGGAGTGATTCCATAGACCTGTTGACGCGTGGAAAAGTGGACCCCTAGAAAACCACTGTTTAAACCGCGCCATCGTACGTTAACATTCATACCAGGATGCCGAGCGATATTGCCGAGAGCCATTGATCTGGGAAAGGGCCATCGGATGGTGGTCGCTTGTCATAGATGCGCGAACGATAAACGAGGTGCGCGAACAATAAATGAGGTACGGTGCATGCGTTTGATTGGTCAATTGATCGTAGAGGTGGGGTCCAGAGCTAAAGGTTTATTATAAGTCATTTGTTTAAAAAGCTTGGAGTATTAATACAAAGTTTTGAAAGTTAAACATTGGTTATAAAGTTCGAAGATAATATATATAAGCCGAGAGATAGAATTTAACGTTCGAAAGTTGTGAAAATATTTATTTTTCAATTTCTTTGAAATTGATAAATAAATTAAAAAGAAGATAAAGAGCCACAAGGGTAAACCAAAGGGAAATGCTGACAGAGCTACGACCACAGTTGACCATCTCTCCTTACGGGTCCAATTTCAGTTTTGTTGGCATCATGGTTCTATTTTTCCTTTCAGCAACTCCATTTTGTTGTGGTATATACCTTGTTGTAAATTTCTTGTGTATCTCATTTTCTCTAAAAAAAAGTAAAAATTATTTGGAGATATATTCTCCTCCTCTATCTGTTCTTAATACTTTAATATGCTACCCACTTTGATTCTCAACAAGAGCTTTAAAGTGGCAGAATTTCTCAAACATTTCACTCTTCAATTTCAAAAAATAAACCCAAGTTTTTCTTGTGTAATCATCAATAAAGGTTAGAATATAGTGGCTACCTACTAATGATGGTGTTTGCATTGGTCCACACAAATCATAATGGAATATTTCTAGGGGTGCCTTTTCCCTTATGCTATTTCATGATGGAAAGCTTTCTCTGTGTTGTTTTCCCAAGATGCAACCTTCACATAGGTTTTCTATCTTTTCAATCAATGTTAATCCCTTTACTATTACTTTTCTATGCAACAAATTTAGACCTCCAATGTTGAGATGTCCAAATCTCAAGTCCCATAACCAGTTTTCATCTTTTTCTTCTCTTTGGAATGTCTCTTGTGTCACTACTTCCATTGCAACTCCTTTCTTCAAATCTACTCTCACCCTAAGAGGAAACAATTTGTTTCTTGTCATATTCACTTTTGAAATCCTATGCTTGCTTGGTGGTATCTCCATGATGGTACATACAGCATCCTCAAAGAATACATTATAGCATTTCTGAATGAGTTGTCCAATGCTCAAAAGGTTACAAAGAAATTAGAGCGACTCGGGAAAAGTAGTGAACTAAAACCTGCGATGGTGAGAATAGGGTTTATGTTGGCGTGCTTGGCTAGGGTTTAGACGCATCCATGGAGGCTCAAATGATGAACCATGTGGATCATACGAACATGCGGATCCTTGTTCCGATCATCGTGTTTTTGCATGAGAATCGACCCCCAGTCGATTCGATTGGTTCGTTGAATTCTCATGGCTTATAGATCTACTATGTAAATGTATGATTGTAGTGTCGAATCTACAAATGAAGAGAAGAAGCGGTGAGAGGATTATGGGGAATGGCGCAGTTAAAAAAGGGAGTGAGGAGTGAGTAATGAGATGATGTGAAGGTACAATGTTATCTAAAGGGCATCCTGGTCGTTGCCTAAAACACTTCACCTCATCCTCTCATGGAGATAAGAGTGATAAAGAAGGTGTTGGAGGAGAACGTGTAACCGTGGCGAGGTTCCTATCCACCCGCCCATCTCATCGCTTCCTTAAAGATGATGAATATTTTTTTGTAATGTTTCAAACAAATTGATGGTGATACTTTCTATGCCACACACCTGAATGGCTAGTTGCTATTCCACATTATTCCTTTCGTTTATGAGACAAACATATCATACAATTTTATGACCACGTGCTTATTTTTATTCCTTTTGTTTGTCACACAAACACATTATACAATTTTTGGACAAGTGTCCTTGTTTTCTGTAACAGCCATTAAAAGAAACCACACTTATGCCAATACTAGCTATGGAAAACGTTAAAATAGACCCCACCAATGAACAAAAATAAACCCCACCCATAAACAAAATAGAACAAAAATGGGACTTATATTTTTATTTTCATGGATTACATTGAACTATTAATAATATTGTATAAATTGTTTCATTCCAAACTTTCAAAATCTTTCAAAACATTTTAACTATACAATCTCAATAACTATGTATTTAAAAAAAAAATCAAATTAAAAAAAAACAATTTACCAAAATATAAAATATAAAACTTATAGATATGTTAATTTAAATTTAGTTTTATAATTGTTGGCAAATTTTTTATTTTTAATTATTTAAATTATATTTTTTTAAGTAAATAAATCAAGTCAGCATTCCAAAATACTTCAAAGTAACTTAAATAATCATGATGATAATTCTTAACATTAAAATGGTGTATTGGAATTGGAAGAAGAGATTACTCTGAATTCTTCAAATTTTTATTGCATGGTTAAAAAAATTTAACAAATGTTTCAAGGTTACCATGGTTTCATTGTAGACATGAAGAAGGTTGTTGGTGTTACAAATATTTTGAATTTTAATTTAATGTGAATATAAGCTAGAAAGTTTAAGAGAAAATGGTTTTCATCTTCAAATCTACTAGATAACAAATTTTTCAACACATGATATTTTGAAAGTAAAGAACATCAAACTTCACTATGAATTTGTTCTTATTTTAGCCATGTATATTTTCTTCTTTACACAAACTAAAATAGAGAGATATCTTTTTATTGTGAAGATTATGGTTGTTCACCTCATTATAGTATCTTAGTTTCACTTTTTTCTAACACTTTATCACTTCATAATTTCTTTTTAGAATATGTAATAATACTTTCAATAATATTTTTACTTTCCAAAATGATATCTTATTGCCATTGGGCATTCTTATATCCTTTATGTTTGGACTAAAGATGATATTTTTGGCTAGAGTTGGTAGCAATTTTCGAAAACATAACATCTCCTTATACAAAAAGTACTAAACTATAAGGATAGTTTCAATGGAGGAAAATCCCATGAAAATAAGGTAGAGTGCATTTCCTTAATGTTAAGATTGTGGATTATAAAATAAAACTCTATTTATTTTAATTTTAAAATGCTAAACTACATAATCTTAATAACTAAAATTTGTAATTTCAAAATTTTATATCAAATTTTAAGCCAATCTCATTAAAAATATAAAATAAAACAAAAACAAAAACACTATATTATTAACACACTTTCAATATATTATATAATTACGTTCACTTATTATATAACTAGCACAATCACATTTATTTAAATAAATGTGGTTTATATACACCTATAGACATATATCAATCAATCACATGCACAACCACATTACTAAATGTGGTTAAAAAGGATAAATTATTATTATTATTATTATTATTATTATTAGATATTTATTGATTATTATATGTTTATAAAACTCTATACAATTAATGGTATAGATTGGATATCGATATTGATAACATATAATAATCAATAAATATCAATAATAATAATAATAATATATAACAGTGAAAACAATATTTTATAATAAATAATAATAATAATAATAATAATAACTAAAATATTAATATACTAAATATGTGAGATTAATATTATTGATACATACTTCTAATGATATTAATGATGTATACAAAAATAACATTAATAAAGTTAAGGGATTATTATTGCAAATTCAAGAGATTAATATTATAAATCCTAAGGATTAAAATCCTATGGGATTAATATTATAAAATCAAGATATTAATATTATAAAGCCAAGGAATTAATGAACCCAAAAAAATATTAACATTATAAATGCAAGATATTTATATTAAACATGCGGAATTAATATTATAAACCTTGTGAATAATATTAAACCCTATAAACCTTGTGAATAATATTAAACCCTATAGATTTTGTTATAAGCCATGAGAATAATATTAATCCCTACTAATATCAACCCTTCAATTAATAAATCCAAGCGATTGATATTATAAACCTAAACAAATAATAAAACCAAGGGACTACTACTAAAAAGAAATACATTACAAACCCAAGGGATTCATATTAAACCGAAGAAAATAATATTATAAACCAACATATATAAATCCTCCCTATGGTATGTCTCAGCATGATCGGTGATGGTTGAGCACGATGGATTTACATATGAAGTCATCTTTTATTATGTGTATAAAAACAAAAACAAGGACCCTATATAAAAAAAAATTTAAAAAAAATTACCTTCTTTTATTAAATAGTTTTTGTCTCAAAAATTTAAAAACATTTGCAACATAAAAAGTGAAAAAATATTAAAATAATAAAAATATGTAAGTCGTAGGTCAGAGGTTGCAACTTTCTATTTCATAAAAACATTGCACATGTTTTTTACATTCTAACTCCCTACTATAACAAGATCAGGATCCATACTTGAACAAAATGAAAGGATGTTCTTCACACCCGACTATCGACTTTCATCTTAACCTGACTACATTGCGCGTCGGGATCACAATCACCACTAGTAGAAACATTAATTAAAAACCATATCAAATTCTGACTATCTGACTCGCTTCCATTGCCACTACAAATAAAATAGTTTATTTATTGGTGTGTGTTTCAAGAACATTTTTCTTTTAGCTTTCTTTAATTTTCTATAGATCAACTACCAAATGGAAATTAGCTATGTTTGAATAAAAAACTCCCTAAAATTAAACCATGCAACCTCAACTCGATTATATAAATATTTTAAACCCAAGGGATTAGTAAACTCAAGGGATTCATATTAAAAACAGAATTTATATTATCATCCATCTGAATAATATTAAACCTTGAAAATTTTATTATAAACCTTGTGAATAATAGTAAACCCTACGAACATCAACCCTTACATTAATAAAGCCAAGGGAGTCATTATAAACCAAGGAAACAATACTAAAAATCCAAATGGATTACGAACCTAAGGGATTATTATTAAACCCAATTGATTAATATTATAAAGTGAACATATATTACCCTAAGCATGTGACGTCTGAGCATGCTCACGCATGGTTGACCATGATGAATTTCCACATGAACATAATATTTTATTATTTGTACAAAAGAAATAAAATAAGGACGGTATATAAACATTTATCTCTTTTTTCCTCTTATTTTTTGTAAATATTTTTTTTTTTAAATCAAAAATGCAAGTCAGAAATCGAAGGTCAGTCCTTTGTATTTCATAATATCATTGGAGAGGTTTTAGACCTTCTGACTCCTAACTACAATGTGGTCAGGCAACATACTCGACCAAAATGATGGAACATTCTGCAAACTCGACCTCCTGTTTACCGGCATCCATATTACCCTAACTACATTGGACGTCAGTGATGTGGTGATCGGTGGCACAAACTTCAATTTATCAACATGCTAACTTCAGATTGCTTGACTACCTTCCACTACGACTATGAATAAAATATTTTATGTATCGTTTTTTGTACCAAGAATCATTTTCTTTCAACTTTCTTTACTTTTTTTAAATTAACCCCCAAATGGAAATTTGTTCTGTTTGAATAAAACATTCCCCGAGATCCAAGCATGCAATCTCACATCAATTTTCACATAGAAGTGGTTGAAAAATCTCTTCACTTTAATGAATAATTAACACATTTCATGTGAATTTATTGTTGCATGTCCCAAGGGTTTAAACAAAATTCAACAACTTTCCTTCTTTTCACTTTCTATTTTTAAATCTCTTCTCCATACCCTCTTTACACTACTTATCTAAAAAATATCTCTCAATATAAAAAATAAGTTCAAATTCACTACAAGGTTTCTAATTTTTGGTAAGCATGCATCATCATAGAAAATTCCACTAGTAAATTTTATATTTCTTATTGCAATTTGAACTCTTTTTTATTCTTTTTCAAGGTATGAAATGGGTAATAAAGGTAAATCTATGACATAAAAATAGGTTATTCAACGTAATAAGGAATGTATGAAGGGATCCAAAAATCCAAAACCAGAGATTGTAATGTCAACCCAGCTCTCAATTCCAACACCACCTTCAAAACCCAGATGGTAGGTATGATGAAGTGGGAATAAATTTACAATTTATTCGAGAATAGAAGTTGGTTAAATTTTTAAACTTCAATTCAAGAGAAAAGCATTCAGTTTGAAAAAATTAGAGACACAAAACTGCACAGAGTCACTACTATAGCAAAAAAAAAAATCATTATTATGACATCTTTGCATGGGTTAGAAGCCCCAAGGGTTAGCTCAGTTGGTCGAGCCCTGTTGCTAAGTACTTCGCATTTTGGGAGGTCACGAGGTCAAACCTCCTTGATGCCCTTGGTGTTAGGCACTGGTTTTTGTGTCGACAGGTCAGATCCTTGCGAGTTGATCTACCTGAATTTTCCCTTGGATCTAAAATGTTTGCATGGGTTATGAAACATCTGGATTTTTCTGCCCGCAGTATAGTATACTACAACAAAAACTTTATTTCCTCTTGGAATCTTTAAATACTTTCAGCAATTTACAAGCTTGGTCCTCCTGAAGTTCCCTTAACCACTCAATTTCTATATAACTTCAACAACACAGTATTTAAGAAGTGTGAAGGTAATTATGATAAATTTGTGAGACATTGGCTATGAGAAGATAGAGAAGGGTTAAAACTTCAGTCATCAAAAGAATATTTGGCTACCATTTTCAAAATACCTATTAGGTTCCTCATAAAAATGTTGTGTCATTTATATGGAGAGAAAGACCCTATCCATTGCAATGGATGGCTTAAATACACAACCTAATGAATGATTCAAAGTGTTTCAATTGGCTTCATATTCTTTATCAGAATATAACATATGCCCTCAAGTTTTTCATTTTGTCTCCTTTAGGATTTGATCACATGTTTTTCATATCAGTATATATTTTGGATATTATAATTGCTCATAATATCCAGGCCAGAGAAAAAAGAGACTAGATAAAGAACAGGTAACAAAAAAATAGAGTTCCTCTGGCAACAATATCATTATTATTGATGGCCCATATGACACCATCCAATCACTTACAGAGTCGAATAAAATTGATGTGGAATTCAAATATATCAAAATTGATACAAATAAAGATGAGATAATTGATAGCATCCCTCTGTCAACATTGACCACTTTCTCTGGAAGAGAAAAAGAGTCTTGAGTAGCAAGAAAAAAGTAATGGCATTTTTATTCCACATACTTGTCATGGCACATCCATGAATCCAATTTATACAAAATTTCTTGTCAATTATTTTTTATTTAAACCTAATAATGATGTTGCATTTTTTCCTGAAAGTGTTCCACCCTTGACTGAGTATTAATTTAATGCTCAAACTAAGTCAATTATTAGAATAACCAAGAAAATAAAGTTAGAAAATTTCGAAACCATTTTAGAATTCAGTTGACAAGCAATATGAAATGTTGAGGAGAAATATAAAGAATACTCCAAGGCTCTAGGAGCCTTCGCTAATTATAACCGTCACCATGTTGTGAAATTTTCATGGCTACAAGAACATACTACAAAAGATAAAATGTCTAGAAAGTGAATTAGAGAAAAGTAAAGAATTTTATGAAGAAATTTGGTGAAGCCATTCCATAGCACTTGTAGGTGGGTCCACCATTGAAAGGAAAAATTTAAAGAATCAATTCAAAAATGAATTTAATGAATTAAAAATCAAACACTCTCTAGAGATCTAGCAAAACCAAAAGGCACACGAACAACAACATTGAATATTGAAGGAATAATGTGACAACAACATTCTAACCATGACCACAATAATGAAGGAAGAAATTGAAACTCTTAAGTCTCAATCAATTCAAATCCATGAAGTGGAAAAAATTTTGAATTTTTTAAAGGTGCAAGAAAGACAATTTATCCAAATATTGAGGAAACACAGGGTTATGTTTTCAAAAAAATGGATAAAATTTGTAGATTTTATCAAGATAATTTGGAGCTTGAAGAGAGAATAGAATATTTACTCAAACAAGACAAGTACATTAAATAAAAACTCACATCCATTCTTGAATGTGAAACACATTTCTAGCCTGACAACATTTTGAAAGTGTCTAAAATGGATAAAATACTAATGTTTTCTTCTTTGAGTCAACGATAGTTTGAGACCAAAGAAATAAAAAAGAGAATCAAACTGGCCATTGAATAGTTTCTTCAGTATGGGATATGGGAAAAAAATTTATG
The DNA here is from genome assembly GCA_034641835.2 of Pinus albicaulis. Taxonomy (NCBI): domain Eukaryota; kingdom Viridiplantae; phylum Streptophyta; class Pinopsida; order Pinales; family Pinaceae; genus Pinus; species Pinus albicaulis. The sequence goes on along the minus strand of CM076576.1, from coordinate 662,637,495 downwards.
GAGGAATTCGATTTATCAGGATCCAAACCATTAAAAGAAGAAAAACTTAGATCAATGGAACATCTTCTCAAATCTAGTGTCATAGATGACCAGAAAGTCATAGATAGTCTTAAAACCTGGAATCAATAAAATTTTCATATTTTTCTACAATTTCCCTTCGAGCAAATCAAACTGATTTCGAAATTTAGAATCAAATTTAAAAATAAAATAAAATTGTACACAATTTCATTTCTATATGTCAAGTAAATATTACTCATTTTCATCCTGTCCACTTCTCAGTAGTTTCTCAGTTGTACTCAGATTGGGCTAACTACATCCAGACAGATGCACCACATTTTCTTAGCATGGAGAAATAATAATCTCATGGGGAGGAGGAAGCTTGAATATCATGCCACATTTCCCTCTAGAAAATCCTTTGAACAAGGATTAAAATTTTAGAGCACAAATTGTTAATTTTGTAGAGAAATTTTACAAATTTTCTCATTTCCAATAATTGAACAAACTTTTATTATTTTCATTAGTATTTTTATGACCTCTTTCATTGGATTAAGGGTCTGTATCTTAATGAAGGCCAATACTTTTATTTTCCAAAAAACTCAAACCTTTTTGAAAACGAAAATTGGGAGTTATATGTGTGTTGTGCTAGCACATTCATTTCCTCTTATCTCTTTAATTACTTGATGGATGTATCTACTTCTCAGTTCTTAACTTTACTCATGTCTATGTTTGGTTTGAGTTTTGTTATGCATATTGTGCTCAATATTTCTTGGGAAATGCTACACCTTATTTTGTTTCTTAAAGAAATTTTCTATTTTTCTCATCATTGCATATATCTTTAGCAGTGAAGCCTCATATTGAAGTATAGCACACTAAAATGTTATCATTTTCAACATAGGTTCTTTTAAAGATCTCTATTTTTTGGCTTACATGCAAATATATTTTTGGAATATCACTATGTATTTCCCAAGAAATTTTTCAAGTCAAATTTATTTGAGAAAAAAAAATCCTAGTTGAATGCGTATTGAGCTATGGCATAGATTCCCTGTCATCACTTTCATTTTTAATGGATGTATATGTTGCTCATTTCTTAACTTCATTCATGTTTATATTTGGCTGAATAATACCACATTCTCTTAAACACTCCTTAGGATATGTCACACTTTTTTTCTCTATCAAATAAAATCATTTTTTATTTTATGTTTTCATATATCTTTGGCACTGAACCGTGATATTGAAACTATAGTATACTAAATTTCTCTTATTTACAAGATAGATTCTTTTCAAGTTATTTATTTCTGGAATTACACGCATGTTGAAATTGGCAACAAGAAAGAATTCTAATTTAATTTTCCCTTAATTAAATTATAAGGAAGTTTTAATTCCACATGAAATGATAGCTTGTATGAGTTAACTGAGTCAGGAAGACTTAGTTAGCTCAATCAACTAGAGTGGAGGGATAAACTAAAGGCATGTAGAGTTCTAGCTTGTACAATTTAACTGAGTCAGGAAGACGTAGTTAGCTCAGTAAAATTGAGTGAAGGGTTAAACTACAGGAATGTAGAGTTCTCCCCAAATTTTAGGGGGTACAGTTGTAGTGCATTTTGAGTTGTAATTAGTTAACTCAATTATTTGAGTTAAAATAAGTTTAACTAGTTCTAACTGAGATATGAGCTTTTGATAGGCCCAGTAAATTAAATATGATTTAATTCACATGTAGTGATCAATCAGATAACTAATAATTCACTATAAATAGTTTTTTAAAGTCATTTCTAAGGAAGGTCCAGTTGAGATTGGAGTTAAAGGGAAGAGAACTATCAGTTGTATAATTAGAAATTTGTCCAGGTCATGCATGAGGTTAACAGGATTCCTTAGATGAATTGATCAATAAATTATTTTGAATTTTCTAATCAATAGGGCCACAATTCCTCCAATAATTTGTAACAAAGGTTGAGAAACCCAGAGTAGTAAATTGTTTAATTGTTAGATTATTCTTGTTGGGATCAGAGTGAAACAAACAGAGATAGTGAAAATGTTTCTCAAGAAGGTAAATAACATTGTATTGTTTCATATTCTTGACTTAATGCAATATACAGATAGCGAGTTTTTTATTTGAGGCTTTCCCCCGATAAAAAATTATGTTTTTTTATTGAAATTCTTTCTCTTTCTTCTTCATGTGATTGTGTGATCATAATTGGCTTCTGAAATTTGTAGAATTGATTCAGTATTTTTTTTTAGAATATTACAATATCAGTTGAATCTATTTAGATATTTCTACATGGTACCGGAGCAAGAATCACAATAGAAGAGAAGAACCATACTTTTTTTTAATAGGTGAATCAAATTTGAGTATTTATTCTTCAGGGCTAGCAACATATCATGGTGTCTTTCTCTGGATTGAGACTCAAATATTCCCTTGCAGGTAATTCAAATTAAATCACATGGAAGTATAGAATGGAGCCAGTGTTGGAGGACAATGGAATAAAGGAATTCATATATAGTGATATTCCCTAGATTACAATTACAATTTTACAATTTCACAATACAATTGCATACTATTACAATTACAAATTTACAAATATTTTACATACAATTACAATTTTACATATAATTAAAACTAAAATTTCAATTACAATTACTATTACAATTTTACATACAATTACAATTACAATCATGGCATAATATTTAATAAATATCATGATTTAATATTAACAATAAACATCACGATCATGATAACAATCGTACAAACATCATATTCTAAAATACACATTCAAATTTGCTAACATCATATAATCATCGTGCTCATGATAATCTAACAAAACACAAGCATTGTATAACGTCATCACAACACAAAAATAAAATATACATCTCATGTCAAATAATTGCTATCACATACACATCTATCTACAAACACATTAAATGAACATATCTAACATGACCTAACAATATACACATCAAGATGAACACCAATATGTAATATATATATATATATATATAATGTCAAAAATATACAACTGTAATATAACTACATATAAATTTCAAATATCTAGTGGCACTACATCAATACTAGTACTAGTCGAGGCCTGATCAGTCAATGGTGTAGCCTCATACTCAGATGGATGAATTTCTTGCTCCGGAGGTGTCTACTGATCAAATGGTGTGGTCTGCTCAGGAACTGCCTACTGATGAGTCATCAATGTTACAGCTTTCTCAGTGGATGGTGCGGCCTGCTCATATGGACCTGCCTGCTCAGTCGATGGTCGTGTCTGCTCAGGACTAGGTGTTTGTTGAGATGGTGCAGACTGCTCAAAATATGCTTGCTAATCAGTACTAGATGTTGGTTGCTCATGATATATGGCGCAAGGTGAAGGAAGAGGAAGTGGAGTACTAGAATGATGATCACTCCCCTCGTGATCATGGTCATCATATGATTTTCTCTTTTGTGCATCTCCATGACGCTTATCCCTCCTAGCCGCTAGTACTCTCGAAGCTCCAACAATATGATGCATGAGTGTCATCATATCGCAGGGCATGTCTCCCTAGAGCTCTGTGTGCCTACGATCAGCTTGGATCTCTCTGATCGTAGCATGGCGCACTCCCTCATCAACCAGAAGTTGACATAGTCGGTCACCCAACTCTATCCAAAATCGAGTGTCAGCCCTACATCGCACCCCTGTGGGTATCTACACCCAAGGATTAGGTATGTCACCCTGATCTACCACCTCCATCATCTCCTCGTCAACATACACACCTAGATCATTCGGTGGGGGTGGAATCATGTGAAAGTCCCAAAATATATATAGTATACAACAATAATTAGAAAATTTCATTAATCAATTTAATAAAACAAGTTAAATAACATGTTAGAATAAATTTTATTCTAATTTTTTAATTAAGACAATAAAATGAAACTATATTAATTTAAATAAAACACTAATATTACCTCTCACATTTTGTGTCTCATCCTGTGTGAAGAGGATTTTGTTACACCCTCACCAATATAAACCGGCATACCAACACAACACCATCATGAATGAGTGATCATCAGTACTCACTAGCATCTCCAGTGCATCAGTAGATATCCTGTCCGGAAAGTCAGACAGGCCCCTCCTTGGCATCATGTGGGCCCACATTAGAATTTGTACATGCAACATCGGCCTATGAGGCTGCCAAACAAAAGTATGCCTTGCCTCTGGAAACCTCTCAAAAAATAAAAAAAATAACTCTGAAGCAAAAGGGAAGGTCAACCTCCCACATGCCTTAGAACGACATCTATCTAATATTGTACAAAACTGTAGCAAAAAAATCGCAGACCATCTCACAAGTCATGGCTCCTGGAATAAAGAATCGACATAAAATAAAAGTAGGAAACTAATGCGTTGCCCATCACTGATATAGTGTACAATGGTTTTCAGTAGTAGTGAGAGGCACCTCACCTCCTCTGGACCAAACGAAGCAATGCATAATTGACCACCAGACACCTGAAAATATGCGGGAGAAACTGTATCATCCCTAATGTATCTCTGGGAGTATGCCAATTGTCTCCCTAATGCATAACTAACGGGGACATCTAGGAACTAGGGAAAATCATGCCCTCTCCTAGATAGGCCAGTAATAAAATATATGTCCTCCTTAGTGGGTTTGTACCACAAGCCAGGACCGACCTAGAAAGCCTGTCGGTGGGCATCTCACCTATAGATTAGTTATCCCAATAACCCAATATGGTGCTTCAGGGATGTAGCCTCCTCATAGAACATGAGGAGGCCTCCCTATGTTCCTGTTGTCCCTTTGTTTTCTCCTTTGATGTTGTTGAATGATTCACATATTAAATACACTTTTTTTATTAAACGATAAATGTATATATATATATATATATATATATATATATATATATATTTTATTTTTTATTTTTGAAAAAAAAACACTACGTGCACCCCAAAAATAGTAACGCACTATTACCGGTGCATACTTTTTTATCGCACATCGTTCTCGATGCGCATCGAAAATGTTCACGCACTGCCAAACTAGGGAATATTTTTTTGCATTGTGTTGACCAAACTATTCGCCCTGGGGCAGATAGTTTGGTCAATGCACCACCCAACAATAGTACATGGTCAACGATGTAGTCGCGGTCCTGTAAATGACCACACCGTTGACTATGTAATGTTGTCAAGAAAGCAGTACATTGACCTAAATATCTGCACGAACATCGCACAAATGGTAGAAGGGAGTTACATAACCTAAAAATGGAGATAGCTTTGATACCATGTCAAGCCAAGAGGTGACTCCACCAAAACTAAATTGACTTTGCATTAAGGGTGCACACAAATATATACATGGAGGGAGAGACTCTTGGGATTCATATCCTAGTGTCTCTTCTTCTTTCGCATCTCCTTATTTTCTATTTACATTATTTTACAATTTCATCCAATTCGTAGGATTAGGTGTCAAAAAGCTCTGAAGTTGAACCTCAGCTTCTGGCATAATTTTTGAGTCCCTCTTTGTTTTCTCCCTAGCCCAAAAAATTTTGCAAACATTTCCTTTTTTAAGTTTTCCTAAAAATGGAGATCAGAGGAAGAACCTATGGAGTCAAAATTTGCTTGAATTAAAGAGGGAACTTCTATATAATGTCGATTTAATTTAGTAGAAAGACAGAGAATATAGAAAGAATGGTAGAAAATTTAGTAGAAGGATAGAGAATATCACATGAATGGTAGAAGGGAGTTACATAACCTAAAAATGGAGATGGCTTTGATACCATGTCAGGCCAAGAGGTGACTCCACCAAAACTAAATTGACTTTTCATTAAGGGTGCACACAAATATATACATGGAGGGAGAGACTCTTCGGATTCATATCCAAGTGTCTCTTCATCTTTCACATCTCCTTATTTTCTATTTACATTATTTTACAATTTCATCCAATCCATAGGATTAGATGTCAACAAGTTCTGAAGTTGAGCCTCAGCTTCCATTATAAGTTTTGAGTCCCTCTTTGTTTTCTCCCTGGCCCAAAAAATTGTTGCAGACTTTTCCTTTTTTAAGTTTTCCTAAAAATGAAGGGCAGAGGAAGAACCTCTAGAGGAGTCAAAATTTTCTTGAATGAAAGAGGGCACTTATATATAATTTTGATTTAATTTAAATAGATAGGGAGGTGTTTTTGACACCAAGCCAAGATCAAGAATGATGGGATTGTGTTTGAAGTCACCCTCGGAGGAAACCCCTTGTCCAATCTGATGATTTTGATCCAAGAATGCCTCCAATAGCATAAATTGATCAAGTATTTTTTCCACCATGTCCCTCCCAATCCACTTATTTCTCCAAGTGGGAAACATTTTGGCAGGATGAATATCGAAGAGATTGAATGAATTCAGATGCTTCTAAAAAAGTCTAAAAGGATCAGAGATTTTGATAACCCTCATATTTTTTGCAAGGTCTAAAGACTGCAAATCTAAAATGATGCCCCCTCTAACTAAGAAAGTCGAGGAGATATTGAGGAAGAGGGGGGTTTCATGCTAACAACATACCCCCAGAACAACTAGTCACATCAGAGGCATGAAAAGACCAACTGGGGATCCTAATAGACATGAGGTTTACTTATTTTTCCCATCCATCATTGTTTCTTAAATGAAAATGATTTTTGGATGATGTAGACCCACCAAGAACCCGATAGCCATAGATTTAAGGGAGTTGGATAGGCCCTTGCAATTTAAAGAAAGCATAATCATAGGGGCACCTTCCCAAGGGCTGATAATCTAAGCACCTTGATGATGGATTTCTATTTCCTTGAACGGATCTCATATTTTGATTTGATTTTTTCCTTGGAGATAGATGAATTATTCCCATGTGCCAGAGGTTTTTCACTAGTGGAGATAAGATTCCCCAGCCCTGACTCTTGAAACTCCAACCCATAAAAGGATTCAAAATATTCTGAGGCATGAGATGGGGAAAAAGAGTGACAATAGTCTCAAGGTCGGGCAGAGGGGAAATTTAGTTTAGGGAGGGATTTGGGGGGAGGATATCGAGAAATAGGGGAAGGGTTTGAGGAAGGTGATTGAGCCTCCTGAGAGATTAAATGTGTTGAGGTAATTGAAAGGGAGGGAGACATTGCAAGGGGAGTCGTCTCAATAGAAACTAATGCATTACCCAGTGTATTTGGATTCGCTAGAGATTCTATTGAAATAATCTGAGCCACAGGATCATCGCAATGCTAAGAGAAGACCAATCTTGAGTGTATGCCACTAACCTCCATTAGTTGCACATAAGCCGACTAAGAATAAATGCCTTCTACTTCTATTTTTTGTGCAAAAGGATCCTAAGAGGGAATCATTTCCTCTTGGTTTCCAAGAAACCCCAAAATTATATTGGATTTTTTTTTGCATCTGGATATTTGCAAACCCATTTGGACTCAGTGGGAGCTTATCTATAATTTTTCCCCAAATGATCGTAAGAATGGAAGTGGACACAATGAAATATCACCCATTCATAATCCAAGGCTTTCTTATATGTATGGGTTCCTGACTCGATGGCTAGGGTGTTGTCCAAACTAGCCCCAATATTCAAACTTACTAGGATCCTCAACATACCCATGTATCCAAATTCTAGGTAAGAGTAATCAACATCATAAAAGTACCCTAAGTTGTTCCAATATCTCTGAACACATTCGCCAACCAATATATAAGGGGAAGCCCTAAAAAATGAACATGTATTGAAACAAACCCTAAGTGATCCGAGCAAGCATCAAAACTGATGGTCCATTTTTTTAGGGCCGGTACTTGGTTGCCCCACTCCCATCAATATTGTAGCAATCACTCTGCATCCTTGGCCAACTTAGTGATCAATAGTAAGCAGTGAGGAGATTAGCCCAAGAAGGGCTTGAAGAAAGACTCTTTCCACCATTGCAAGATGCTTAACAACATACGCTTGCTCCAAAAATTGTCCACAACTACTTAGATCTCCACTAGATCATTCAACTTGATATCATTCCCAATTTTAAGACTAACTTCCTCTAATTTTTTTTTCTTAGTACATTTATTTTCCACCTTAATTGAATCCATGCTAGGAAGATTCCAAGTTTTCTAATGCGACATTGCTTGATCGATACATGTGTTCATGCTTGTTCTTCTCCTTGTATAAGTAACTCGAATATTAATATATTTTGAAAGATATTCTTGAATTTTGTCTCCTCAACATTACAATGGAACAAAAATCTCCACAATGAGAAGCCTCTAAAATTAAGTAACAATCATTTCATCTAAATCTATTTTTTCTTTTTACTTTTCAAATTATCATAGGTCCATCTTAATTTGATATCTATCATTTGTCAAGAGATCAATTTCTTAGAGGTGAAAATCCTTTTTAGATTAAAAAATGTGAAGAGATATTTGTACCTTGAATATTTGATCTATTTCCACTCAAAATATATCCAAAGTTAAAATGAATATATATATATATATATATATATATATATATATATATATATATATATATATATATATATAAAGAGAGAGAGAGAGAAATATCAACTATCAAGAAGAAAATAATTACACATGTATGTGATGGTGAGAAACATAGATCTATCTTAAACATTGAAAAATTACACTTCTCTCTCATACTAAGATGTACAAAACACCTATACACATAATAGGAATTTTTTAATATATATATATATATATGAATGAAAATAATGTACTTAAGATGGATATTGACCTATATTATTTATGGTGGATATGAAAAAAAAATTGTTATTAATATTTTTTTTCAAAATCCATACATCACTCCATATGAAGTATCTATGAAATTAAACATCTCTCATACTAAAATATAGAAAATATATCAGCACAATAATTAAAAAACCTAAAATTAATTTAAAGTTATGAGATTATAAAAATATCTTGAATAAACTTACATAATTAACTCCATTTGTGTTAGTTATGAGAATTAGTATGCCTATGTTGGGGTATGCATCACTACTCACTCTTCAGAAATTAACCCCACACATATATAACTATTAATTGATATCCAAATAAAAGAAAATGCCAATCTCCCATTATTAATCAACATATCAATATCAACCTTCAACCACTTACCTACCAACATATCATGAAACATCATTTAACTAAATAAGTTAACACTTAATTAATATATATAAATATATGAATATTATTAGCTGTATATATTGAATTTCTAACCAAAGGTTTTTAAAAAGGTTTTTCTTGCTGGAAAAAAATTAAAATATTTAAACTTTTGTTTTCGCTTTTAACTTCATTAAAAAACCAAATTCAAACAAATAAATTAAATACAAGAAATAAACTCTAATATATATCATGTGGAGAAAATTAAATACAAAAAATATACTATAATGTGCACAGCGAAGCCAGCAATACACTCTTATATAGATCATGCTTCGTACAGAACCAAGTTTAGACCCAATTAAAATCATAATCATGTTTCCTATAAACATGATTCGTACTCATGGTGAAGCAAGCGTAGATCCGTAAATTTTGTTTCTAATTTCTTCCCATTTGACACCATATAACAAGTTTTTGTTCCATAAAACTAATACATGTATGGTGTAACGTTTGCGCAAGAGTACATTGCATGTCCCGTGGCTCGGATGTGGAAAGGAGTCACCGAGCATGCATTCTACCTAGTACCTATACCAAGATCTACACTATACTATATGCATTTGGTAGTTGAGTAGAGCAAGGCACTCCGTGTTTACAACATGTTCTCAGATTGTTCTCGTAGCAAGCCTTTCAAAGTCTGATCTCGGCCTTCTGTGTGTTCATAACTAATTGATATAAGAAAACAAACATTGACAAGATTTCTGTGAACAGTGACTCCCAACAAACCATCATCATGCATGAGAAATTACCACAAGTATGACGTGGTAGATACTTACACAGATTACATGACTGGAACTCATGGCCGAGATATGTGTGCAGGAGGAGAATGATTATATAATGTCGCGTTTCCTACAAAATATGCCCGGAAGAAATCCTCGTTCTCATTTAATAAACCCTTCCAAACTGCAGCCATTAAGTTAATAATCTCAAATTAAACCATATGCCAACATTACCTTGGTGCATAAATTAAGCTCTTTAAACTACCATGTTGATACAAAGAAATTAGAGCGAATGGGGGAAAAGTAGTGAAGCGAAACCTGCAACGGTGAGAATAGGGTTTATGTTGGCGTGCTTGGCTAGGGTTTCGACGCATCCGTGGAGGTCCATACGAAGGAGCAGACATCTCTCGATCAAATGCTGAACCGTGCGGATCATAAGCACACGCGGATCCTTATTCCGATCATCGTGTGTTTGCATGAGAATCGACCCCCGACCGATTCGATTGGTTCGTTGAATTCTCATGGCTCACACAAATGTATGATTGTACTGTGGAATCTACAAATGAAGAGAAGAAGCGGTGAGAGGATCATGGGAAATGGCGCAGTTAAAACGGGAGTGAGGAGTGAGGAATGAGATGATGCGAAGGTACAATGTTATCCAAAGGGCATCCTGGTCGTCGGCTAAAACACTTCGCCTCATCCTCTCACGGAGATAAGAGTGATAAAAAGGCAATGGAAGAGAACGTGTAACCGTGGCCAGGTTCATAGCCACCCGCCCATCTCATCGCTTCCTTAAAGATATGGATATTTTTTTAAACGTTTGAAACATATTGATGGTGATATTTTCTGTGCCACACACCTGAACGGCTGGTTGCTGCCACACATTTCTTGGGTGTATTATTTCTTGGGCTAAATTATTCCTTTCGTTTGTCATACAAACATATCATACAATTTTTTATCACCATGTGCTTGTTTTAATTCGTTTTGTTTGTCATACAAACATACATATTAGGGTACAATTTCTGTGATAAGTGCCCTTGTTTTTTATACGGACCATTAAAAGAAATCACATTTATGTCAATATTCGTTATGAAAAACGTTAAAATAGACCCCACCCATTAAAAAAAAATATAGAAATAGACCCCACCCATGAACAAAAAGTGATACGTGGTTAAAAGTTATATTTTTCTTTTCATGGATTACATTGAACTGTTGATGTAAAAATTGATTCATTCAAAGTTTTTAAATCTTTCAAAACATCTTAACTATACAATCTCAAATTTAAAAAAAAAAAAAAAAAAAAAAAATTATCAAAGTTTAAACAAAATTAAATTAAAGAAATATAAAATATAAAACTTTATACATAAATTTCTAACTATAAAATTATATACCTGTTAAGGCACTCCGTTCTGCAAGGTCACCGGTTCGAAACCCGTGGGTGTAGGATTAGTCTTAACTTAGAAAAAAAAAAAAAAAAAAAAAAAAAAAAAAACTATAAAATTATATACATCTACTTATATTAAGCATATACTTAAACCATATTTAATAACATGGAATTATAACTATGATCTATAAGGAACAAGATCCATTCCATCATTATCTTGCTATTCTAAGTGCATATGAGATACTTACCACTTAAGCACTTTATCATTAAGATTTTCTTATCAAGTCATATTCCTTTACTATAATTTGATGAGTAAATTAAAGTGTGTACTTTATACTATATACTCCACCCTCGGATAATATATGTATCATGTCCAAAGCATCATATTTCTATCATTACTTTGGTACTTACGACCAACACTTAATTATTTGTACTAAGCTTCTTTGTGTGGGATTTACGATGATGAGCAGTATCACATTTTTAATCTACGAAATTTAATTTCACATGTACTCATTTAAAATGAGCATGTAGATACTGCTCATAATTGTAATGCTTGTTGTACACCTTGATTCTTCACCGTCGATGATGTAACCCCAGACCTTCTTGATTAATCACCTCCCCAAGTAGTTAGGGCAACTACATGCTTGCCGCGAGCATTCTGCTCCATTCTTCTGCTGCCATGATGGTCGAACTGCTCTGCAAATTTTCCTCTTCGATCTAGTTTTCTGAGGGTGAAAGGTTTTCATTGAAGGATGGTTGTATTCAGTCCGCCTTGCCGCATACAATTCTCAGAGGTAATTTCATTCTCCTAAATTGACCACTAGATTTGTTCATCACTGGGAGATACATTCCTTAGCATTGTATAGTGAGCTAGAACTTATGCGTTCTATGGTTTTTTTATTTATTGTTAGCCTATGTTCATGAGTCAGGTCCATTGATACTTTATTTCTCACTGCTGATAATGGAGGTAACTTTTGATGTTTGAGGAGGGTTTTCTGAGCTCAATCTCAATGACTATGTTACGGCATTCCAAGATTATGAGGAAGAACTTGTACCCAGATAAACCCATGGTAAGCATTTTTTCGTTGACGCTATTTCATTTTCCAGTTTTCCTTTTGCTTGGCAAGCTTGGTGTTTTTTCATTTATATGAATCATCTAACTCACAACATAGCTTCCCTCGTTTTTCAGGTAAGGGTTTATAGCTTTCGCTCAGAGAGGGGACTTGACCATCACTCCCACTCCATTTCTTCATTGGGTTTCTAGTAAGTGCGAACCTTGTTTTATAGTTCCGCAGCTATGTCTGCAATGCTGAGCGTTTTCTATAATGGCTGAGGTAAATTCCTCATGTCTCCAAGGTGCCTCAGGATTATTGTCTATGCCAACCCCCTTCTCATTCAATGTTTTGGTGCGAATGTATTTATACTTATGGTATTATTGTTTAAATTTGTCCAAGCTCAGAGCCTTGACCTTTTTGTAATTATACAATGATAATTAAAATTTGTGCTCATTCAAGTTACCGAACCCTTACACCGATTTTCTTTGGATATTTAAACTAGAGGTTTCTTGTTGGGTTAAATGTAGAACCTATAAATTCTGAAGACTTAATTGGTTATATGAGAACCCTATCATGGGTGTTTTCTCGTCCTGTTTATTTTGATATATGGATTTAACTTTTGATTTCTTGAAGTTCTAGTTTATGTCATATCGGACCTTCGCTTCGTCTTTTACTGAAGCCTTTACATGGACATTATTTTATTTATTATTCGACTATTGGCATGCATACTTATATGATGTTTTATGTCTTTTATTAAGAAATATGAAATATTTCCGTTACAAAATTGCTAAGTAGTTTTTCTTGTGAAATGTTTTGCTTTAGTTATATTTTGTAGCATAATATTGGTTACAGTCACATCTTGGACTAGGGATCGTGGCCCCTGCCTTGCCTTTGTAGGGCTCAGGACTAAACCCCAGTACCTCTCCGCTACAATAAATCCTCTTTTATATCTATGTACATCTGCATGTATTTATTTTACAGTTTTCCTAACGCGGTTTGGGTTTTATTTCTTTTATCTCATTCTGGAAGGAGTTTAAGAAGTCTATAGAATATTTCTTTCACTAAGAATTTCATATCCAAGTACTGAACAATTGCGTTTTCATGTACAAGAATTTAAGTTTATTTCTTAGCTTAACTGGAAACTGTATTCTACAATACATATATTAAACATAAAATATTATTTCATCATACATTGTCAGAATTCTCATACTCACTCCTTTTATTTATAGTGGGGAATCTAATGATGTATTAGTAAACAGTCTCACTTTGTCAAGCAATAGGAAAGAAAACGGAGAGCGGAGTTATTTTATACTTATCTCAATGTTTATTATGTTAAGTGATGGTCCTCCCAACCATGAGAGAGGCAATCATGTCCTCTACTCCCCCCGTGCACCTTCCCAGAGTTTTATACAGTAGAAAGTGAAATATAGGAGAAGATAGGTCTCAGGATCTCCAATCCATTCTAGCAACTTCTAGTTGTTTAACTCCTTTGGCTTCCTTCTGCACAGAACCCCTTTCCCTCTTCACGATTTTCATTAACTCCTTTTTCGGGGAAGGTAACTGTGAGAACTGCCTCTATTTTTACGCTAGGATTCTTGGCAACAATTACCATTCACTTAATTTCTTTTTACTCCATAAAATCATTCATCTTTTCTTTTATTATGATTAAATTCAAAATCTATTAACAAATATCATATTTGTTAGTCATATTAATTTAAAAGAAAGTATTAATGTATCATAAAGTCTGTTATCTTAATCAATTCATAACACTGGGTGTTACACTAGTGAAATGTTATAATATCTTATAAATTGATTCATTCAAAGTTTTTAAATCTTTCAAAACATTTAACTATACAATATCAAATTTAAAAATAAAATTATCAAATTTTAAACAAAATTAAATTTAAATTTGATTATATAATTGTTAGTAAAATTTTTATTTGAAATTATATTTTTGAGTAAATAAATAAAGATTACATTGAAATGTTGATAGTATTGTATAAATTGATTCAATTAAAGTTTTTAAATCTTTAAAAAAAATTAACTACATAATCTCAAATTATTTATATTTATATATATATATATATATATATATATATATATATATATATATATATATATATAATTTGAAACAAAATTAAATTGGAGAAATATCAAACTTTTAGATATATTTAATTTAAATTTGGTTATATAATTATTAGTGAAATATTTTTTTTTAATTATATTTTTGAGTAAATAAATCAGTATTACATTGAACTATTGATAATATTGCATAAATTGATTCATTCAAAGTTTTTGATCTTTGAAAACATTTTAACTATACAATCTCATATATATATATATATATATATATATATATATATATATATATATATATATATATATATATATATATATCAAATTTTAAACAAAATTAAATTGAAATATAAAAAATAAAAAAATTAGATATGTTTAATCTAAATTTGGCTATATAATTGCTAGCGAAATTTTTATTTAAATTACATTTTTAAGTAAATAAATTAAATTAGCATTCTAAAATACTTCAAGGTAACTTAAATTATCATGATGATTAATGTCTTAAAATTAAAATGGTAAATTGGAGTTTGAAGAAGAGATTATTTTGAATTCTCCAAATTTTTGTTTTTATGGTCTAAAAACTTTGAAAAAAGTGTCTTAATATCACCAATAGTTTGGATAAAGAGGTGAAGAACATCAAATTTCACTATGTAGTTCATGAGAATTTGTTTTTATTTTAGCAATGTGTATTTTTTTCTTTATACAAACCAAAATAAAGAGATATATTTGTATTCTCAAGATTAGGATTGATCACGTCATTATAATATCTTAGTTTCATTTTTTCCTCTAACACTTTATCACCCCATAATTTCTTGTTAGATTATGATGTAAAAAAAAATTCAATACTATTTTTATTTTGAAAAATGATATCCTCGTCTATTACTATTGGGCATTCTTATATCATCCTTATTTGAACTAAAGATGATAGTTTTGGAGAAATTAGTAGCATTTTTAAAAAACATAACATCTCTTTATACAAAATATACTTAACTACAAGTAGCAATTTTAGAAAACATAACATCTCTTTACACAAAATATACTTAACTATAACTATAATTTTAATTTCAATTAGGGAATTCCATGAAAATATGGTATAGTGTATTTCCTTAATGTTAAAATTGTGGATTATAAAATAAGACTTTATTTCCTTTAATTTTAAAATTGTAAGTTATATAATCTTAATAATTAAAATTTGCAATTTTAAATCAAATTTTAAGTCAATCTTATTAAAAAAATAAAAATAAAAAACAATATAGTATTCACATTTTCATTATATTATATAGTTATATTTACTTATTATATAGCTAGCACAATCATATTTATTTAAATAAATGTGGTTGATATATACAAATAGGCATAGAAAATCGTGGAGATTAGTTATTATTAATATTATTATTATTATTTCCCATGTGGTGTAGAGCAGTCGGTGATGGGGTGCACTCTTAAGACACTCCGGGTGCACTCTTAAGGCACTCCATCTGCAAGGTCACTGATTCGAAACCCATGGGTGGGATGGGCGGAGGAAAAAATGGAAAGATTAGAATTAGTCTAAACTACCAAAAAAAAAATATATATATATATATATATATATATATATATATATATATATATATATATATATATATATATATATATATATTACTTACTATTTATTAATATATTATTTATTATTATTATTATTTGATATTTATTAATTATTATATATTTATCAAAATCAATATCGTTAATGGTACAGATTCAAAATAAATATTGATAAATATATAATAATCAATAAATATTAATTAATAATAATATTATAATAAAAACAATATTTGTATACATATAATAAATATAATATTTTATAATAAATATATTTAATAATAAAAATATGATGGTGGTGGTGGTGGTGGTGGTGGTGGTGGTGGTTAACGTCCACTGAAACAAATATTTGGTCTATCGAACCTAAAGAAAAGAGTTATTTAATTTGATTTAAGATTTTATTCCTATGCTCAAAAAGCTTGGAGAGAAGCCTCCCGAGCTCACTATAATTTTGACATCTTAAAAGGCTATGAAGGTTAGTATTGCAACAAATATTATGAAATTGAGCTCTAATGTGGTTGTACACAGGGCACTCTAAGAGGAAGTGATTTTCATCCTCGATGTTTATATTCTCACAAAGATGGAAGATCCTTTCCATCCATGGTGTTTTAGGAACTTTCCAACAACTTGTTTCACTATGGAGCTCATGACAGTTCGTTCTAATATTGGCTATATTAATTTTCTTCTTTGAGCTAGTTAAAACAGAGAGATACTTTTGATCTTCTAAGGTGGGGTTGATGACCTCCTTATAATACCTTAATTTTCTTTTAGTTGCTAGATCTTTCTCACACCACATTTTTTCTTTGAACTTAGAAGTAACAATTTTTTTAATGTTATTAATGTTTTGCAATGCAACATTCTCGTCAATCTCCCAATGGTTTAACCAGGCCCTGGTGTCTTTATACCAACCTCGTTTAAGCCTTAGGTGGTTTTGGCTGGAATTTAAAGCTAGCTTAGGAAGTCTATGGTCTCCTATGCTATTGAGCTTGTGCTTGTACAATAGAAGCCTAGTCATAGATAAGCTCTCGATAGGGGAAAGACCCACTTTTATAAGGAGAATAGGATAGGGTGCATTACTTTTAATTTTAAGGTTATACGTTATAAAATGCTCTAGATTTGTTCGATCTTTCTCCAGGATTCTCTAGAGATGTTGCAACCCCAAACCTCACATCCATATAAGATAACAGGAGTGACTAAAGTTTCAAAGAGGAACTTATTTCTATCCCACGTTACGAGGTCTGTCATTTTACAATTATTTTCAAGACCAAAATAAGCTTTCCACCCCCCATTAATCCTTTTCTGAATGTTATAGTTCCAGTTGAGCTTGTGATGAATATTAATTCTTAGGTACTTGTAAGAAGACACTTCCTCCAAGTTACTATTATCATACATAAAATTAGCGTAAGTGTCCTTCTTGGATTTGATAATCATAACTTTTGTTTTGTCAGTGTTAACAAACATACCCATGGTAGAGTAGAAATCCTTAAGAAGTATAAGTTGCTTAACAAGATAATATGGGCACCTTGCGAGAAGAACAATATCGTCAGCATAGAGAAGAAGGATGATGAATATCCCAGCTAAGATCGTGCCAGCACATCCTGCTTCCTCTAAACAACCTTCTAGCTTTTCGATGTAAATTCCAAATAGGGTAAGGGAGAGGTGGCAACCTTGTTTAACTACGATATTGCACTTAATATCTTTCGACCACCCCTCATTTCTCTTTAACTTGGCAATTACATTCTCGTATAACCTTATAGTGGTCACTCTTAGCTCGAAAGGAACATTTATCTCTTCTAATCTATTCCATAGGTTATTTCTAGGAACCGTATCGAAAGCCTTTCTAAAGTCCACAAAGCAACAAAAGATATTGGATTTATCATTGCGGAATTCCTCCACAATGATCCTAAGCTTGATGAGATGGTCTGTTGTTGAGTGGTCCATTTTATTCATAATAATAATAAAATGGAAAATATTAATATACTAAATTTCAGAGATTAATATTATTATTGATACATACTTCTAATGATATTAATAATATTTATAATAATAATATTAATAAACTTAA
The DNA here is from genome assembly GCA_034641835.2 of Pinus albicaulis. Taxonomy (NCBI): domain Eukaryota; kingdom Viridiplantae; phylum Streptophyta; class Pinopsida; order Pinales; family Pinaceae; genus Pinus; species Pinus albicaulis. Next base: position 662,619,494 of record CM076576.1, on the reverse strand, counting down.
AGGATTCATAATGAAACCCAAATGATTAATATAATATTGATAAATATATAATAATCAATAAATATCAATTAATAATAATATTATAATAAAAACAATATTTTATATACATATAATAAAAATAATATTTTATAATAAATGTATCTAATAATAAAAATAATCTTATATAATAATTAGTATATTCACAATAATAATAAAACTGAAAAATATTAATATACTAAATTCACAAATTAATATTATTATTGATACATACTTCTAATGATATTAATAATATTTATAATAATAATATTAATAAACTTAAAGGATTAATATTGAAAACCCAAATGATTAGCAAACCCGAATGATTAATATTATAAATCCTACAGGTAAAAACCCAAGGGATTAATATTATAAACCCAAGCGATTAATATTATAAATCCAAGGGATTAATGACCCGACAAATTATTAACATTATAAATGCAAGGGATTCATATTAAACACGCATAATTAATATTATAAACATTGTAAATAATATTAAACCCTACTTATTTTTTTATAAACCCTGTGAATAATATTAAACCCTACTAATATCAACCCTTCCATTAATCAAGGCAAGCGAGTGATATTATAAAATCAAACAAATAATAAACCCAAGGCACGAATACTAGAAACCCAAACTCAATACAAACCCAAGGGATTCATATTAAACCCAAGTAATTAATATTATAAACCAACTTATATAAATATTAACAATAATTAATATTATAAAACAACTTATATAAATCTTAACTATGCAACTTCTGAGCATGGTCAACCATGGTTGAGCATGATGGATTTACATATAAAGTCAATCTTTTATTCTGAACATAAAAATAAAAATAAAATAAAAAAACAAGAATGACCCTATATAAAAAATAATTTCTTCTTTTCCCTTCTTTTTGTAAATAGTTTTTTTTCAAAAATTCTAAAAAAAAATTGGAAAAATAAATGAAAAAATAATAAAATAATAAAAATATGTAAGTCGTAGGTTAGACCTTTATATTTCATAAAAACATTGCTCATACATTCTCACTCCCAACTATAACAAGATGAGGCTTCATACTTGAACAAAATGAAATAACGTTCTTCACACCTCACTACCAGCGTTCATCTTAACTCAACTACGTTGCATGTAAGGATCACGGTCACTGCTGGCGTAAACTTTAATTCAACATCATACTGAATTCTAACTATTTGACTCACTTTAGTTGCCACTACAAATAAAATACTTTATTTTGGTTTGTGTGTCACCTATAATTTTCTTTTAGATTTCCCTACTTTTCTATAGATTAACTCCTAAATGGTTATTAGTTATGTTTGAATAAAACGCTCCCAAAACTCCGACCATACAATGTCACCTCGATTATATAAATATTGTAAACCCAAGAAACCAATAAACTCAAGGGATTCATATTAAACACATCTAATTTATATTATCAACTCTGTGAAAAATATTAAATCATGCAAATTTTATTAAAAACCTTGTGAATAATAGTAAACCCTACAAACATCAACCCTTACATTAATAAAGTCAAGGGAGTGATATCATAAACCCAAAGAAATAATAAACCTAAGATATCAATACTGAAAAACCAAATGAATTACAAACCCAAGGGATTAATAAAACCCAACTGATTATTATTATAATGCGAACATATATAAACCCTAAGCAAGTGATGTCTGAGCATGCTCGCCCATAGTTGACCATGATGAATTTCCATATGAATTTAATCTTTTATTATGTATAAAAGAAATAAAATAAGAAGGATTGTATATAAAAATTTATCTCTATTGTCCCCTTATGTTTTGTAAATAGTTTTTTTTTCAAAAAATTTTAAAAAAAAAATATTGCGACAAAAAAATCCAAAAGAAATAAAAAAATCAAAATAAAAATGGAAGTCGGAAGTCAGAGGTCGGTCCTTTGTATTTCATAATCTCATTGCAGAGTTTTTCGACCCTCTGACTCCCGACTACAGTGGGTTCGGGAAAGATACTCGAAAAAAATGAAGGAAAATTCTTCAGACCCGACCTCCAGACTACCAACGTCCATATTACCCCGACTACGCTAGACGTCGGGGACGTGGTGACTAGTGGCACAAACTTAAATTTATCAGCGTGTTGACTTTTGACTACCCAGTTGTCTTCTGTTGTAACTAGGAATAAAATATTGTATTTATCGATTTTTGTGCCAACCATAATTTTCTTTCAACTTTCTTTACCTTTTTTTAAATTAACCCCAAATGAAAATTCATTATGTTTGAATAAAAAATTCCCAAGGCTCCAACCATGCAACCTCACCTTGATTTTTTCACAAAATTGGTTGAATAATCTCGTCACTTTAATGAATAATTAACATGTCTCATGTAAATTTATTGTTGCACGTCATGAGGTTTAAACAAAATTTGGAATTTCCCTTCTTTTCGCTTTCTATTTTTCAATCTCTTCTCCATACCCTATTTACACTACTTCTCTAAAAATTGTCTCTCAATACAAACAAACAAGTTCAAATTCACCACAAGGCTTCTAATTTCCAGTAAGCTTGCACTATCATAGATAATTCCACTAGTAAATTTCATATTCCTTTTTGAAATTTAAATTCTTTTTTATTATTTTTCAGGGCATAACATGCAGAGTATTAAAGGTACATATACAATGTAAAATTAGGTTATTCAACATATTAAGGAATGCCTAAAGGGAGCCTAAAATCCAGAACCAGAAGATTACAATGTCAACCCAGCTCTCATTTCCAACACCACCTTCAAAACCCAGATGGAAAGTATGATGAAGTGAGAATAAATTTACAATATCTTTGAGAATAGAAGTTGGTTAAATTTTAAAACTTAAATTCAAGAAAAAAAACATTCAGTTTGAAAAAATTAGAGGCGTGAAACTGCACAGAGTCGCCACTAGAGCGAAAAAATTTCCTTATTATGACATGTTTCATTGGGTTATGCGAAATCTAGATTTTCCTACCCACATTATAGTATATTGCAACAAAAAATTTATTGACACTTCGAATCTAAAAATAATTTCAGAAATTTACAAGCTTAGTCCTCCCAAAGTTCTCTTAAAAGCTTAGTTTCTAGATAACTTGAACAACACAGTATTCAATGTGTGAAGGGAATTATGATAAAGTTGTGAAACATTAGCTACGAGAAGATAGATAAATGTTCAAAATCTAGTCATCAAAATAATATAGCTTCCATTTTCAAAAGGCCCGCTAGGTTCCTCATCGAAATGTTGTGTCGTTTATATGGAGAGAAAGACCCTAAACATTGCAAATTGTAATGGATGGCTAAAATACACAGCCAATTGAATGATTCAAAGTGTTTCAATTGGGATGATATTCTTTCTATGAATATAACAGATGTCCTCAATTTTTTCATTTTGTCTCCTTCTAGATTTGATCACGTGTTTTACATGTCAGCTTATGTTATGGATATTATAATTTCTTATGTTCCATTTCCTTGGATGAAATGGAATTATCGAATTGATTAGCAAGTGCCTATTTAAAATTATGCCCCTATTTTGTGGGAAAGTAATTTAAAATTCAATTTTTATGACATTTGTAATTACATAATGATCAATTTCCATGAGATTATGTTTGGATAAAACCCTCCTAGGGTTAGTGAAGGCCTTATATAGGCATTAGAATAAATAGAATATTGGTTTATGGAAGAATTATTCACATATATCTGAGTCTATGGAAGTGAAGTTGACCCTCATCTTATTCCTAGATATACTCCAGAGAGGATTGCTTTAAGAGAGGTAGTCAATCAAACGTCCTTGAATTGTCAAGCTTGGAAAATGAGAAAAATTCAAAAGAAAATTTGGTTGGACTTCCTGATTAACTTTAGAAAATTGTTTCTCAAGGATCAAGGACATTCATTTGAGGCTGGAGAACCCTAGCACATTTGGTTTTATTCATTTCCCCTTCATGGAAATGATCCTCTAGGAATCATCAATGAACATTATAGATTTGTCATATGTTGGGTTGTCCAAATACCATTTTTTTACCAACCTTTCACTTCACTTTCACTTCACTTTTAAACCATATTTTTATTTCCCCTAAAAAATTTTCATGATTACATCGATTTTAGACTTAATATTTTCCAATGCATATGTTTTAGTGATTTTGAGTGATTTATGATTGTTGGAAAAATAACATGTGTTCACTTACATATGAAATTGGGATGAGTTTCATGATGTTTGTATGTGTATTTTAAGACTCCAACAAAGTCATATTTGATTAACAAGCCTCAAATTCAAATTTCTAGATTTGATGAAGATTTAGTAAATTCCTTCAAGCATACTTCATGGAGAAGAATCATGGAAATTTTGATCAGATTTATTATCAAGGACATTAGATATTTGTGAGAGAGTTTGTAGAGATGTTACTTGATAAGTTTTAGCACATGGTTGTAACCACATGAGATATTTGTGGATCTAGGAGAGATTTGTGGATCTCAAATCTTTGTTAGTTTCTCAAGTTTATGTATAAATACGAGTTCCTCCTCAATTCCAAAGGGAGGACTCTTGGAGCATGTATCCAACTTATTATTAAATAGAATAAAGTTCACTTTTATATAAATTTCCATTCTATAGTTTTAGATGTAAATTTTTTAATGCAGTGTATGAATTAATGGAATAATTTTCACTTTTCTCTTAGAGCATTGAGCTCGCACCAAATGGATCAAGGAATAAATTTGTTTCATTATAAATAGTTTTTAATATTGGTTAGATAATCTTAATTTTTGATAGGTCTTGTGAGGCATTATGAAGAGACCTCTTGTAATTGAGCTTAGTGTGTTCTTTCCTACAACAACTAAGTCATGTAACTCACCTTAATATTTTCTGCAAGTTTATATGCCTTAATGTTTCATTAGGAATACTTGATAATTTTTATTGTTGATAGGTCTTGTGAAACATTATGGAAGGACCTCCTATAAGGGATCTTAGTGTTTTATTTCCTAAAACAACTAAGTAATGTAACTCATCTTAATGATTTCTATAGGTTTATATGTTTTACTATTTTCATTAGGAATACTTGATAATTTTGATTGTTGATAGGTCTTATGAAACATTATGGAAGAATCTCTTGTAAGGGAGCTTAGTGTTTTATTTCCTACAAAAACCATGCTTTCTTAGATTAGAGTCAGTTTCCTACTCTTCCATATATTTTTTTGGCATCATCACAAGTTTACAAGTATCCCTAGTTGATAATTTAATGAAATAAATTTAAGCAATTAAATTTCTCAACATCTTTGGTGTTGTTTTTGGGGATGGTGCTGAGAGATTAGGCATTAGGAATTTAATTCAGTACCAGTATTTTTATTTTGTTTGATTCATGGAAAAACTAACTCATGTTGAAAGGATAACTTGGTGGCATCAAGTTCTTAGTAAAATGGGGAATTATACATAGGATTTAGGTTTAAATCCCATTTTTAGATGCATATATAAAGCACGATAAATATAATGCATAAATTTAAATCAATCTTTTCACTATCAGAGTTTCGAATTAATACATTTATGGACAAGAAATATAGAGTGATTTTAAATCATTTGCAGGAGAACCAACAGAATGAGGAGTATATTAAAGATTGATTTCAAAGGTGACTAGGCCACAACATTCTTCCATTATTCAATGAATCCTAGCATTTAATCTAAATATACAATTGTTCTCTCATATCCTAATGAATATTGAGGTATATGTTTCAAATTTGGATGTGAGCATACTAGATATTTTGATTTGTAAATGGCTTCATTGGAAATACTCCTACACTTGAAAAAAAATCTCTTTCTCAAACTCTTTCTCAAAATAATGTAGGATAGAATAGGAAAATAAAACCAATCTTGGAGATTTTTTGAAATTTTTTATTTTCAAATTTGATTTCATTTTTTTTCTTGACAATTTTCATTTGGTGGTGCAGTAAGAGCCACCTCATTCACTAACCATTGGCTAGGAATATTTTCAATCAAAGGGATATTTGTGAAGAAGGAAAACAAGTGGAGTTTACAGAGCTAAAAATTATTGTCTGAAATCAAATTATTCTTATATTGCTTTTCAAATTTCAGATTTCAAGTACATAAATAATTGTTGAGTATGTTCTCTTCTTGTGCCTTGTGCGACCTGGAAAATCAGAAAAGAAATTGGATAAGTTAGCTTTGAAATTTCACAACAAAAAAAGTGTCTAAGAGATTTATATTTAACATCGATTCTAAAATGGAAAATTTTCTTAAAATTTGATCTCTAATTGTCAAATAAATTTGTATCTACTTGTTAACAAAAATTTTATTCAATTTGATTTCTATCACTTAAATAAAAATCTATAATTTATTATATATATATATATATATATATATATATAGAGAGAGAGAGAGAGATATATATATATATATATATATATATATATATATATATATATATATATATATATATATATATATATATATATATATATATATATATATAACAAAAAAAAAATACAAAATGAAGAAACTAAATTGAAGATATATCATAAACTTGGAATTGTTTTCTCGTAATTTTTGGATAGGATGTGCATAATATTTTGATGAACAATCTCTATAAATTTCAGCCCAATCTGCTTCACTTTTTTTGAGAAAATGAGGATCGTCACTTTCAGTAATTTCACTTATATCTCGATATTTGTGCATTGGATTGATCTGATTTTTGGTATGAAGACAAATTAGGACCATAGGAACCTTTCTACAAAATTTCAGCCCAAAATGATCTCGAATTTGTGAGAAAATGCTTTCTAAAGTTTACAACCATTTCGATTATATCTAGAAATTTGTGCATTAGATAGTGTTGATTTTTTGTGTGAATAAACATTAGAATAGTAGGAACATGTATACAAAATTTGAGAAAAATCCAACATATATTTTGTGAGAAAATGGCCTACGAATTTTGTTGTAACACGCCTTGTAGCAACCTGCAACAAAAATAAATAAATATTTTGAGTTTTAGCTTCAATGTTTTCCCAATTTTTATAGAATAAATTGGTTGTGAGATCCATTGTTTTGGAAAGAGGATGAGTTCAATTGATAATCAAATATTTTGGTGGCATGAAATTGCTTGACAGGTGTCCTCAAGCAGTTAGACGCTTGATTTTCTCCTAAAAATATTGAATTTTGTTTTGCTCGGTGTTTGTCAAAATTGTTGCCCCATTAGTCAACTTTGTCGAATGGCTAATATTTTTAACTTTAAATTAAAAAATTATGGATTTTATTTTACAAATTCAAATTCTAGTCTATTTTTCATGAGTTCAAATTCAATAGAGGCCAAAGTCTATTAACTATTATACAATTTTGACAATCCTTAACTAGGCAACAATTTTGATGCCATGTGGCAACATTGGATTGGCCCATGTGGCAGCATATTATTAATCAAAATTACACAGTCAGCTAAATTGTCTACCATGTCACCTTATCTAGTCATAAATCCACTTCAATTTTCCAACTCAATGTGCCACATAAATAGTTGACCAGTCAATGCCATGTCATCGCCATGTCATTAGTCCACATCACTGCCACATCATCATCTACCAAGTAATCATGCAATTTCAACGCTTTTCCACATCATCAATCCATTTTATAATTGTACTGCCACATGGAACTCCCTGGAGTTTCCACATGGCACTCCCTGGTGCTGCCACGTGGCACCCATGCCTGCATTTTTACCATTTTTCCAAAACTTCAAACAACCATAAATTTCTCATATGACATGTGATTCAAGATTCATTGGAAATATCTCGATGAACTCTATGCAATGAGATAGGTTTAATTAAAATTTGAGATAATAAAAAAATGGCCATCTTTTATGGATTTTACAGCAATTGGACTTGGAAAAATCATTAAATCATTAAAACATGTTACTAATATGAATTTTCTCCATTCTAGTTTTTTGATCAATTAAAATAGATATCAAATGAAGAATTTATCAACAAAACATTAATGGGCATTCCATGATGCATCGCTTCTCAACAGGTAAAAGTGCATTTCATTTTTATTTAATCTTCCTTGACTTTGTTTTATTAGTACTATTTATGAACTTTTTTGTGTATATATCGTATGAAGAGAAACTGATCACCTCTCTCCTTCAATAATCTTACATTTTATTACATATTAGTGTTAATTTTTTGTTGGTCTCAGGATGATCAAAGAATATCAATTCACGCACAATTGATTTTCAAAGACCAAAAAAAGAACACGAAAAATTCAATACCATTTAAAATCACATCCATAATACCATTTATACTCATTCATTTTCCTCTTTTTAAGCTTACAGTCAATCCATCAATTTCCATCTTCCTAGAGCATAACTTCAAATCATTTTTCCTTTGCAATTTTTACACTTTCCTACCTCACTTACATTTCATTCCTAACCCATGAATAAAGTCATTCAGCTCACTTACAATGTTGAGTTATCTCATGTCCTTTTCCTTTTGAAAAATAAAACCCGCTTCATAAATGTAAATCTTTCATATATGGTCCTCTAAATAATTATTGTTAAATTATGGGGGATTCATTAAGGACCTCTTTCTAGAAATTCTTGACCCATAAACTTCAACACATTATATGGGTTTAATACTAGAGTATTTAGTATCTTGAGGCTTACATGCCTTAATGGCAAGTTCTCTCACCAATGAACTATGGGAATACATCAATGTCCCATGTTTTTCGGATCTTCTAGGTGACTCGACTTAAACTCATTTATTCGTACCTAGTAAGATGTACTTGGTCATCTTGACTCTCATTGACATTAATGGTGAGTAGTCTCATGTTGGTTAACAACATTCATTAATCGTTGGCTATCCAAAAATTTATTTCTATGTTCGACATCAGAAAAAATTATTCACATAGAAAATAATTATGCCATAATGCAGATATGAATGAAGAATATATGGTTCCATGAAACTTACAGTAGCTTGTAGTAGTGTTACAATAAATCAAAAGTTAGCTCCAGATTTCAACACCAACAGCTTAGTTCCAGACATAATATGGTACAAATGTAACAATTTTAGATCTCATTCTATGTTCGTACAACCAAGCAGATCAGATTGTTTTGCTTCAAGATCGATGATCCAACAATAGAAGCCAAAACTATTCCAACCATAAAAATATCTTTCATATGCATAGCACAGGAGCTTCTCAGGTAGGTGAAGGTATGTTGTTTACCACTCTTTAATCAATAATTCCTTGAATACTAAAATACATGTATTTAGAAAATTTCCCTATTTTTCCTTTCATATCCTTCCTTATTTCATGTCATTATATGTCTTCCTTATTTGCTACATTTTACAAGGATGGAAAATACCTTCAGTTGGGAGGAGGATATTCATCATTCTTTTTATTCATTACACTATTTATCGACCCCATATTTCATAACCTCATATATTTTTTACCAACATGTTTTTCCCAATTGAATTGACTTCTATAATGCATCATTGGTTTTGATATGAAGCATACATTCCCAAGAAAAACTACCGTGTGGATGATGTTCCAAATAATTTTTGCATCAATAGAAACATAAATTTTCAATAACATATATAGAGCATGCTTTTCACAACAATTTCAAGCAAATGAGGCTAAAAATATTGAATGGTTGATGCACACATTACCGAATCATCATTTGTAATGTATTCATATGGTTTAATTTTCAAGATCATTCTTTGTTGTAGTAAGAATAAGAGTAAAAAGGAAATTGTTGTCACACAAGAACCAACACTTACAATATTTATGGTTGTCACACAAGAACCAACCATAAGAAATAAATGTTGCTACGCATCAAAAAATAAGATCCCATCACACAGATCAATAAATTCAATGCAAGGTTGCATGAGGACATGCAACACCTTCAGTTGGGGGGGATGTTGGTTCACCCAAATACCATATTTTCACCAACTTTTCACTTCACTTACACTTGACTTTTAAACCACATTTCTCTTTCCCATAAACTATTTTCATGATTACATCGAGTTTAGACTTCTTATTTTCCAATGCATTTATTTTAGTATTTTTGAGTGAATTTATGATTAAATATTGGAAAAATAAAATTTGTTCAGTTATATATGAAAGTGGGATGAGTTTCATTATGCTTATAGGTGTATTTGAAGACTCCAACAAAGTCATATTTGACCACCAAGCCTCAAGTTCGAATTTCTATATTTGATGAAGATTTGGGATATTCCTTCAAGCATACTTCATGGAGAAGAATCATGGAAGTTTTGATAAGATTTATTATCAAATATATTAGAGATTTGTGAGAGGATTTGTAGAGATGTTACTTGCTAAGTGTTAGCACATGGTTGTAACCACGTGATATATTTGGGGAGCTAGGAGAGATTTGTGGATCTCAAATATTTGTTAGTTATCTCAAGTTTATGTATAAATAGGAGTGCCTCCTCCATTCCAAAGGGAGGACTCTTGGAGCATATATCCAACTTATGATGGAATAGAATAAAGCTTATTTTTACATAAATTTCCATTCTATAGTTTTAGATGTAAATTATTTTAATGTCAGTGTATGAATTGAGCTCACTCCAAATGGATCAAGGAAGCATTTTGTTTCATTATAAATAGTTTTGAATATTGGTTAGATTTATATGTTTGGTTATAATCTTGATTTTTTATAATTCCTATGAAACATTACGAAGAGACCTCTTGTAAGGCATATTAGTGTTTTCTTTCCTACAATAACTAGGTCATGTAACTCATCTTAATGCTTTCTATCGATTTATACGCTTTACTGCTTTCATTAGGAATACTTAATATTTTTTATTGTTGATAGGTCTTGTGAAACATTATGGAAGGACCTCCTATAAGGGAGCTTATTTTTTTCTTGCCTACAACAACTAAGTCATGTAACTCATCTTAACGCTTTCTATAGGTTTATATGCTTTACGGTTTTCATTAGGAATACTTGATAATTTTGATTGTTGATAGGCCTTGTGAAACATTATGGAAGGACCTCTTGTAAGGGAGCTTAGTGTTTTCTTGCATACAACAACCAAGTTTTCTTATATTAGAGTTAGTTCCCTACTCATGCATATATTTTGTTGGCATCATCACAAGCTTATGAGTATCCCTGGTTGATAATTTAATGAATTCAATTTAAGAAATTAAATTTTCTTACATCATCTACATCAAAACCTTCACACACTAGAAGCTTACTTTAAAAGAAAATAAGTTCGAACTTCCGAATTAACTTTGGAAAAATTTTCCTCAAGGATCGAGGACATGCATTTAAGGAGGATGAAGAACTCTAACATGTTTGTTTTTATTCATTACCCCTTAAGGAATCATCAATGGCCATGATAGGGTTGTCAACTACATCAAAACCTTCACACACCATAAGCCTATTTTTGCTGAAATTTTCATTAATATTGGTAATTTTTAGCAATATTTTGAAAGAGGGAAGTTTTTGAGTAGCGAGAATAGAACTAAACTGCAAGAGTTTATAGAAAAAATTTATGAGTACTTCCTTGAATAGAAGAGTCTTCATAATAATACTGCAATTAAAGAGATCAAATTTGTTGAGCTTCTGAAATAAAATTTCAATGACATTATTTCAGACCATGTTTCCTCTTCTCCAAAAATAGAAGAATCCCAAGTTGAAAATGTTCCTAATTTTTGTTTTAGAGCTCCAGAGACAAGCACAAAAAAATCAAGCATTATTAAATAAAAAGAGTAAGATATCAAGATAGACCAATAGGGTCAAAGGAACATAGAAGTCAAAGGCTAGAAACAGCAGAGACCAGACAAAGAATAGGTAACATAAAACTAGAGTTCCTCTGGCACCAATATCATTATTATTGATGGCCCATATGACACCATCCAAGAAGATAAAGAGTTGAGAAAAATTGATGAGGAAGTTAAATATATGTAGACTGATGCAAATAAAGATGAGATAATTACTAACACCCCTCTATCAACAATGATCACTTTCTATGGCAGAGAAAAAGAGTCTCTTGAGAAACAAGAGAAAAGTAATGAGATCTCTATTCCACAAAATTGTCATGACACATCCATGACTCCAATTTCTACAAAAATCCCTCTCAGTTATTTTTTATTTAAACATGTCACTGATGTTGAAATTGTTCCTGAAAGTGTTCCATCCTTGAATGAGTATTACATTAATTCTCAAACTAAGCCAATTGTTCAAAGAACCAAGAAAAGAAAGTTTGAAATTTTCAAAACCGTTTCATAATTCAGTTGGAAAGCAATAAGAAACATTGAGGAAAAAGTTGAAGAATCCTCCAAGGCTCTAGGAGCCTTTGCTAATTATAACCAGCACCATGTTGTTGAACTTTCCATGGCCTATAAGAAAATTATGCAAAAGATAAAATGTCTGGAAAATGAAATAGAGAAAAGTAAATCATTATGTGAATAAATTTGGTGAAACTATTCCACAATGCTTGTATGTGGGTCCACCATTGAAAGGAAAAACTTACATAACCAATTCAAAAATAAATTGAATAAATTGAAGCTAAAACACTCTGTAGAGATCCAGTAAAACCAAAAGGCACACGAACAACAAAATAGAATATTGAAGGAAGAATGTGACAACAACATTCTAACCATGAACAGTGCAATGAAGGAAGAAATTGAAACTCTTAGGTCTCAATAAATTCAAATTCATGAAGCAGAAAAAAGTTTGAATGTTTTTAAGGCACAAGCAATACAAGTTAACCAAATATTGAGGAAATACTAAGCTAAGTTTTATAAACAAATGGATTAAATTTTCATATTTTATCAAGATAATTTTGAGCTTGAAGAGAGAATAGAATCTTTAGGCAAAGAATACCAGTACATTAAAGAAAAATTCACATAAATTCTTGAATGGGAAACACAGTTCCAACCTAACATCATTTTGAAAGTCTCTAAAATGGATAAAAGACAATTTTTTTCTTATTTGAGTCCATGATAGTTTGAGGCCAAATAAATCAAAGAATGCATCAAAAGGGCCACTAAACATTGTCTGATAATATGGGAGATGGGAACATATTTTATAGAGGAATTAGATTTATCAGGATCCAAGCCATTAAAAGAAGAAAAACCTAGGTCAATGGAACATCATCTTAAAGACAGTGTCGCAGAAAATCATAAAGTCATACATAGCCTTAAAACCTAGAATCAAAAAAACTTTCATAGATTTTTGTAGTTTCCCTTCGAGAAAATTAAACTAATTTCCAAATTTAGAATCAAATCTTAAAAAAAAAAAAGGTTTGTAAATAATTTCATGTCTATGTGCCAAGTCAATATCACTCATTTTCATCTTGCCCACTTCCCAGCAGTATCTCAGTTGTACTCTTGGACTAAATACATCTAGAAAAAAAAACCACATTTTCTTAGCATGGAGAAAGAAGAATATGATGAGAAGGAGGAAGCTTGAACAAAATGCCACATTTCCCTCGAGAAAATCCTTTAAACAAGGATTAAAATTTTAGAGCACAAATTTTTTGTTTTGTAGAGAAATTTTACATACTTTCTCATTTCAAGTAATTGAACAAACTGTCATTAATTTTATTAGTATTTTTATGACCTCTTGTATTGGAATAAGGATTCATATCTTGATGAAGGCCAAAAATTCTATTTTCCAAATTATTTTTTGAACCCAAACCTTTTTTAAGACAAAAACTGAGATTTGAATGTGCATTGTGCTACGACATTCATTTCCTCTAATCACTTTAATTTTTTGATGGATGTATCTGCTGCTCATTTCTTAACTTTACTCATGTCTATGTTTGATTGAGTGCTAGTATATTTTTCTCAATATTCCTTGGGATATGCTACACATTATTTTTTTTCTTAAAGAAATTTGCTATTTTTCTTTTCATTTCATATCTGTTTGATAGTGAAGTGTGATATTAAAGGCATAGTGCACTAAATTGTTATCATTTTCAACATAGGTTCTTTTCAAGCTATTTATTTTTGGGCTTACATGCAAATATACTTTTTGGAACATCACTTATATTTCCCAAGAAATATTTCAAGTAAAATTTATTTGAAAAACAAAACTCCTGGTTGAATGCATATTGAGTTATGGCATTCATTACCTTTCATCACTTTCATTTTTTAATGGATGTGTCTTGTTCTCAATTCTTAAATTTATTCATGTTTATCTTTGACTGAATATTACCACATTATCTGAGACAATCCTTAAGATATGTCACACTTTTTTTTTCTCTATCAAATCAAATTTATTTTTGTTCTGTGGTTGGATATATCTTTGGCACTAAATTGTGATATTGAAACTATAGTGTACTAAATTTCTCTTATTTCTGAGATAGCTTCTTTTCAATTTATTTATTTGTGGCATTACTCGCAAACATATTTATGCAGCAAGACTTGTTTTTCTCAGTCAATTTTTTTAACAAAAATATTTTTGCATAACAAAAAACATAGATACCGATCAAATGAGAAAATTACTGATTGTATGTTTTTTGAGGTAGCAAAAAAAGCACCCGGTTTTGAAAATTGGTGATGCAGAATCACCCTTTTTTTAGCATATTTTTGCACTTTAAATTTCTTACGTTTTTTTTTTTTTTAATTTCATTATTTTCATGTCAATTTTGAAAAGTGGTGATGTAGAATCAGCTTTTTTTTATCATATTTTTGGCACTTTAAATTTTCTTATGATTTTTTTTTTTAATTTCATGATTTTCATGTGGATTCTGAAAAGTAATGATGCAAAATCAACCCCTTTTTTTAGAGGGTTGATTTTTGATACTTTAATTTTTTTTTAATTATGAACGTTTTGTTTAAATTTTAGTGATTTTCACGCTAATTTTTAAAAGTGTTGATGCAACATCAACTCTTTTTGTTTAGAGGACTTGTTTTTTACACTTTAAAATTTCTAATGTTGATCATTCCCATGTTGGTAATAAAACATAAAAATTAAATAAAAAAGCATGACCAAAAAAGGATCAAATTATATATATATATATATATATAATTTAAAAATAAAAATAAAACTCCTAAAAATGGGAAAAAAACAAAATTAAATTGTAAAAATAAAAAAATTAAACAAAAAATTGAAAGAAAAAAAGTACAAAATATTAAAAAATAAATAAATAAATGTGGAAAAATTTTCAAAAAAACACATAACTTAAAGAAAAAAAATAACCAAAAAATAAATAAAAACTGCATAATTAAAAAAATGAGAAAAAAAATTTAAATTTAAATTTAAATTTAAAAAAAAAAATTAATTTAAAAAAATAATTTAAAATATTAAAAAAAAAATCGGCCCTCCCCGATGCCACCTGGGACAAGAGATCGATTCTAGGAATTAGCCTCCCTGCCCAGGTGGCCTCGGGGCGTAGCCACCGGGCAGGAGGGGAGTTGCACAGCTCCCCTCCTACCCGACGGTCAGGCCCCGCGGCTTGCTAGGTGGGGAGGTCCTACAAAAGGTTGGCCTCCCTGTCTAGTTGGTTGCAGGGCCTGGCCACCAAGCGGAGGGGTAGGCCCCACTGCCAACTGGGCAGGGAGTCCGATCTCCCATCAGCCCTCTCCATTGAGCCGACCATAGTGCCTGGCCATCGAGAAGGAGGGGAGCTGCATACAGCTCCCCTCCCTCCCAATGGCCAAGCCCCACAGCTAGCTGGGCAGACATTCCAACCCGCGAGGCTTGGCCATCAGGCAGAGGGGAGTTGCGTGTCGCTCCCCTCTTCTCGGTAGTCAGGCCGCGCGACTGGCTGAGTGAGGAGGGCAGACAGGAAGTCGACCTCCATGCCCAGTTGGCTACGGGGCCTGGCCGCTGGGCGGAGTGGAGTATTATGTTCCATGTAAATATGGCACATATTAATAAGATAAAATGACATCTTTAATAGGAATATTTCTTCAATGATAGGAATCAAAACATGATTATTACATGTCTGTGATTTTTGAACTAGCTTATGACATTCATGGAATCACCAAAAATTTGAACCTTATGAACCCCCTTCTGTATGAGCCAGCAGAGAAGAAGTTTTAAAGAAAGCAACTCAGCAAAATTATTTTTGCCAGCACTAATACCCACTGAGGATTTTAGAGAATTTTTTCATTTATGTGAATCACCATCCCTAAACCACATCTATTCAGACCATCTGAAGCCCCGTCAAAGTATGCCGAGGGTATATCATGATCTATATGTTCTGAGCTTATCTTTCTAATTTTCTGAGGAGTCTCATTTGAAGGGAGCATGGAGAGGATCGACACACATTCAGTTGCTATCAAAGTTGGGGAAGAGGTTGTATCTCTAAAAATATCTTTATTTCTAGCAAGCCACAGGCCCCATGAGATGATTAAAGGTATGTTTTTTATATGTTCATCTGGTGAATCACTCCACCATTTTTTCCAGGAACTCTCACAGTTCTCCCCATGCCATTGAGTTATGATTCCTAATAGGGATGGTTTGGTTTCCCACACATTGGAATAGAAGCAACAACTAAGAAATACATGCTTTATTGACTCTTCAGAATCCTTACACAAGATACACCAGCCAGGGCCATTCTTTTTCCATTTTTTGTAAAATGTCCCAAGTAGGTACTTTTTTTTTGGAATGCACCAAAAGAAAATTCTAGCTTTGGAGGGGCATTTCAGCTTCCACAAAGATTTGTGGCACTGGACCTGTACTCCCTGCACTCTATGGTTCATTAGTAGTCCATAGCCATACTTCGAGGCATAGTACCCATTCTGAGCATGTACCCACCGAGAGATTCCAACCTATTTTTAATCCTGAATCTTATATGTCTTATTTCCTTAATGAAATTTTCCCACTGTAGTCCCCATTGAGGCTCTAGTTGTATATCCTCCACGCATTTCCATCCCTGTTAACAAATTTTGGTTTGTTCTTCCTTTTTATTTGGCTCGATAAAATGATCTTTTTTGAGTGGAGAGACTGCAGAACTCCTCTAGAGAGGGAAAATTTCTCATTGCATCCCACCCATGGATCACTACCCAATTTGACCTTCTCCCCACTAATGAAATTCCATGCCAAGCCATATTCCACCTAATTAAATGAGTTTATAGTCACTTTCCAAATGATTGGTGCATTAACTGAGTGTTTCCCCAGTTTTTTCAAATCCACTCTTCCAAAGGAACTCGATCAATATATTTTCGCTTCACCGCCGCAGTCTAAAGGATATCCTCAGTTAAAATCGTCCACCCAATTTTGTTGCAAGTGAGGTAGAAATGGAATGGAGCTCCTTTACCCCCCATCCTCCCCACTCTTTTAGACGAGCGATGCTATCCCAAGAAACCCAGGGAAGAACACTCTCCTCCTTTGACCCAGCCCAGATAAAATGAATACATAGTTTCCTAATCTTGGAAATAATTCCATTTGGGGCCCAAGTTAGTGCTATCCAATATACTAAAATGGATATAAGAACTAATTTTATGACCACCAATCTTCCAGCCCTAGACAACCATTTTTAACTCCATATATTTATATGTTTCTCTATCTTTGACAAGATTCAATTCCAATCATGTTTTTTAAAAGATTCGCATTTTAAATGGAAGCCCAAATATTTAAGACTATCCCCCATAGGAATTACTTCATAGGGGAGAAAATTTTTAATTCTTTTAAGATCTATAACTGACAGACCTTCCTAAGAAATTGGATATTTTTTAGAATTAATAACCATGCCTATAGCCTTAAGAAATAAGTCCAAGGAGGATTTCAACTCGTTCACATCATCCCTTCTACCATTACTGAAAATAAGGATGCCATCCACAAAGAGTAGGTGGGATGAAAATATTTGTTGCTAGTTCGATACCTTTAAGGTCACCATTCCTTTTAGCCGACAAGAGCAGCTAGCTAATTCCCTTGGCAACTAATAAGAATAGAAGGGGGGATAAAGGACAGCCTTGTTTGAGGCCTCTATGGCTATGGAAGAAAGGGGAAGCTTCCCCATTGATGAGTACAACAAAAGACACATTTGAAATACATACCATTATCTAATTAGTAAAACCAATATTGAAGCCCAAATGGGTCAACATAATTCTAAGGTATAACTAGTTAATCCTTTCATAAGCTTTTGAGAGGTAAATCTTGACAATCAGGCATTTTTTCTTCGACTTCTTTAAGTTGTGCAAATTTTATTGAGCTAACCCTATAGCTTTATGGATTTGTCTGCCATCCAAAAAACCAAACTCTTCTTTGGATATGTTACATGATAGAATAGGTTTTAATCAGATAGCAATAATTTTTGCTATGATTTTGTAGATGCAGTTGCAAAGGTAGATCCACTTGAATTTTTCAAACGAGTCAGGGCCATCAAATTTAGGAATCAAAGCCAAAAATGTAGTGTTGAAGGGTTCATGGTCGGATACCCCTACTCCTAGATTCTTCCACCACCCCAACCAATTATTCCCCAATTAATTCAAAAAAATGTTGGAAGAAATCCACTATCCATCCATCAAGACCTGGACTCTTATCTTTTTGCATGGACTTTAAGACATACTCCACTTCAATTTCCGTTATAGGAGTCATAAGTCTCTCATTGTCCTCCTCCTCTCCATATTTAGGAAAGTGTTAAGAAACCTGGATAACCTCAGCAATTATGGCTCCCACTGGAGCCTTGAATATGTTTTTTACGTGATCTCTTCCCAAGGAGGCCAGTTCATTGAAGGATTTGGCCTTTCCTCCATCCAACCTACTCATTTCCCAAATATTATTTATTCTTTTTCTCCCCTTTTCATAATTCTGAAACAATTTTGTGTTTTCATCCCCTACCGATACCGAGATGGCTCGACTCTTTATTCTCCATTCTTATTCAATGTCATTTAAAATATTTGTATTTCTTATATCCTAGGATTTTTTCCTCTCCCTCTTCTCCTCTATCTCATAGCTATCTTCTTTGGGTCTCTCCAGCCCTTCCAATTCCTCCCCTATATTTTTAATGTATTTTTTTCCCTTCTATTTTTCACCTTTTCCCAACGAATAGCCACTTATTTTATTGAAGGTTGGCCATGAAATATAGGAAATCAGAGACAAAATTAGACCTATCCATCGGTCTCCAGTATTCATTTACAAGTCTAATGAAGTTGGGGTCTTTAAGCCCGACCCAAATTATATTTGAAAGGGGATCCTGGTTTTTTATTAGGCTTGGATAGCTCCAACAATATTGGTGAGTGGTATGAATCCCCTCCCATTAGGGGAATTTTGAGGTCTAAAATGGGCCTCCTAAGGAAATTATAAAATAATAGTGGAAATAATAAAATAATATTAGATTACATCATCAAATTTTAGAGAGGAAAAAGAAAAAACTACTTTTTCAACTCGTATTTTCAACTTATCTTCCTATGGCTTTGCTCAAATTTCGAGTGGGAATACTCGTTGAATGCATAATTTTATTCCTCATCCAAGGAGTACCCACGTTTCATACTTTTGATGGACTCTTCCACAATAAAAATGATAAATACATGAAAAGCGTGATTGCAATCACGTTTTTTCATGTATTTCTCATTTTTCGTGTAGTTGGGTCCATCGAAAGTATGCAACATCGGTACTCCTTGGATGAGGAATTAAATTTCACATCCAATGAGTACTCCCGCTTGAAATTTGAGTAAAACCTTAGGGAGATAAGTTGAAAAAGTAGTTTTATTATTTTATTGTTTTTTTAATCTTTTTACTATTTTACCCCAAAAATGGTGAATCATCCCCCATGGTTGAAATAATCATCTTGAATCCTATTGGTTCTTATAAAGTTTATTTTGGTTGTACATTTTTCTTAAGAGGCCCATTTTAGACCTCAAAATTTCTCTAATGCAGAACTGACCCACTGTCTAAAGCCCATATTCATATTAGAAAAATACTCATTTATAAGAAATAGATCGAGTCTCTTGGCCATCCTAGCTTCCCCCACTCTCCTATTTCTCCATGTGGGTGCATTTTTTATCAGTTTTATATCAATGAGGCGATTTTCTCTGATATTTTTTAAGAAGTAATCTACTAAATGATTAGCTAGTGCTTGGGGTCCCCAAGTTTCCGAAAAAACTAAAGAAAAGTTGATATCTCCCCCAACCAATAGATTTTGACCATGCATATATGACTTTGATAAGAGGTTGTTCCAGAATATGACTCTCTCTTGACACAGACCATATATATTGATAATAGTAACATCAAAACCAATCTCAGATGAGTAAGCCACCACTCCCAGGATCGACTCCGACCCCAGGATTTTTTCAATCTTAAGGCATAATATCTTATCCCCAAAGCAAGACCCCCTCGAACGGTCTTTTACATCTTTCATCACAAAGGTACATCCTGGAATCATCTTACCTAGAGAGAGATAAACAGAGTCCCACATACCCATAGTTTCCTGTAGCGTGATTACATCAGGGTTATAATTTTTGAAAAGATATTTTAGAGCTAGTTTTTTCCTGTTACTAGCAAACCCTCGACAATTGAAGGACATTAAAATAATTTGGGAACAATGACAAGGGGTTTCATTGCTCTAAGTGCCCCTTTTAGGGATAGTTCTTTACCATCGGCTATGTCAATATTTGATTTTAATTGTGCCTTATATGGGTCAATTTTCATACCCCTGATTTTCTGGGGCTTTTCCAAATTTGGATTACTCCCTAAACCCCCAATAGGTTCGGCAGATAGGGTTCTCTTTTCCCTCAAGAGGAGGTTGTAAGGAAGCTTGTGAAGTGATGGGGTAGGTATAGTGGTTATTATACTTTCCGTAGCTTGTGAGAGATTTTATAAACATGATGTATCACTTATTGGAGGCCTGGAAGGACCAGGCTTATGATCAAAATTTAATAAGGAATCAAGAGGAGCTTGTAAAGAGGAGAGATGGCAAGAGATAGTACCTGCATGTTCTATCTCAATGGCTTCTATGACGATTACATCCTAAGGTTTGAAGTCAGATGGTAGGTATAGTGGTTATTATACTTTCCAGAGCATCTAAGAGATTTTATAAACATGATGTATCATTTATTGGAGGCCTGGAAGGACCAAGCTTATGATCAAAATTTAATAAGGAATCAAGAGGAGCTTGTAAAGAGGAGAGATGGCAAGAGATAGTACTTGCAAGTTCTATCTCAATGGCTTCTATTATTATTACATCCTAAGGTTTTTCTAGCTCTAGCATCTGAAGAATATCTTTCTAAGTGTTCAGATTAACCTCTCCCTCCATCATTGTTTGTTCCCTCACTTGTTGCGATTCCACCCCTTCCATTTGAACCTACTCTTCCACTTCAATTTTAGCCCTACTCTCCTTCTTGTTTTCATATCTCTATTTCCACCTCCTTCTAATACCCAATGGGAATTCTCAAGGTAGATGGCCATATTTATGGCATCTGTGACAACAAAACGGGAGGTGTTCGTAATCTAAAGCTTGGCAAAAGGAGAAATTGTCCCTCTGAATATGAATTTCTTCCTCCAACCCTTCCTGTGGATCCAAACTCACCAGTATGCATGCCACATTTATATTTTTTGTTAGCTGGTATTTTTTATGCACCTCCAAAAATGATCCCATGCTATTGCCTATATCTTTGAATACATCCTCAGTCCAGAGATAAGGAGGGAAAGACAGTAGGCATACCCACACTAGGATCTCTTCCACCCTTCCTTGTTGGGAATCAAAAAGGGGAGACCATCATTTAAAGAGGATAGGGGCCATGCCAAAACTTCAATTACATCTTAGAACCTAGTCCATGACTTCACTTTTTGAAAAAATATCATAAAGCATCCTTTTTCCAGTGTAAAAGCCTCAATTTATTTATCTCACACCTGGCTCCAGTTTTTTCCAATCCACTCTGTGATATACCACGCGGAGTAATATTTTACTCTTTCTCTACCCACCAATGTGTGTTCTGAGGCTGCCATAGCATCATCTATATAAATATCCACCCCCAGCACTAGATTTATCCTTTCTACTTTCCTCTGGATTAACTTCTCTTTTTTCCTCTTTTGTCCCGCTTGTCGACCATTTTTTTCTGAGATGTTTAGAGATTGACCCTTCAGCGTAACAACCTCCTCTTCTTCAGCCCACCCTAATAATTCTTCCACCTGTTCCAACCTAGAAAAATAGATCCTAGGTACTGGTTGTTGTTCCTCCTTTCCAAAATCCTAGCCACCAAAAGATAAAACCTTCTATTCATTTAAGTCCTCACATTGAGACTCCTTGTAGAGACCACCAGGTGTTTTCAAAGGTCACTTGGCAGAACCTTCCCTTCTGAACCATACTATATACAGGGTAAACATTCCTTTGAAAAACCCATATCTCTATGAATCTCTTCAAAACCAAAATTTTGGGACGCTTTTACATTCAGGGGTCGGTGAAGGTTGTCATGTCCTCTGTCTATGAGAATGCCTTTGAGAGGGAGCCCCGAAACCAACTCATTGAACCACGGATTTTTTTATAAGCAAGACTTCAAACCCTCATTACTTCACAAACCACTACAAAACACAATATCCTACAGTCCTCCAGACAAAAGACCCATTGCAAAAGCTTGCAGAGAGGGTATTTTACTTACTATTTTTTCCACTTTTTCGAATTTCTCCTTGTCCGCCTCAAAATCCACTTCCTTCACACCAATCGGCGAGCTAGAATCATAAACATGTGGAAGCACCATTAAACCGTCGAAGTATTCAAAAGCCATAGACCCGAAACCACCCTCTGATAACCCCACTAAACGTTTGATTCCTTTCATTCCATCTAGAGACCGAGCTGGAAGCTTCACCTTTTCCATGTTATTCTTCGTTGGCTCCAATCCCCACATAGTAATAGAATCCTCTGCCTTTGGCTCCAGGTTGATTGACTCTATTGGTTCTCCTAGTTTTTTTATGAAAATAAACTGATAATGAATCAGTAAAGTAATAGTAACAGAAAAACCCATGACAATAAAAAACAAACCTTCCATAGTAATATATTCACTTCATGAAAAATTCACTCAAAAAATTTTAAGCACAAATGAAACAACAAGGGATTTACTAAAACTGCATCCTTCACAAGAACATGGAGACCACCTCCCAACGTCGCACTGCTCCCCACACATTGTACAGACTACCAATTGGAGGTCGTAAGTTTTTTTTTTTTATGTTTTTTTGTTCGATTTTAATTTTTTTAATCACATATATATATATATATATATATATATATATATATATATATATATATATATATATATATATATATATATATATATATATGTATATATGTATATGTATATATGTATATGTATATATGTATATATATATATATGTCTATATATATATATGTATATATATATATATATATATATATATATGTATATATATATATATGTATATATATATATATATATATATATATATATATATATATATATATATATGTATATATATATGTATATATATATATATGTATATATATATATATATGTATATATATATCTATGTATATATATATGTATATATATATATATATATATATATATATATATATATATATATATATATATATATATATATATGTATATATGTATATATCTATATATGTATATGTATATGTATATGTATATGTATATGTATATGTATATGTATATGTATATATGTATATGTATATATATATATATATATATATATATATGTATATATATATTATTAAATTATGGTCTTTTTGAAATGTTTTCTTTTTTCTTTTTTCTTATTTTAATCTTTTAAAAGTTTTTTTTTCTTTACATTTTTTTATGTTTGATTTTATTTTGTCTTTTTTATATATTTTTTATATTGTATTTTTTTAGGTCTTGTTTTTAAATTTTTTTATGTTAAAACATATATTTTTGTTTACTCGATATTATCTTTTTAAATTTTTTGTGTTTTTTTTTTTTGTTTTAGTTTTTATTTTTTCAATGTTTTCATATTCTCAATATGTTTCATTGGATATATATGTCAAAATAAAAAATATGTAGAAATAATAAGTCTAAGAGAACATTTTTTTGTTGATGGTGTACTTCCTTAGCAGTCGACAGGATTCTCAAAATGACAATTTTTATTAGCATAATCTTTAATATGTTTATTAGTTTTGATTTATTAAATTCAAAAGAAATACAATTTTATTATTATTATTATTATTATTATTATTATTATTATTTTGAAAATAAAATTAAAATATATATTTTTCACAATAATGAAATATAGGTTTAAAAAAAAAATTGCAAATTTCAAAATCTTAAAATTATTTAAAAATAAAATATTTACTCAAATTTCCAAAAAAAACATTTTAATGCAAAGAGTATCAGAAACTCCAAAATTACCTATAAATTAATTTTTTTGTAAAGTTTTTCATTCATCATAACTGAAGTATTTTGTATCTAGTGATTTCAATACATTATATAAAAAAAAAAAAAAAACATTATATTTTATAAATTGTTATTAATGTGATAAACTTAAAATAAAAATAAATTAATATAAACTAAATGGTAATAATTTTTTAAATAATATTAATACCATGGCTAAATTTTTTTGGAATTTTAAGGATTTTCATAGTGGTGATCTTTTATCTTTAATTTCATCCTTAAAATTTTAAGGCTTTTCAGAGACATGATATTTTATCTTTAATGCCATGTCTAAAAATCGTTGTAATTTTAAGACTTTTGATATTGTATCTTTAATGTCATGTCTATCATTGGAATTTTAATATTTTTCATATTCATGATATATTATCTTTAACGTCATTATTAAAACATGTTGAAAATTTACCCCGAAAAAAAAAGACGTTATTCCAACATCAACATTTTTCGTTTTCGAGGTGTTTTTTGCACACAAAAATTGGCGACGTTATTATAGCATCAACACTTTTCGTTTTCAGGGTGTTTTTTGCACAAAAAAATTGGCAACGTTATTCCAACATCAACACTTTTCTTTTTCGAGGTGTTTTTTTCACAAAAAAATTGGTGACGTTATTCCAGCATCAACACTTTTCGTTTTCAGGGTGTTTTTTGAACAAAAAAAAATTGGCAACGTTATTCCAGCATCAACACTTTTTGTTTTGAAGGTGTTTTTTGCGCCAAAAAATTTGGTTTTTAAAAGTTTTGGCAGATATTCAAACTTTTTTTCAAGATGCAGAAGAAAAGATTGAATTTTTGCAACTTGAGTCAGAGCTCCAGCAAGAATAATTAAAAGAAAAGAGTCATCATTATGAACTTGCTTCTGTTCAGAAAATTGAGAGGGACTCCCATCAACAGCAAAAATATAAAGTTGCAATCGATTCACATCCAGTTCCTTGTACAAGAGCATATTTACATGCAGATGCAGTAGCTCAGTCTGCACTTCCCAGGCCCATCATCAGACCTTGGGAAGAGCTTGTCCACAACAAGCACAGAACTGGTCTTGGATATGACAAGGAGTTGTCCTTTCATATTCCAGACTACTCCAAGCCCATAAAATTTCAGAGTGTCAGATTTCTTCATGACAGTTCACCTTCAGCTATTCCAGATCCTGCTCCACTTCCATAACAACAACAAATTGTAAAATGCCAACACTGCGATCGAGTTGGCCATATGAAATATCACTATTTTGATCTTCATCCATGCAAGCACTGTGGTCAGCACACCCATTCTTCACACAGATGGTTCAGAAACAAGCCTCCTGCAAGAACAAAGATTCATCTTAGCTGGATCGCTTCTTGGCAATGGGCATCAACAGCCAAGATGATGTTTAAGTCACATGTCAAAACTTGTTCTAGAATATTGAGCAAACTTGCAGTTGAGTTTTTTCCATCATCTCACCTTGTACCTGACAGGGGGAAAATGGTGGTCATCTAAAAGCTTCGATGCCACATCAAGCGAGCCTGAGCCACAATCTCTCATTCCATATTCATATTTGTAGCAAGATATACAGTAGTTCAAGCGAGCCTGAGCCACAATTCGTCATTCTAGATTCAGAGTTGTATCCAGAGACACGGATGCCCATGAGCATGCCTTTGGTTGATGGACAGCCTTAAGCCATCTATGTGAGGTTGATATTCTTCCTCTTTCAGAACACTTCCTCTAGAAAAAGACTTCATATTCTTGCTAGTTTTGATTGAGTTCCAGGAATTGCATAAATAATTCCAGTGTTTTTGGTCATCCTTAAACCATCACAAGTTGTAGACTTCCCTTCTTTTAGGTTGAAGGTCTCCCTCTTCAAATATGAGGGACAATTCCTCTAGCAGAGGCACTTATCTTCTTGCCAGTTTTGGAAGAGTTTCGGGAATTGCAATAAGCATTGTGTTCCAGTGTTGGTGGTCATCCTTAAACCACCTCTTTATGAAAACATTTCAAAGAGTTGATTTAGCCTAAGTGCTGCCATGCATACTTTGTAGGTTTGTATTACAAATCTCTTCTTGGACTCACACATACCCATTCGGATTAAGGGGGGGAATGTTGGACACCTAATCCTCCATGGGTAGGTGTGGAAGACGAAGAGTCAAAAAGGAGTCCAAGTGACCTTGGAAGATGAATCCAAGAGTCACACCATTGTATTATAAATGTACATCTATGGTGAATAATATGAGTATCTCATTCTTATATTTTTATGTGTGTTTATCTTTCTTCATACACCATGTGTGTGTTTAACACCATTTTTAAAAAATGTTGAAAATTTACCCCGAAAAAAAATAATAAAATAAATAATAAATAAATAAATAAATAAAAATAAAAATTATTCCAAAATAACACTTTAGTTTTTGGGTTTTTTTTCTTCTTCTTTTTTTAATCTTTTTTCTATTAGAGTTCTTGTTTTAAGGTAATGGTTCTTGTTTGATCGGTAAATTTGTTAAAACTCACAATTCAATGTATGTTAAGCTATGGTGTTGATTTTGTATCGTCGCTTTAATTTCTTAATACATGTATCTAGTACTCAATCCTTAACTTTATTCATGTTTATCTCTTATTGAATATTAGGATATTCTGTTAAACACTTCTCAAGATATCTTATATTTCTTTTTTAATTTCCCTTTCAAAGAAAATTATTATATGTTTTGTGATTGCATATCTATTTCATAATAAAGCCCCATATTCAAACTACAGTGTAGCTAATTGCTCTCATTTTGAACATAAGTTATTTCAAGTAATTTATTTATAGAAGTACATGCACATATATTTTTGGAATAATATTTGTATTTCGACATGAAATTTTTAAGTGAAAACTTTCTACAGAATAAAATTCTGAGGTCGATGTGGACCAAGACACCACATTGATTTGTCGTCATCACTTTTATTTATTAACATATGTATTATGTACTTAATTTTTACCTTTATTGATGTATATCTCTGGTTGAATAAAAGGATATTTTGTTCAACACTTCTTTGCATATCTTGCTATTTATTTTTTCTATCAAAGAAAAAGGTTATATGTTCTCTGATTACATATGTATTTCATAGTGAAGCCCAATATTCAAACTACAGTGCACTTAATAGTTAATGTTTTCGTCATAATTTATTTTCAAGTAACTTATTTCTGAAATCACACGCAAATATATTTTTGGAACATTTGTATTTCCCAATCAATTCTTGAAGTGAAATATTTTTGTAGAATAAAACCCATAGTTGAATGTGTATTTAACTATCACATAGATTTGTTGTCATCAATTTATTTTTTTAGTGCATGTATTTCCTACTCAATTGTTAATTGTATTCATGTTAATTGTGGTTGTATAAAAGGATATTATTTTCAGAACTTATTAGGATATCTTGCAATTTATTTTCTGTGTCAAAGAAAATTGTTATTTGTTGTGTGATTATGTATATTTTTTATTATGAACCCTGGTATTCAAACGACAATGCTCTTAATTGTTCTCCTTTTGAACAAAATCTCTTTCCAAGAAATTTATTTTTTGTAACTACATGTAAATATATTTTCAATAAAATATTGTAATTAAAGAATATAAATATGTTAAAATAATAATTTCGTTAATCATTCCTCGTCTTTCTTCATAAGTATGACATGTGAATTTTTTTCCATTTTTACAAAACATTAAAAATAAAAAGGTGGTGATATTCATAAACCATCCAATGATTTCACTCTTGATATAGTTGTAAATGTCAAACTCTGCCTCTCTCTATCTCCTATATCTACAGTATCTCATTACAAATTCATCCCCTATTATTTTTGCATACTGAAGGCCCACGACATTTTTAAATGATTATATTTAAGATTCCCTCTAACAACGGGTGTTTTAGGCATAGTTTTTGGACAATTTTTATCAAATGGAACACTTGTGTACTTCTCAAAAATAACTATAATGATGTTTGAAGTTAAAGTGGCTTCAAACTAGGCATATAGAAGATATCTTCAACATATCCAAGTGCACCATTTACCAGCCCACCTTCAACCCATAAATTACATTTCAACATGACACGCTCTCCATGACATAGCAACACCTCATTCTCCAACACATCATCATTGTTGTAAAATATTTATGTTCTTCTAGTCCTCTTTGCCAGACACCTCGCAATTGATAATTCAATGATATTAGCATCCCATGATTGTGAAGTTTGACCAAATTATTCATTGCAAACAAGTGAACCGAAGAATCAAATAAACTATTTTCCTCTAGAAATAGGCAACTATCAACATGTGACATGAGAATATCTCAATCATGAAGAATAGGCTCTACATTTCTAATATTGGTTAAAATATTATGCAAAGACTCTGGTATGGGATCATCTCTTGGTTGCGTGAATATTTTATCCAAAGTCACGACAATATTGAAGCTTTCCCACAACACTTTCCTTGTTGTTCTGCCTGCATACAAAGGTCTATCCTTGACAGGATGTGGTTTCCCAAGGTCACCCACAAGAATCATCAACCTGCCACCAAAAGAAGAATCCTTGTTTTCATGAAAGGATTCTCACAAATGTTAATCTATCCATATAAACAACCTTGGACATAGAAAACTCATTTCATCAATCATAATGTAATGAATTTTCCTCATTTCTTCTTGGAAAACTTTTAGGGCTTTCCCATTGATATGAAATAGATCTGAAATAATAATGAAGTAGAACTAAATATTTTCCAATAGTGAATTGGTTGTTAACTTGATTGCTTAGTGTGGAATATTGAAGTAAAGAAAAATATTTTATGACTTAATCCAGAATTTAAGAAGCACAATTAAACATGAATTTGCAGCAACGAACGGATATAGAAGATGGCAAACATTGATTACGGAGTTAGTCCCTCGTCCCTGTTGGACTACATCTCCAGATATGCTTTCAAGATGGGTGCTCGTTTTATTAAGGATTGATCCAAGGAAGTATTTAATGGTTAGCCACCTTATTCAATATGTATGTCTTGAACACACATGTCATCAAAGTTAATGGGATTAAACTTCAATAACGTATGTTGTAAATAAGAATGTAAACTACCAATGAACTTTAATAAAGTTTCATGTTTATCCAATGGAATACCAAGCGCCAAAGCTTACTTCCTGAACTCTTGAGTAAACTATTGAACAATGCCCTTTACCTTGCCTCAAATGCTGCCAATCAATAACAGCTTGTTTCATGTATTCCAAAGGATAGAATTATTTTCTAAGAGATTTTAAAAACTTAGACCATGAAGAGATGACTTTACCTTTCCTCTTTAAATATACTTGAGTTTTAATTTTCCACCAGATTAAAGTTGTTCCCCCCGTTCTAAGTGTAGCTAACTGAATTTGTGTTCTTTCATCAGAAATGTTCTGAATTATGAAATACACTTCTAGCTTTTTAATTCAGTTATCTAAATTTTTAGGATTCATTTCGCCATCATAAATAGGTAGTGTAGGTTTTAACCCTGAACAGAAATTATCTACACACGAATCTTATAACAGAAAATAAATAATAGCGAGAGCATAAAACATAAAACAGATAAACAAAGAGATTTTCCCTTGGATCCCAAATTGGGATGACCAGCTTGATTTTTCATTATATTCCTTTTAGTGTTACAACACATATATATACATGTCGAAGCATACATAAACCCCAATCCATTAACCCTGGATTAGAACATAACCGTAGTTCCCTTGACCGGATCTACAAAATACCAGGGGTCGAAAACGATCGTACCCCAAAACCATGTGCAAACTCATGCAAAAAACATGGGTGGGTCCGCCTATGAGTGGGTCCGCACACCAAAAAAAAATTCGCCGGGGCGCTGCCTCCCCCCTTGTGACCCCCCTACTGCGCTCGACGCAACGTACAATGCGTGGGGCTAGTCATGGAAAGAATATAACACATACCCAACATTCTCCCACTTGTTGTTTTCTTTCCACAGGGGGCCACAGGAGCGCTTAGTCATTGGGCCAATTATTCAACACCCATTGTTTCTCTACACCAAGAGAACTTCTGAGTGCTCACAGACTTCGTCAATGCATCTGCAACATTCTTCAAAGTGTCCACCTTTACCAGCAACACCCTTTTAGCCTCAACCATATCTCTAACAAAGTGATATTGAACATCAATGTGCATTGTCTTTGAATGATAAGCAGGGTTCTTAGCCAAGAAAATTGCACTTTGGCTATCACAGTCTATCCTTATAGCTTGTTGTACCAACCCCATACTTGAACACAATCTCTGCAACCAAATTGCTTCCTTGCTTGCATGAGTGGCTGCTATGTATTCTGCCTCTATAGTTGAAAGAGCCACTACAGACTGTCTTTTACTCATCCAACTAATTGCGCCTCCAAATAGGCTAAACACATACCCACTTGTAGATCTTCTTTGGTCCAGATCTCCAGCCCAGTCTGCATCAACAAAACCACGAATGTCCAACATTCTTTCCAATCCTGGTCTTCCCTGGTAGCACAAGCCATAATCACTAGTGCCACGTAAATATCTGAAAACTCGCTTCACTGTTGTCCAATGCTCCTTCCCTGGGTTTGACATAAACCTGCTCAATACTCCCACTGCATGTGCAATGTCTAGTCTAGTACAGACCATTGCATACATCAGGCTACCCACTACACTTTCATATGGAACACGGGACATATCCTCCTCTTCTTCTTGTGTCTTGGGACACTGTTCAGCAGATATCTTTACACCTATAGGAATAGGAACATTCACCGGTTTACTATCCTGCATATTGAACCTCTACAATATAGTCTCAACATACTTCCTATGGTTTAACCAGAGCTTACTCTTTGCCCGATCTCTCTTAATTTCCATGCCCAAAATATAGTTTGCAACACCAAGATCCTTCATGTCGAATTTGGAGAACAGTTGGGTCTTCAAATCTTGGATAATTTCTTTTTCATTTCCAATCAACAACATATCATCCACATACAAGACCAAATAAATAACACGGTCACCAATTAATTTGAAATAAACACAATGATCCTCCTTGCTTCTGGTGAAGCCAAGTCCCCGTATATAGGTATCAAATTTCTGATACCACATCCGTGGTGACTGTTTTAACCCATATAGAGACTTCTTCAACCTGCACACCAGTTCTTTCTTACCCTTCACCATAAAGCCTTCAGGTTGCTTCATGTAGATCTCCTCTTCTAGATCCCTGTGAAGAAATGTGGTCTTCACATCCATCTGTTCTATCTCAAAATCAAATGCAGCAGCAACAGATAAAAGTAATCTAATAGAAGTAACTTTGGCAACAAGAGAAAAAATATCACCAAAATAAATTCCCGGCACCTAGGAATAACCTTTTGCTACCAACCGAGCTTTTTATTTCTCCACCTTGCCTTCTACATTCATATTCTTCTTAAACACCCATTTGCTCCCAATGGGCTTCCTTCCAGTCGGCAACTCCACCAGATCCCATGCCTCATTTTTGTGCAAGGATGCCATCTCATCAACCATGGCCTCCTTCCAGAGTTTTCCATCCTCTGAATCTACTTCCTCCCTGACAGTTCTGGGATCATCATCAGTTATAGTTAAGGCAAAACTTGAACAAAAAACAGATGGACTATACCTTTCTGGTTGCCTTCTTTCCCGAGTTGATCTTCTCACAGCTTGAGTTTGTGGCTCTTTCTCTTCTGAGTATTCTTCTGTTGTAGAGTCTGATTCATCCTCATTTAGCTCAAACTCTATCTTCTCAGGTTCCTTTGGTAGGACTTCATGTGTAACAACATCTTTCACCTCTCTAAACACCACATATCAACTGTACACAACCTTCCTCGTTTCTGGGTTCCAAAGCTTGTAACCCTTTAAACCATCCTTATACCCAATAAAGATGCACCTTTTAGATTTATTATCCAACTTGGTCCTTTTCTCCTTTGGAACATGTACATATGCATCACATCCAAATACCCTTAGATGTGAAAGAGAGGGTTTCTTACCAGTCCATACCTCATGTGGAGTATTATCCTCCAGCGCTGATAAAGGTGATCTATTAACTAAGTAACATGCAATCTCCACTGCCTCTGCCCAGAATTCTTGTTCTAACCTGGTACCACTGAGCATGCTTCTTGCCTTTTCCATCAGCATTCTGTTGATTCTTTCTACAGCTCCATTTTGTTGAGGTGTGTATGGAGTAGTATTCTGCCGTGCTATACAACAATTCTTACATAAATATTCAAATTCCTTCTTGTAGAACTCCCATCATTATCTGTCCTCAACGCCTTTATCTTCTTCTCTGACTGGTTTTCCACCAGAGCCTTAAATTCTTTAAATCTATCAAAGACTTTAGATTTATTCCTTGAGAAATATATCCATGTATTCCTTGAGAAGTCATTTATGAATGAAACATAGTACACAGACTTTCCCAGTGATGGAACTGACACATGTCCAAACACATCACTTTGCACAAGTTCTAATATCTTGCTCACCCTCTTAGCACCGAAGGAAAACTCACCCGATTCTACTTACCATATAAACAATGTTCACAGAAATCGAAATCTAGAGAGAAATTAGACATACCTTCTACCATACCATTTCTATGCAGTATCTGAAGGCCCTTCTCTCCAATATGTCCAAGCCTTTGATTCCATAGCATGGTCTTTTCTCCAGAGACAGCTAGGCTTTCCGCTCCACTTTCAGGAACCATAGAACTGTTACACCCATCAATAACAGCATATTGATACCCTTGTATAGAGTTCGCTCAACACCCCACATTAATACTGCTCCTAACCCTCCTAACCATCTGTGCATATTTCCTCGAACAGCGACCATGCACCCTCGCATCATCCATTCACTTGGCAGCGTAAATCAGATTTCTGGCCAATGTAGGAATATGCAGAACACCAGGAAGTGTTCTAATCCTTCCACCTTGCAGCTTTAGCTTGACCTTTCCACGTCTGACGATTCTGGCCTTCCTATCATCCCCTAGGAAGACATCACCACCATCATATTTCTCATACTCGCAAAACCACTCCCGATGGGGAGTGAAGTGAAAGGATGCACCTGAGTCAATCAACCATGACTCATGATCTACATGTGTATTTGAAAAAGAATCCAAATACACATCCTCACCTTCATCCGAGGTGGTCTTTTCCTCTGCAGAAGGAGCATCATCGGATCCCTTTCCTTTCTCAGGAGCTTTAGATCTGCAGTCCTTTTTGTAGTGCCCTTCCTTTTTGCATTTCCAGCATACCTTTACAAATTTCCCGGAGATTTAGATCTCCCTCTAGATTTAGATCTCCCACTTGAAACCTTATTCTTGTTTCTGTTTTGGGACCTTCCTCGTACAGATAAGGCATCTCCATTCTGGCCCTCCATATTTCTCCGTCTCATTTCCTCTGACAGCAAGGTTGAGACAATGTCATCAAAATTCAAGGTATTTGTATTGCTACCTATTGCAATAACCAGACTATCCCACGAGTCTGGTAGAGAACACAAAAAACTGATGCACTTATCTTCATCTAAGATTTTAATATCAACAGATGACAGCTGACTTACCACAGTATTGAAGGCGTTCAGATGCTCTGTCACTAAGTCTCCATCCTTCATCCTCAGGTTATACAACTTTTTCCGCAGGAACAACTTATTCACCAAAGACTTAGATTGGTACAAAGTCCCAAGTTTTTCCCACAAATTCTTCGCCGTAGCTTCCCCAGATACATTCAACAATACTGAATCTGAGACACACAACCGTATTGTGCTCTTAGCCTTCCGATCCAGTTTCTTCCAGTCTTCATCTGACATTGTCGTTGGTTTAGTACCTGGATCTACCGCGATCCACCGATCTTTATCCACCAGCAAATCCTCCATCTTGAGCTTCCACAACTCAAAACTCTGACCATTAAATTTCTCGATCTCTATCTTTCCGCCGCTCGCCATCTTCTTTCACCGCAAGAATCGATCCCGTAGATCTCCCACTGAACAGGGTCTACCTCAGGCCCGAACTAAAAACCCTCAGCAACGAAGGCATCCCCTTGAAGCCGAAACAGCTCTGATACCAAATGTAGGTTTTAACCCTGAACAGAAATTATCTACACACGAATCTTATAACAGAAAATAAACAATAGCGAGAGCATAAAACATAAAACAGATAAACACGGAGATTTTCCCCTGGATCCCAAATCGGGACGACCAGCTTGATTTTTCATTATATTCCTTTTAGTGTTACAACACATATATATACATGTCGAAGCATACATAAACCCCAATCCATTAACCCTGGATTAGAACATAATCGTAGTTCCCTTGAACGGATCTACAAAATACCAGGGGTCGAAAACCATCATACCCCAAAACCATGTGCAAACTCATGCACAAAAAATGGGTGGGTCTTCCTATGAGTGGGTCCGCACACCAAAAAAAAATTTGCCAAGGCGCTGCCTCCCCCCTTGTGACCCCCCTGCTACGCCTGGTGCAACGTATAGCGCGTGGGGCTAGTCATGGAAAGAATATAACACATACCCAACAGGTAGTTCAAATTTTACATCAAGTTTCAAAAGAGATGTTTTTTGAAGTTTCTTTTCTATTTCAAAATATGAACTGGAAGAAGAAGATGATGGAGGAGAAGGAGGTTCATCATTTTTTCCTTTTCCCTTTTCCTTCTTCGATGCCTTGGAAGATGAAGTTGCATCTCTCACCTTCTTATCTTCATAGAGTTCTCCCAACATTTGTTGAATGTTCAAAAAAATTTGTTGAATCTATTCATTGCCCATGACCTTCACTTCAGGAGTTTTACCTACATCAGATCCTCCCATTGTCGATTGTTGAGTGACTTTTTTCTTTCCAACTTCTGATTCGATCTCCTCGAGTGTTCCTTCTCCATGTTGAAACCTGGACCTGGTTAACATTCACTTGCAAAAATCCTACAAAACACAACCTGCTCTGATACCAAATTATATGATCTGGAATAATACTGAAGTAGAACTAAATATTTTCCAATAGTGAATTGATTGTTAACTAGATCTCTTAGAGTGGAAGAGTGAAGGAAATAAAATGATTTTTATGACTTAATTCAAAACTTAAGAAGCATAATTAAACGTGAATTTATAGCAAATAACAGAGATAGAATACATCAAACATTGATTATTGAGTTCATCCCTAGTGGACTACGTCTCCAGTTCTGCTTTCAAGATGGGCGTATGTTTTTATTAAGGATTGATCCAAGGAAGTATTTACATAGAAATACATCAGACCGAACATGCTCACAAGCACCTTTGGTCTCTTTCAAAATAAAACTCTCTCTCCTTGCTTTCCAATGCCTATCTTGGTTCACAA
Organism: Pinus albicaulis; assembly: GCA_034641835.2. Lineage (NCBI taxonomy): Eukaryota > Viridiplantae > Streptophyta > Pinopsida > Pinales > Pinaceae > Pinus > Pinus albicaulis. Next base: position 662,583,896 of record CM076576.1, on the reverse strand, counting down.
TTCCACCTCTGGACGACCAAGTTACTCCTGAAAGACAAATTTTCTCTCTCTTTAGAATTCTGACTACAATCTTCAAAAACACTCTTCCTCCTCATCATGAACAATGGTGAATTTAAATAACCCTTGGGCCAATTTCATCTCGGACCTCTTGGGCTTAACTTAGTAAATTATTTTTACATTGAATGAGCATGAGCTCTTAGTGCAATGGAAGGGTAACAACTTAGGAATTAGTTTCATGGTGGATAATTTTACAACTGTGCGCAACTATTCAACACCCAAAATAAACTTTGGATATAAAATTAGCCTTGACAGTTTGCAAATGGTGGAGAGGTTGGATGATTAGTTGACATGTCATAGTCAGCTTCCAGCGATCTAACTGTTGACTACCACATCGGTGGTCAGGCTTCGGCAGTTGTGTTGACGGTTCCGTTGTGGTCATCCTGTGGACTGTTCACATGTTACGCCTCTACCCAATAGTTAATTCTTCCCCGCGGTCAGGATGTAACATTCTGACTGTGTTTAATATATGGTTCTTTTACATATTTTAACATTATCTTAAATGTTATATCGCCATAGGTTTTAACATATTCTGAAACCTTAGGTTTTTAAGATTTTGCACTTAGGTTTTAGGACCATAGCTTAGTTTCACCACATGACTTAGGTCTTTCCTCATGACATCATGACCTTAGCTTAGGCTTTGACCATAATTTTTAATACACTTTAGCATAGATTTAGGACTATAATTTAGTTTTTTCACCTTTTTACATACAATTTTCCACCCTAACACATACACCATGAAGTAACTTGTCACTTCCAACATCGGAAACATTTAACCATGACAGAAGGACTCTCTTTCATCTGTAACATCACTGAAGAAACTGAAGATGATACTGTCGATCTAAACTAATGCAAGATCCTCCTGGATCACCCATTCAATGGTTTCATATATTTTATAGGAATTTTTAAAGATGAATGTATTATTTTTCCATGTATATTGAAAGCAAAAATTCTAGTAGGAGCGAGCAATATCCATGGAATTATACCATCCATTGTAGAAGTAGAAAGAGCATGAGAAATAGAGTGAATAAGAGAAGACTTTCCAATTCTAGTTGTTCCCTGAATAATCATTTTCAAAGCATCATTTCTTTTAGCATCAACAAAGTGGCGTAAAATTATTTCAAAAAGTAGCTAGTTGTTTCTCAGATAAAGAGAAAGGTGGCACTATTGTCTCCCCAATTGAGTCACCATTAACAACACCCATAGACTTTGAATATTTTATAAAATAAATAGCTTATTTCACAATTTCATATGGAACCATTATTTCCTACGAATTATAATGAATATCATAATCTCTTCCACCAAGATTTTCAAGATCAGAAATGGTTAAATTTTTTGGAGGAATAATCTAGGAAAGAACCTGCCACTCTTTAGAATCTCAATCAACATTATCTTCATGAACAAGGGACTCGAAATCCTCTTCATTACTCTCATTTGGAAAAGGGCCTCGATCAACATGCCACACACGATATATTAGACTCCTCCAATTCTCAATAATATTTTCAGATAATAAATTCCTATATTTGAAGTAATTTCATGAAATGGCTTATACAAAAGCAACTCACTCTAGCAAAATGTTTCAAACTCTTATGACTCCTGATTTGGAATAACATAGAACCACAGACACACACGAAGAATAATATACAAATTTCATGTCCTCAATGGCTCCTTCTTATGCTTGGCATCATAACTCCATGATTTTTTTTCTATCAAACACAAATTTTCTAGAAAATGTGGGTGGTTTTGATAAAGCTAAACAAAATTGTTCTCGCGTGAAGTTGCATCAGATTGCACCGATAGTCTTTGAAATACTTTCTTTCCAACATTCAAGGGAAAAAATTTGTGATTTCACACAACAAGAGTTATATTTATTAACATATGGAGCATTTATTGTGCTCCAACGTCACGCTCAACAAGTGTTTCTGCAAGAAACCTTCTATATGTAGATAACATAGGAGTTTCAAATCCACATGTACTTGCAGCCATTATCAACATTTCACTATAACTTTCAGATCGTCTTTTTGCCTTTGAAGCATATTTTGCAATATATTCGATATTGCATGTCAAGAAGAAACTAGTTGACAATCAACATTTGCATACCACATTGTGAGAAGATAAACATTGTGAACCTTTAAACGATCATCGTTTTTTGTTGATTCATATATCTTTCTCCCTTTTTAATTTATGTACATTGCAGACTCAGCATGCACCTCCCATGAAGCATCATAATGGCATTAAAGGATAGACTCTTTTTTCCATAAATAGGAATCAACACTGCATTTTTATGTGTCTTTGAACTTTGTTCACCAAATTCTCATAATCTTCATTAGGATTTCATGAAAAACTTTGTGAAGTTTTCAAAAGGCATGGGTCATCATTACTAGTTCGAGGAACCATGACATTTTGATGGTGTATTTTATGTGGATTCCAAGTTGTTTCATATTTTTCAAAGTAGAACTTCACTTCATGAACATTCAAAGGGTTGTACTAGTCTAATGTTTCCATATTTGGAGCTCCTGAAAGCCACTAGAAATCATGGATGTGTGTTGAACCCATGTGCTTCCTCCCGTACCTGCAAACAAAAAAAACTTGTAGTTAGCATATAAAAAACAACCAAAAGAACAAACACATCATTCCAAATCCATAAACAATACAACAAAAGAAACAAACACTAACCTATACCAGAAGTCTTTAGCTCCAAGATATTTCTCAAGAACCGACTCACAAAATATATTAAATGTTTGGTGCACGTACATAGCAACTATATGCGGGTATTGAATAACATTCTCAATTTTTTTGGCATGTTCATTTTTTCTATGGTAGTGTTTGTTTGAAGGCATAAGATAATGGAAGTCGGGCCACTTAGATTTATCCACACTCAACATAGAAAATAAATTTGGGAAGCCTAGGTGTGTGATCATAACGGTGAGTTCAGAACGACACTTTCCCCAATATGGCCTTGTACCCCTAAGACAACAACCAAAACACATAAATTTCTCAACCAATTTATTGTCAGGAAAATCCCCAAGTTGTCAACATAACTCTTGAATAGTTGTAGGTGCAGTCTCATGGATATTCTTTTTTAAGAAGAAAGAATTTTTTCCCTGGCTAGGATGGCACATAATCATATTCAATAGGAAATACCAAAAATGAGGATGGCTTCCAAATATTTTATCACAATACCTAAGTAGAGGCAAATAATATTCATGCATTTTAACATTGCAACTACATGGATGCAACCAAACAGCACCACTAGTGGGAAACAAAGTTGGAAATTCCATGTATAGCAACCCTTGAGTGTTATATTCGTTAACTGGGGATGTGCTAATATATATCCATTCCACTGCTTCGTCGGTTCTAGAATCTTTGTTTTTAATGAATCTTATTATTCGCTCCACTTCTGTGAACTCATTATGAATGTGAGAAAGAAATAATGATGGATGGAAATGAAAACCACCAGCTGTCAACATTTTGATGTCCTCGTCATATCTCCCTATTTCACCCAAATTAGTATCTACATCTTGTAGCCTGTTAGACACATCAGTGGGTCGTTCTAGGAGAGCAGCAATAGAATCCATATCGATTTCAACATACCTATAATATTTATCCGATGAATTTTATAAACCAATGCATCCAGCGCATATTGTCTCTTGACATAACATTCATAATATTTCGACTCAACACCACTTCTATTAAAAATCAAAAAATCAAGTTCTTCAACATATCATGGAAGCTTCTTTGCAATAAAATATATATCTTGTGGAAAACTAATCGTATTCCAACTATATTTATACTAGACACCATGAGCATGTGTCACTTTCAATATTGGATCCACTCATGCTAATATCATTTCTTCAACCTATGTCAAAACTCTTATAACCTCAAGTTTCTCACCAAGATCCATGTTATTAAAGCGAGAGAAGCAGTGAGCACCTCTCTCGCTCTTACATATTTTAAAGATGAGCCCTTCATGCCATATCACAACTTTTATAACGAGATAACATTAATTATAGACTCAACACATTTCCACAATATACAAGTTATCAATCCTACACCAAAAATTTTTATGCACCTCAATCATCCCTCTATTAAAATGATGGTGACCACTTTCATTTTCTTTTTGAAACAACAATCCAGATTGAGGATGATGTGAAAAAATTTGCTAGATTGGAGCATTGTCTTGAACATAACTTTCCATAAATTCATGGGAATCCATTCTTCTATATTGGTTGTAGTTGGTTTCATTCTACTTACATAAATTATAAATCATAATGCCAAAATGAAACATATAAAAAATTCCAACTTAATTTTTTGAAGCATGCAGTAAGTTTAACATATAAAACACATACATTTTCTTGTTTATTACACTATCCAAGATGAACTTGACCAACCGATAAATGTTTCCTTGGTTCTAAATTTATTTCTCCACAACTATTCACTTGAATATTTCTCTATAAAAAAAAAAACATGAAATAAAAGATGCAATGAGAAATTGTCAAATCTATATTGAAATGCACAAATCCCATGAAAATAAATCCACTTTCACCACCTTTCTTGTCTGACGAGAGGGACTCTACATATATTCTCTACTAATAACAATATTTCTACACACTTACTTCCATAAATTCTTGTTCTGACATTCACAATTGGATGTTGCAAATTTTAAACCATCCAAGAAAGCATACTACTATCAGCGAAAATATTAGATGCATGAGGTTCAACTTGAGGAATTTAATGATCCAGATTGGATCATTATATTTTTTTCATCCATATCGATGTGTTTGGAGTGGAAAAAGTGGAGGAACCAGCTCACAGGACTATTTTTACTAGTGGGGCCCAGTTTGGAAAAATGGGGTCTGAAACCTTTTGGGAGTGTTTTGAGGCATCAAATGATGCTTTTTGGGGGTAAAACTTGATGCTTTAGTGCCACACATTTTCATACTATTCTACACAAAAATATCTTTCCAAATTCGCAAGAAGCGTTTCAAACGGAGTTTGTATGAAAAAGTTATTACACTCAGAAGTTTACCTTCCTATTTTCACACCTATAATTCGGGAGGATGTCGCATCAACCCCCATTATTCATGGAAAAATGGCTAGCCACGTGATGTAAAGGACTCTATAAGAGTCTATATTGTAACTCTAGTTAAGATTTTATGTATTCAAACTTAACCACTAGTAGGCTATCGGGTTGTGTGATAACCGGGCCACTAGGAGGAAGAGGCATTCCATTATTTTGAGAGAATTTTGTTCCATAGTTGAGAAAATATAGCTAGGAGAGATAGGAGGTAGAGCACATGGAGAGGATATGTGCACTATAGCATCCCACAGGCCACGGGCATTACTTCTTTGTACCTACATCCATATTTCCAAATAGAGAAAGAGAGTGAAGCGACCTCACCTTCTGGCTGGGATTTCTCCTGAAAGGGTTTCCCAAATATTGTATATTGTGTCTTTTGTGTGTGTGTGTGTGTGTGTGTGTGTGTGTGTGTGTGTGTGTTCTTATTTTTTCGTTCTCTACTTTTATGCATAATTTCCATTCTTATGCATGCATTAATTATAGTTAAATCCACATATCTTAAAGTTTAATAAATTGTAATAATGTAGAATTTTCAAAGTTTTAATATTATTATATTTGTTGTGATGAACTATCCAGTGGAATATCCATGGCAATTTACAGATCACAGAGAAAGGTTTTGTTCCTTCTACCTCTGTTTATGCACTTGTATTCCTTTGAACATTTTTCTGCACAAATAAATGAACCAAGAAAAATATAGAACAATTAATATATTCCATTCACAATGTAAAAATCCAATCAAAACAAAAAATACATAGAGAAATTGTTCTCCTCCAAGAGACTGAGTGACGAAAGATTCTAGAGGAGTGATGATATTCATTAGATAGTTGCCGGAAGGAATTCCCGGCCCCACATTGCCACCAGAATGACCGAAATTACTTACCATGTCAACAATCATATTACTACACCAAATAAATTGAATGTTGCAAATTATTCATTGCCATCATAGTGCCCATGTTCCAATACTCCATTTCTTTCGTTGTTTGTAGAGGACCCTTGGTTCTCACTTGCATGAAAACTTTCTTTATAAACAAAACATTCCCTAAGAACACTATCGCTATTACAAAATGGCTAATTAGTTACTAAAAAAATGACATATAAACGACCATTTTTTAGTTGCTGACCAATAGTGCCTAATTTATAGTATTTTATAATGTGACCAACTTTTAGTCGTATTTAGCTTAGTCATTAATTGGTCGTCTCAAATTTATCGTTTAGTAGTATATTTAGTCATAAATTTTGTCATAAATTTCATTTATTTAGTCATTAATTTCCACAGTTAATGACCAAATACACAACAAAATATACTACTACATGATCAACTGAGAAAACCAATTAATGGCCAAAATATTGGTCGCGTTATAAGATACTTTAAATTAGCTATTAATAGTCATATATATGAAAATGTTAGTCATCATTTGAAACCAATTAGTGACCAAAGAAATATGACTAAATTTCAGTCTTGTTATAAGATACTATAATAGTCGTACATATGCAAAATTTAGTCATCATTTGTACTCACCAATTTATCGTTTACAGTAGTAATTTATCTTTTTTTAGTAGTTTTGTATTCATTATATAAATGGTCGATTTAGTAGTTTATATTCATTTCATTTTCCTTCATTAATAATCATTATAAATGACTAATTTAGTTGTATATTCATTTTATTTATGTTCATCACTAATCAATATAAGCTACTAATTTAGTATTTTTATATTGATTTATATGTTCATTATTGATCAACATAAATTAATTAGTATTATTTTGTGACCAAAAAATTAAAAATAAAATCATAAAATGTGGATTTAGTCTAATATGAAAATTCAAAATTACATATGTTAATTAAATAATAAATAATATCAATTACAACTATAAATAACTTCAACCACATAAATAATATTATATGAAATTTCAAGTATTGCAATATGAGTTTCCAACTAAATATTGGTTGGACTACAGTTTACACAAAATATTGTTTCATCACTTCAAAACATTATCGTTGTGTTTCCACGGAATTGTAGGAGAATTCACCAACTCTAAAGGCATCACCATCAATTTTATGTGTGTGTCTCATGTGGGATATTGGCTTTAAGATTATTACTAGACTAGTTCTCTTCTCTCTCACACTTTTTGCATTTGTCACTCCAGTTTTATTATTTTCTTCTTTCTTCAATTCATATTTGGGTATCATTGTGGGAATGGTCATACTCTTGCTTTTTTCCATATTCCATAGCTCCAAAGATTGCAATCAAACACAGTAAATATCAAAAAATCACATATCTCAATCACAACGTCTATCATTACCGAGTCTTATAAGGAAAAATTTCATATTAAACAAGTGTTTTGAAGTCAAATATCGAACATGACTAACCTGATAACATCCAATTACCAAAATTTTTGGATAGCTTTGATTAAAGACACATTAATTGAATTTATTTCCAATACAGCCTATTCATGTACACATTCACATTCTTTTCCATAACAAAAATACCATACCCTAATAGAATCCTCACTTACAGCTGCAAAATATTCTCCACTTTTATCCCAGTAAATTGAGTACACATGCCTTGTATGCCTCTGAAATAATAAATATATTAAATATACTAATCATTTCCAAACCTTTATTTATCTAAATATGAAAAAGGTTTACAATCACTAAATATATTTCTAGAAACAAATTTAAAAAATTAGAAGACACACATGTGGAAACGGAAAATATCTTAAGTTAACCAATTTTAGCAAAAATAAGAGAATCAACAAACCCTAAATCTTCATCCAATATTACTTGCAAGTTTAGTGTGCATAACAAAATACTGACTGTGAATGCAAGATAACACAAAATGTACTTGTAAATAATTCGAATTATGCTCAGTATCAACATAAAAACTTGATACAACATTTTCTGCAGTGGCTACAAGAATTTTTCTAACTCTTGTTTGAAATCGCACTTGACTCATACGACCTTGTGAAGTAAGTGAAATCAAGAATAATTCTTTCAAAATTTAATGTGTAAAAAATCTTATCTAGCATAGTGCATTCATTGTGATTAATTATACAGCTAAAAAAAACTTATACTTCATAAATTGTCCACCTTAAAAGTTCTTGTGCAAATGCTCTGATTAACACTATAATAATGCATTTCATTTTATCCATCGCAAGAGTAGATAAAGTCATTGTATGGATGGAAATCAAAAGAAATAACAATTCCTAAATGACTAGTAAATGATCTCAATTAATAGCTTGGTTGTAACAAATAACAATATGTTAGAATGATTTGACCTGTCTAATACAAGATTTGAGAGAAACCACTCTTAAAGAGATAATTCCCATTAAGTAAATGCTTGGATGAAATTAACTTATAATGGACATCCTACACCCAAATAACATAAAATTAAAATGCTTGCATGTGCCAAGAGGTACCAAAGCAGCCCAACCAATGAAATAAACAACAAGTGCTAGATGGCTATCATCTAGAAACTAGTGTATTTAGAATTTCTTTAAACCAAGGTTAGTATTTTTGAAATGGTAAATCAAGAAAGAAATTTATTTTCATATTGAATGGAAAATTATTCTTGAATTTATAACAAAATAAATGCTAATATTTGGAGGAAAACAAAATTATAATCTCATTATGTCACAAAAATACAAGAGAAAATGGAAAAGTCAAGCATCATTTAGTGAGAGGATTGTTTGTCTTCAAAGTTTAAGAGGACAATAGTATTAGAAAATTGCAACAATATATCAAATATTCCGCTAATATCTCAAGCAAACCTATCATGCAAGGCCCTTGATTGTTATAAATACACAACAATATATCAAATGTTCTGCTAAGACCTGAAAACATTTATCTCACAAATCCCTTAATGGGAATTATTTGAGAGGGATAACTGAACCATCTTTTAATTTTAAAGGTAAAGAAATACTTGACATCCAATTACCAAAATTTTTGGATATTTTGGATGAAAGACACACGAATGGAATTTATTTTCACTACAACTTGGTTCATGCACACATTCACCTTCTTTTCCAGAAAGAAAAGAGCATACCCTAATAGAATCCTCACTTACAGTCACAAAAAATTATCCACTTGTGTCCCAAAAAAATGAGTGCATAAGTTTTGTATGCCTCTGAAATAATAAACATATTAAATATACTAATTATTTACAATCCTTTATTTATCTAAATATGATCAATTTTTACAGCCACTGAAGATATTTCCATAACATATTTAAAAAATGAGAAGATACATGCATCACATGTGGAAACTATAAATACCTTATGTAAACCAATTTAATTAAAAATTTCAAAATATTCATCCAATATTACTTAGAAGTTTAGTGTGCATAACAAAATACTAAATGTGAATGCAAGATAACACAAAACATACCTGTAAAAAATGTAAAGTGTGCTCAATCTCAACATCAAAAATTGATACAAGATTTTCTGCCATGGCTGCAAGAAGTCTGTGAACTCCTGTTTGAAATCACACTTGACTCATACCACCCTGTGAAGTAAGTGAAATAAAGAATAATTATTTCATAATTTAATGTGTACAACATCTCAACTAGCATAGTGCATTTTTTGTAATTAATTACATAGAGCTAAAAAACATATAATTTATAAATTGGCCACCTTAAATATTCTTATGCAAATGCCCTAATTAACACTACAATAACACATTTCATTTTCTCTATCACAAGAGAAGAGAAGATCATTGTTTGGATGGAAATCAAGAGACAACAGTTCCTAAATGACCAGTAAGCTTTCACAATTAATAGCTTGGTTGTAACAAATAAAAATATGTTAGAATGATTTGACTTGTCTAATACAAGATTTGGGAGAAACCACTCTTTAAGAGAGAATTCCCATTGAGTAAATGCTTGGATGACATCAACTTATAATTTACATCCATCTCCACCCAAATTATTATCAAAAATTTAAATAAAATAAATTCAAATGCTTGCGTGTGCCAAGAAGGTACCAAAGAAGCCCAATCAAGGCAAGCAGCAACAGGTGCTAGACGGTTATCATCTAGAAACTAGAGTACTTAGAATTTATTTAAACTGAGGTTAATATTTATGAAATTTTTAATCAAGCAATAAATGTATTCTCACATTGAATGGAATATTTTTCTTGGATTTATAATTAAAAAATTCTAAGATCCGGAGGCAAACAAAACTATCAGCCCATTATGTCACAAAAGTACAAGATAAAATGAAAAATCCAAGCATCGTTTTGTGAGAGGATGAATTGTTTGTATTAAGAGGACAACAATATTGGAAAGCTGCAAAAATATATCAAATATGCTTCTAAGATCTCAAGAAAACCTATCATGCAAGGCCCTTGATCATTAAAAATATGCAATAATATATCAAATGTGTTGCTAATATCTGAAGAAAACCTACCTTGCAAGTCCCTTAATGGGAATTATTTGAGAGGGGATAATTGAACCATCTCTTAATTTTTAAAGGTAAAAAAATACTTGACATCCAATTACCAAATTTTTTGTATATACTGGATGAAATAACAATGAATGGAATTTATTTCCACTATATCTTAGTTCAGTACATGTTCACCTTGTTTTCCAAAATGAAAAGACCATACTATAGCCACAAAATATTCTCCACTTGTATCCCAACAACCTGAGTGTATGAGCTTTGTATGCCTCTGAAATTATAAATATATTAAAGATACTAATGATTTCCAAGCCTTTCTTTGTCTAAATCCGATAAATGTTTACATCCACTAAAGATATTTCCAGAATATATCCAAAAAAATTAGAAGATACGAGCATTACATGTAGAAACTACAAATACCTTAAGTAAACCAATTTAAGCAAAACTAAGAGGATCAAAAAACTCAGAATATTCATCCAATATTACTTGGAATTTTAGTGTGCATAACAAAATACTGAATGTGAATGAAATATAACATAAACATGCATGTAAAGTATGAAAATACTACTCAGTGTCAACATCAAAAATTGGTACAACATCCCTTGCAGTGGCTGGAATAAGTCTGCCAACTCCTGTTTGAAATCGCACTTGACTCAAACCACCCTGTCATGTAAGTGAAATACATAATAAGTCTTGTAGAATTAAATGTGTATAACATCTCATATAGCATAGTGCACTCATCGCTATTAATTACTCAGAGATAAAAAAACATATAATTTATAAATTTCCCACCTTAAAATTTCTTGTGAAAATGCCCCGATTAACACTACAATAACTCATTTCATTTTCTCCGTCACAAGAGAAGAGAAGATAATTGTTTGGATGGAAATAAAGAGACATAGCAGTACATAAATTACCCATAAATTTTCTCAATGAATATCTTGGATTTAACAAATAATAATATGTTAGAATGATTTTTCTTGTCTAATACAATATTTGGGAGCAACAACTCTTTAAGAGAGAATGTCCATTGAGTGATTGCTTGGATGAAATCAAATTATAACGGCCATCCTCAACCCAAATATATTATCAAAAATTAAAATAAAATAAAATTCAAATGCTTGCATGTTCCAAGAAGGTACCAAAGCATCCCACTCAATGAAAGTAGCAACATGTGCTACACAAATATCATCTAGAAACTATTCTACTTAGAATTTATTTAAACCAAGGTTAGTATTTCTGAAATGGTTAATCAAGAAGGAATGTATTTTCATATTGAATGAAAAAATTTTCTTGAATTTAAACAAAAGAAATTCTAATATCTAGAGGAAAACAAAATTATAATTCCATTATGTCGCAAAAATATAAGAGAAAATGAAACATACAAGCATCATTTTGTGAGAAGATGAATTGTTTTTCTTCAAACTTTAAGAGGACAACAATATTAGAAAGTTGCAATAATATATCAAATATTCCACTAAGATCTCAATAAAACCTATCATGCAAGGCCCTTGATCATTAGAAAGACACAACAGTATACCAATTGTGCTGCTAAGATCTGAAGCAAACCTATTTTTCATGTCCTTTAATGGGCATTATTTGAGAGGGGATAATTGAACCATATCTTAATTTTTTAAGGTAAAAAATACTTGAAAAAAGGAAAAACACATGAATGGAATGAAAATGTGCCATAAAAGGCTATTTCACGAATTTTTCTTGTTAGAATCTCTCTCTATTCATGGTGAATTATGTTGAAACCTAAATAAGTTAACTCTATGGAATCTATTATTTTATTGTCTTCCTTGTTCAATGTTTCCCAGGCATGTACCGGAAGTTTCAAATATATAAAGCAACAATAAATAGATTGTTCCCATCTAACACGCGTACAAAGATCAAACATGTGAAGTTTTTCAAGATTGATATTTTTCTTTAGAAATAAATAATAAACTAGGGCATATATCATTAAGAACAACAAATATTGACCCACTTATGTTTGTTTGGAAACATTTTCTTATGAACACATGATTGATTACCTATAAGTTAATATCTGTATCAGAAGAAGAAAAGGGGAAATGAATTGTATACTAACATTGATGAACTATAAGTTAATATCCATATCAGGAGCAGGAAAGGGGAAATTAATTGCATATTGACATTCTCTGCATCCCAAAACCTGATTGTTTTATTGAATGATGATGTAGCCAAGTGAGCTGAGTTGGAACTAAAACACACATCAATTAATAATTTATGCTCTTCAAGGGTACTTTCAACTCCCAGTGTTATCCCTCTCCACCATATACTTAGCCCACTCTACCATATATGTAAAAGCCGCCCCAAATAGCTCTGCCATCTATATATATATATAAGTATTCCACCATAGGCTAAGGTTTCAATAATATATGCACCATAGATATGAAGCTTAGAATATAAGAATTCGAATTTAGTCCAAGGTTGGATGGGTCCACACTAGAGGGGACATGCGGTGGCCTCTGGTTGCACCATGTATCTAGCTCTGTTTGGACTACTCCAACCTAAAAAAAAATCTCATTCATCCTTATAATAGGAGGAAAAAAATTTCAATTCCCAAGCATCATTAGCGAATCTGACTGTGACACTTGTCACAATGTCATTAGATGAAATTGGAGAATATTCCCTGGATATTCCTAAGATGATGACTGGACTGCCAAGTCATCAATATGTCATTGTTCTGCACATTTTTTACCTGTTTGGGAAAACGGACAACAAGTCATAACTTCTTCATCCGGAGTCTGATTTGGAAGAAACGAATTGCGTTGGAATCCTGGCGACGAGCTCTTTTATTCATATATATGTCAAAACTTGTTCTATATTATTGAATAAACCTGCAGTTGATTTTTCATCGTCATCTCACCTTGTATCTAACAAGGTGGGAAGTGATTGTCATATATAATCTTTAAATCCACATCAAGCAATCCTAAGCCACAACTTCCCATACCAGCTGCAGAGTTGTAGCCAAAGACATAGAAGTTCAAGCGAGCCATACCAAATTTAGATTTGTATCCTGAGCATGCCTTTGGTTGATGGACAACCTTAAACCATCTATGTGGGGTTGTTACCTCATTTTTCAGGTTGAAATTCTCCCTCTTCAAATAATTGGGGACACTTCGTCTAGCAAAATACTTCAGCTTCTTGTCAGTTTTGGAAGAGTTCCAAGAATTTCATTAATCATTCCAAAGTTGGTGGTCATCTTTAAACCACTACAGGTTGATACCTTCCTTTTTAGGTTGATTTTCTCCCTTTTTATGTAGTTTGTATACCTCCCTTCCTCCAGGTTGAAGGTCTCCCTCTTCAAATCATGAGGAGCACTTCCTCTAGAAGAATACTTGGGCTTCTTGCCAGATTTGGAAGATTTCTATGAACTACACTTAGATTTCCAGAGGTGGTGGTTAGCTTAAACCACCTCCTTATACCAACATTTCAGAGAGCACATTCATCCTAGTGCTTCCATGCATATTTTTTCAAATTGTGTATTATAATTCTCTTCTTAGACTCATACATACCCCTTCGAATTAAGGGGGGGAATGTTGGACACCTAACCCTCTAAGGTTTGGTGTGTAAGTAGAACAGTCAAAAGGATTCCAATATACCAATTGGAATATGAAACCAAGGGTCACTGGACTTGTATAAATGTGTATATCATGTGAATAGTAAATTTATTCAAAGCTTATCATTCATATTTTTTTCTTCTCCATGTGTGTGTCTAACAAAGGTGTAATGAAAAAGGAAAAGGGAGAGGTTTTCTTTTTCATAATTACTTATTGGCCTTCAATGAGGCAACTCTCATTTTTTTCCCTTTGGAATTTATGAGATAGGTACAATAACTACTAAAATAAGGCACAAAAAATATCGTTGGTTTTTCCCAAAATGGTAAGGGAAATGAGGCCCTTCAACTCCTTTGGGAAATTGGAATGGAAGGCTTCCAGCCTAACCAAATCACCATGATAGGTGTTCTCTTTACATGTAATCATTTTTGGCCTAGTGGATGAAGGTTACCACTATATTAATTGTAAGAGTACTAGAGATCGTTCCATCACACCTAAGATAGATTAACATGCTCATATTTTCATGTACAGAATCTATATGAGGTAGAGGTATTTATTTATGTCATTCCCTTTGCACTTGACATGGTTATTTTGGCATCCCTATGTGTTGTTTGTATGTATCATGTCAATGGGGAGAGAATTTAATGTAGAATACACGTTTGAGCTGGAACCTTAAGTTTTCACAACATATATTGTTCTATTCAACAAGTGTATTTTAGTTTTTATATGGGTTTAGGTTTGAAATGAAATAAATGTGATGGATGAAATTGAAGTGAAAAATGACTAGCCAGGATGTGGTTGGATTGAGGTCAAAAGTAAGGTTCATATACTCCTTGTGGGAGACCAATCTTACCCACAGTCCAAATTATATCATATTAGAAAGCCTAGTTGGTTGTAATACGATAAGCTTTATAGCCCTACCAAGTATGAAACTAAGTTAATATTACATCATAACCAATTACCCCATGCCTTTTATGTATACTCATGATATCTTAGGGAACGTTACTTATACCTGATGTACATGCCTTTTCCAAGCTAAAATACAATACCATTACAGTATGGAGCATCCTCACCCTTGAAGGTGTAATGAAAAAGGAAAAGGAAGAGGTTTTATTTTTTATAATTACTTGTTGGCCTTCAATGATGGAACTCTCATTTTGAAGGGCCTCATTTCCC
The DNA here is from genome assembly GCA_034641835.2 of Pinus albicaulis. Taxonomy (NCBI): domain Eukaryota; kingdom Viridiplantae; phylum Streptophyta; class Pinopsida; order Pinales; family Pinaceae; genus Pinus; species Pinus albicaulis. Next base: position 662,568,608 of record CM076576.1, on the reverse strand, counting down.
TTACAATAAGGCACATAAAATATATTTGGTTTTTCCCAGAATGGTAAGGGAAATTAGGCCCTTCAAATCCTTCAGGAAATGGGAATGACACGCTTCCAACCTAACCAAATCACCATGATAGGTGTTCTCTTTACATGCAATCATTTTGGGCCTGGTGGATGAAGGTTACCACTATATTAATTCTAGGAGTAAAGATATTTCCATCACACCTAAGACAAATTACCATGCTCGTATTTTCATGCAGAGAATTTAGATGAGGTATAGGTATTCACTTAAGTCATGCCCTTTGGACCTGACATGGTTATGTTGGAATCCCTATTTGTTGCTTATATGGATCATGTCAATGGGGAGTGAATTGACTGCAGAATACATGTTTGAGATGGAACCATAAGTTTTCACGGCATATATTGTTCTTATTAACATGTATATTGTAGTTTTTATATGGGTTAAGGTTTGAAATGCAATAAATGTGATGGATGATATATATTTTGGGTTGTCATTAGTGCCTACGACCTAATTCTTCTTCATAATCAGAAGGGAAAACTTTGGAAGTATCAGAAAAAAAGATTTTTATTTCCATCAGATTCAAGAAAAGAATTTGAAAATGTATCTTTGAAGAAGGTAATGATCAGTGGATCTCAGAATACAGATACTAATCTTGGCTCTATCCCCAATTCATCAAATGGATTTGAAACTGTCACATGCAATATTGTAGTTATAGGTGCCACTAGAAAACTTAAAATTGAAGATATTGTTGCTGAGGTGCAAAATTATCGGATGGGCGGTGCTAAGCCATTGACATCCCTAAATGAAACAAAGTGTGGTGGATTAGAATGAATTTTAGCTAGTTATTGCTCAACCCATTGTTTCTCAAACAAATGGAGTAATTATGCCACATGAAAAAAATGGTCCACCCTGACATGATCATGGAGAAGATACTGTGATCATAAATAGGGTTGAAATAGGAACTACAACGTCATTTGAATATTTCAAAGAGGCAGTTACCATGTTTAGAGGAAATTTTTATTGGAAATCAAAAATCATTTTTAACATGGAGAAATGTCATTTTGTTAAGGTTTAGCTTCATAGGTTGCAAAAAGAGTGACCCTGAGTTAAAAAAAAAAAACTTAGTGCAGTATAATATGTGAAGGAACAAGTACTGAAGGAGCTAGACAAAATAAAATTATGTAACCTTGTTCGAGCTACGAAGGGATAATCTGTGTCAACATAGGCCTATTCAAGGCATTTCCAAGGATAGAGAGGGTCTACTAGTGAGGTATGGGAAGCAAACAACCTTGAAACCATATAGGAGGAATGCAACCCACCTTCAAGTGTCATTTTGTGGCAAGAAAAATTTTTAATGGGTAAATGTTTGGGGCAACAAAATAGCCCTGAGGCCAAATCTAAGGCAACAACCCATTGTCAAATGCTAGTGCAAGAATATAGAATTTGGACAACATATATCCAAATAAACCCTTTGTGAAAATGAGATTTTTCTTAAACCTTACTAAGTTTGACCATTGAAAACTACCCCGTAAGAGTTCTTTATCACACCAGTCGATACATAATATCAATGCTTCAATATTGAAGTTTTTTTGACATCAGTTGGTTTATCTGAGATGGAAAATGTGGCAGAAAAGCCTCCTGAGATCTGGTTTGGGGTAGTGAAGGAATATTTGGGGAAGCATAGACTAGTTCAAGTATTTTTGGAGCAACAACTCACATTTTCTAAGGAAATATCTCGACTAGGGCTTAATTTATGCCATAAGGCAGATTTGTGGTAGCCATTGGACAGTGGCAGCAAAGAGTAAATGAAATCAGGCTTATTCCTGAGGCTTAAGGTTAGACTAAAAGTATTAGGATAATAGGGTTTGTTAATGCAGTACCAATTATTGTGTATGTAAAATTGTAGTGTGCAATTTGGAAGGATTATGGGTTTATAACCCATTATGTACTATTGTATTGGTTTCATGCATATCAAAGGTTGGTATAATTTCATGTTCATTACATTATTTATTGTATTCAATATTGTCTCTATTTTCAAAAATTGAAAGAACATTGTGATACTAGTTAAAATACAAATCTTGTCATGTGCTCTTGTTAATCCTAAGAGAAATTTTTCCCTAAGGGATACTACACATACAGTGTAAAGACAACGTGGTAGCATTAAAGAAATTCCTAGAAACAAACTCAAAGTAGATAAAGAGAAAGAAGTGAATAACTAAGTACCCAAATATCTAGCCAAGATAAAATATAAAATAAGGTGCAATTCCTAGAAACTATAAATGCAAAAAAAAAAAAAATGTCAAGCTTTATGGAGGGTAGCACTAGCACTAGTTCTTAGAGTTACATCTTTCAATAGAGTTCAATCTAGAGCTAAAGCTAATTTTGGCTACCAAGGATGTGTTAGGAGGCAACAATAAAAAATCTTCAATAGGGCTAGAAATACTTGTAAAGGTACCAATGCATAACAAACAATATCCTATGATGAGTAAATGACACTTAGAGGACCTGACCATATGATCAAAGAACAAGCACAATAAAATGGAATCCTAACTCCCCAGACATTCAAGGTTGTGGGAAAGAGATTTTTGATAGAAACCCAGTTGCTCAAGCAACCCTAAGGGGTGAGGCATTGGACAAGGGCAGTTTATAATGGATCTATATATGTTGAGAAATATAGCTTGGACAGAACTTCCACATATGTTCAGGGTGAATGTTTTGGATGTACTATATTTATATGTTGAGTCTAAAGTATATTTATTCATTAATGGCTTACACTATAAGATTAATCTCAATCATAAATCTCACCAAGAGATTAGGGTTTTGGTAAATCATGGTTTCATCGAAAATTAAAAAGAAAAATCAAGATAGAGTTCAAACAAAATTCTCATTAGACATGGAAAATAACTAAAAGAGAGTGATAGAGTGGAGCACATTAGCTAGGAGAATAATTACCATACCAAAAAGGCTATACAGTAAATACGCACAACCATACAAATCTATATAGCATCATATTGTATTGAATTGCAAGTCATACAACCATACAGCAAGGTGTGTAATACCAATTGGTGTTTGCTCGGTTCCCTACACAGTGTACCTCTTTAGCAGGCCATACAACTCAAGTTGGGGTGTATTTGTTTACCCTACAACTACTAGGATTTAGTAGTTATGGAGATTGCATTGTTATCAATATTTATTTGAATGATAAGAATATTTGACAAAGAAAATTACATGCATATGTTTGAATTATTTTATGCTTCTTTTATTTACTATTTTCAGTGACTATGTTATTCTTGCAAGAGTTATTTGATTAACGGAATATTAGGATATTGATCACCTAGGAATAGGTAAAGGTATCAAATATTTTCTCTAATTGAGATTCTCAAGGGTTTCAAAGGTTGTGCTCACCTATTTACAGGATCTAGAATTTTTTGCAATAGACCTTAAGAATGACATCAACTAATCTCATATTTGAGAACATATTGGAAGGCGCCTCAAATTTACTATCTTAGACATGGTCAAATATGTTATGCCTAAAGATCCACAATAGTTCACAGCTTAAAAGAAGGAACTGAAGGCAAAGAAAATGATTATGGAAATAATAAAGGATTATTTGATTCCACACATAACCATGAATAAATTACAGTTACGACTACCTCTCATGGAAATGGTCATAGATGAATGACTTACTTAACACAGTTGAATCTCAAAAATTATATCTAATGAATAAATCAATTAAAATATGTTCCACACCCTGGTTGGGCTCTACCATACAAAGTCTCTTTCTATAGGACCTTGGATTCCTCATTACAACAAGGATGATTTAATTTATTCCTCCTTGCAATTGAGATATTGCATCCAAGTTTGGTGTATAATAAATTTAAGTATTTACACTATGTATCACTAGTTAAACGTAGGAAAGTTTCTAAGTTTCCCTTTTGTATATATACATATATACCCATCCCAATAATGGCCAATTGACAATGTGCCTTTGAAAAATGTTCAACTAAACCCTCAAAAATAACATATATATTTATTCATGGAATATAAGTAAAGTATTTTTAAGTGAAACTAAGAATTCTTAATTTTATTTACACATCAAGAAAGTTGACCCTTCTCGATGCTTGATCAATCCAAGATTAAGATGGATGTAAGCATGATTCCAATGGGTGCTTGGTAAGTAAACAATGGGGGATCTTGGTATATGAAATTAGCCTAGTGATTGTTTTCTACTCTAAAAGAGCACAAATAAAGGGTTTAGGTTGACCTTGGTGATGATTCCAAGTACCGAGTAGCATGGTTTGGTATTATTCCATTTCAACTCTAGTCAAGTTACCTTTCAGACTTTAATGTTGTTTTTTTTTGTTCCAATTCTCAAGAAGAACCTAATTTCAGTGTTCAATAATGGAGTATAATGGCTATATAGTAGTGAACCAATAGTTCCTCATTAGGCTCATTGAGTCTAACCGAAAAGAATCCCAAGTGATAGGGGTAACAAACTTCAATCTATAAAGGTTTCCCCTGTCAAAACCTAGTTCACAACATTGACAAATTTTGTGAGGTGTGGCACAAGAGGATAATGCACCACATCATAAATCATTTCCTGTTATGAGGGAGATAGTCTCGTGTCTTCTAGATTTCAACATTTGTGCAATAGGTTGCATGAAGAAGGTGCACATTTTGAAAACATGCCAAGGCTACTTTCCCAAACAACAAGCATAAAACTAGGAAATCATACCTTAAAATTGATTGGGAAATAAACCTAGTCTTCAATACAAAACAAGAATTGTGATTATAATATGGATATGTACCAAAGATATAATTCACACCACGTGTAATTCCATGCTAATAATCACAAAAAATCTTTATAATCTGAAATAAAGTGAGTGCACTATTCAACACAAAACAACATTGTCAATCACCCTCGTCCAATACATCAATTAGTCAGCAATGTAAGGTACTCTTAACAAGGTATCAAACTATCATCCCCATAGCCCAGCCACTCGTTGAATAAATCATGATGGTTGGAAAAATAAGTTTCACATTTGTGGTGAATTAAATCAATGTATCGAGATGTTGGTAGACTATTTGGCTTCGTCAATTTTATGAAATAAAGAAGTATTTTGTGCTACATACGAAACTATAATTTAAAACTTTAATAATGTGTTCTATTTGAAATTTGAATTATGTTTCTTTATTTCCTATTTTCCACTATAATGAAATGTAGTTTAATTTTCTTTCTTATTTTTTGTAGAATTGTTGTGGCTAAATTACAGTGCAAAATCACCAAATTTATAGAAATTTTCTATTCTAGTACTCAACCAAAATTATAGCACTTCAATATGAAAACATAGTTGGAGTGTGTTTGAAAGAAAGGAAAAACTCAAAGAAGCACAACAGGTTAGAACCTAAACTAATAAATTATGATAATTATACTTCATGGCCCTCTAATATTTTCATGACCCTCAAAACTCACTAAATGTATTATGATCATCTTATACGTTGGTTTTCCCACATATTAACGATTTGATATATTCCCACTACAATATTTGACCGTGGGTGAGAAAAATAGTAAATATACTTGATACATACACCATTTCCTTGGGAAATATTAATATGTAGAAGTGGAGGGTGAAGTAAAAGGTACCTATTATGGAGAAGGTAAATACGTGGTTAGATGAGGAGAAATAGAAACAAGTATAGTTGGTAGGGGAAGCAAAACAAGAGTAGGGGGGAAGAATTATTTGACATCAAAAAGGGTGATGTGGCAACACAACACCACTTTCTACATGGATTAATAAATCCACACAAATCAATCGACATCACACAAATGATATTGGGCCTTTTAGTGGAAAACAGACAAACCATGACCTTTTCCTGGAATAGGGAGAGAGATATTTGATGTTACATAGCTAGCTACTAGATTTTCAATTGTAGATGATTCATGATGATGATATACGTTTAGATATTAAATGTCATTGAATTTTGGTTGTCCACTTTTGAATCATTGATTGGAAAGTTATCAAGGTTCAGGATTAAGTATCAACTTTGATGTATCATTTTTTATTTGGCATCCCCTGCATCATATGTATGGATTTTTTTCCATATTCATGTGTTGGAATGTTTATTTGAGATTTTTGGTTTATATGTTACAAAAAATGAAAAAAAACAAATTTATTTTGTATTTTTACTTTCCATATATTGTTGATTTTGCTAATTTTTTCACCAACGTTGCTAATAAGTTGTATTCCAAAACATCGCCATTTTTTTCCAATGCCAATTTTTCACAATGATCCTAACAGTGCCTTTCTAGATGACTATTGGTTCATAGATAATGCTTAGATAGTTATCTACAAGCTTTGGATTAAGGATCACATGACAAACTAGAAGAAGCCTTTAATGATTATCAAAGAATGGGAGGATATTTATCATCAAAATTTTCATTAACTCAATATGTTGTTATCATATAGCCATACTTTATAAATAGTTTGTTGAATTTCAGGAAAAAAAATTGGCATATTGGTTTGAGCTAAAAAAATCACTGTATGATATGTTGGCTAGAAATTTCACACAGATTTTGCAAAAGCCTTACGGAAAGAACCAAAATATGCCATAATGTGTGCTATGGGTAGTGAAGGAATCAAGATTTTTGTAAATTAGGTTAAGAAAGAGTATCCTTCTCAGAGGCAGAAGATGGTCTTCATGTTACCACAATGTATCTGAAGGTTTTTGTCTCTTTATGCTTATTGCTAGAGAGTAACTGCTTATTGCTAGAGTAATGGATTGACTCTATGTTGAGATTTTGTTGGCTAAAATCTCTTGGATATGCCAACAATAGGTTTTTTTGCAAAACGGATGGCATCAAATCAGCATGAGGAGATATTCTATCCTAGTTTAGTGTGATAGAATTAATTATTCAGTTTCTTCTCTCTTCTATAAATTGTAAGCCTGTAGAGGCAAAATATATGAGATGTGAGGTGTGTGGAAGAGGAAGTGAAGATGTGAAAATTTTCTGTTGTAATTTCCTGTTGATGAATAATATTGTCGGTACCTTTGTTTGGTGGACGTAGCCCAGATTGGTTGGGTGAACCACGTTAATTCTTGTCTTCATGTTTGATTTCTATGTGTGTGATTTTTAGTTTTTCCGTTGCGTTATCTCTAACAATTGGTATCGGAGCACAAGTTTTTTTATTTCAGAGGTAGATTTTGCTGATCCTATGACTTTGGAGATTGTGAGACCAAAACTGCTCTTGATCTGCATTAACAAGTTTCCTGAGGAGCGTTGTGTGAGACGTTCTCTACTCTTACAAATCGCAAGACAATCTTAGCATATGAGGTGGCAGAGATAGATGTATACGTAGATGCACATGGTATCAGTGCCTGGAGGGAGTTTGAATTTGTTTCTCCTAAGCGTTAAGAAAATTGATGTGGCTTGGAAAGATGCCAAGCCGTGGGCTGTGCATATAATTTGACTCTGCATGGACTGTAAAACCATTGGACCGTGAGTCCATTTCTTTCTTTGGAAAATCGTGAGATCGTGAATTGGACGAGCCAGGAGTTGGGTTGTGAATGATATGGTGAGGAGCGCAGAGCGCCGGAGTGAAGGAAAAATGGAGGAGCTTTTGTTTTTGATGTGCGTGCAAAACCGTGGACTAATGTTTGGTAAATGCCATTTAAATCAATTTTGAAATGCCAATATATCAATTTATTAAAATTCCAATATCAATTTATTTAAATTTTTGATATACTGTGAATGTTGGAGGAATTATATCGATTTATTGAAATTTTTGATAGATGGTGGCAATATATCGATTTATTTTTTGATATATGGTGGCACTTTATTGATTTATTTAAAAGTTTGATATATGCAATTGTGTAGGGCCTAGGGCCTAGGGCCTAGGACTAAGTTTTTTCGACAGTGGAAAGGTGGCATGTTTGTTTATGAGAGATGTCAATTTTCCGAAAAAGTTTCGGTTTGTAGGCGAAATTAATTGCAAGTTTGAAAAAGAGAATTTTTTATCAAATTGTTAATTTGATTAAAAAAGGAAATTAAGGATCCATAGAGAAGAGGTTGAGTTAAACTTGGCAAAAACTCAAAGTGCTCGGTTTGAGATCGAGAAGTTTAATGGGAGGAATAACTTCGAGATCTGGAAAGTGAAGATGCATGATCTACTCGTACAACAAGGTGTGGCGAGGGCACTTTTGGGAAAATCCAAACAACCTTTCGCCATGACAAATGATGAATGGAGTGACATCGATGACAGAGCATTGAGCGGCATACGATTGTGTCTGGAAGATGATGTTTTATTTAACATCGTGTCAGAGAAAACTAATGTTGGTTTATGGACAAAGTTAGAGAAATTGTAAAGGACGAAATCCTTAACCAACAAGATTCTTCTAAAAATACAGTTGTACATATTACGCATGAAGGAAGGTACATCAATAAATGATCATTTGAATACCTTTAATACTCTCTTGGTGTAGTTAGATAGCATAGAAGTAAAACTTGATTCAGAAGATAAAGTTGTAACTTTATTATGCTCGTTGCCTGAGTCATGGGATCATTTTGTTACTTCTATAAGTCTTAGTTCATCAGAAACCCTTGAATTTGATGATGTTGTTGGAGCTATGTTGTCTGAAGAAACCAGGAAAAGGTAAAATTTAGAAACCTCTACATCAGAAGCAATGATGGTTAGAGGTCGATCTAAAGAAAAACGCTTCAGTCAGAAGAACAATTCTCGGTCAAAATCGAAAGGGAAGAAGAGTAAGCTAAAATGTTGGTTTTGCGGAAAATCGGGACATTTGAAGAAGGACTGTTGGACGAGACAGCAAACATACAAAGGACACTCTTCAACAGAAAATAAAGAGGCAAACACGACAAATACAGGTTCAGGTTCAGCATTAGGTTCAAGTATAAGTGATGAAGTTCTATTAGTTAATTTTTTAAATCATGATCAACATTGGCTATTAGATTATGGTGCGTCCAATCACATGTGCATTCATAAAGAGTGGTTTAAATCTTATAAATAAATCAATTATGGAGTTTTTTACATGGGTAATGATTTCTCATGTAATTTTGTGGGAATTGGAAGCATCCAGATTAAAATGTTTGATGGAACAAATAAAATCTTAACTGATGTAAGACATGTGCCTGAACTCAGGAAAAATCTTATTTATCTAGGAGTGTTAGACACAAATGGATATAAAAAATTTCTTCAAGGTGGAGTAATGAAAATTTACAAAGGAATCCTATTAGTAATGAAAGCAAAGAAGGTTGGAAATATTTTTCAGTTAGAAGGAAGAATAGAGTCAGATCATGCTTCTACTGTATCTAAAAACGACAGTGATTCTATTAGACTATGGCATTAATGGTTGGGCCATATGAGCGAAAGAGGATTAAAAATTTTACTTCCTAGTTTAAATTATTTTAAGTTAGATTTCTGCAAACATTGTATATATGGGAGACAAAGCAAGTAGAAATTTAAAACTGGAAAACATACTAGTAAGGGAATCCTTGATTATATCCATTCTGATGTTTGGGGTCCATCTCCTACAACCTCATATGGAGGATCATCATATTTTGTATCTTTTATAGATGACTTCTCTAGAAAAGTATGGGTCTACATGTTAAAAATAAAGTCTGATGTATTCACAGTTTTCAAGCAGTTTAGAGCATTAGTTGAAAATATCACTGTAAGAACCATTAAATGTTTAAGAACTAACAATGGTGGTGAGTTTACTTCAAATTCATTTGATAATTATTTTAAGGAAGTTGGGATCGAAAGACATAGAACTACTTCTTATACTCCTCAGTGAAATGGAGTTGTTGAATGCATGAACAGGACTCTTTTAGAAAGATCAAGAAGTATGCTTAGTAACGCCAATTTGCAGAAGGAATTATGAACAGAAGCAGTATCTACGGCTTGCTAATTGATAAATCGATCACCATGATCTGCAATAGGATGCAAAATTCCTCAAGAGGTATGGAAAGGTTATCCTTGTGATTATTCTAAACTGAAAGTTTTTGGATGTGATGCATATGCTCTAATTCCAAAACATCAGTGTTCTAAATTAGATCCTAAATCAAAAAAATATATCTTTGTTGGATATGGTGATGGGATTAAGGGATACAAGTTGTGGGATCCTACTACTCACAAGATCATCATTAACAGAGATGTTAAATTCAATGAATCTTCACTTGATAATCTAGATGTAGATAATAAATTGAAACATGAATATGTACCTAAGTTTCAACATATTCAGTTTGAAACCAGTTCAAATACTGATGATAGTCCAGATGAACAAGTTTCATATGCAGATCATGAACAAGTTCCTACAGATAATAACATTCAACAAATTGTGGAAGAACTAGAAACATCTTTAAGAAGGTCCACGAGAATCAGATGTCCTCCTAAAAGGTATGATGATTATGTTACTTCAATTACTTTAACCTCTAATGATGATTAACCTTTATTCTATCAGGAAGCTGTAGAAGGTTCTAACAGTGATAAGTGGAAAGAGGCTATGAAGGATGAGATGAAGGCATTAGACAAGAATGCCACATGGGATCTGGTAGAACTTCCTAAATACAGAAAAAATGTGGGATGTAAATGGGTTTACAAATTGAAAAGGGGTATTGATGATAAAGAAGACAGGTACAAAGCGAGGCTGGTCGCAAAAGGTTTTTCTCAGAAAGTAGGAATTGACTTTCATGAGATATTTTCACCAGTTGTTAAAATTGTTTCAATTCGGATTGTCTTAGCATTAGTTGCTTTACTTGATTTAGAATTACAACAACTAGATGTTAAGACTTCATTTTTACACGGAGATCTAGATGAAGAGATTTATATGGAACAACTTGAAGGGTTTTTTTAAAATCGCAACTAGAAATTTATCTGTAGGCTCAAGAAATCATTGTATGGTCTGAAGCAGTCACCTCGACAATGGTACAAGAAATTTGATTCTTTCATGATGAGCCAAAATTATATAAGAAGTGAATATGATCATTGTGTTTACTTTAAGAAATTAAGTAATGGCATATTCATTATATTAATGTTATATGTTGATGATATTCTTTTAGAAAGAAAAATCATAACTGAGATCAACAAGTTAAAGGCTCAGATGGCTAGAACGTTTGATATGAAAGATCTAGGAGTAGCAAGACAGATTTTGGGCATGGATATTTTCAGAGATATGAGTAATGGTAAGCTGTGGTTAGCACAAGAGAAGTATATTGAGAAAATACTCTTAAGGTTTGGTATGAACAAAGTGAAACCAGTTTCAGTCCCTTTAGCTTCCCATTTTAAGCTTTCTTCAAGTTATGTCCTAATACAAATGAAGAAAAGGAATATATGTCTCGAATACCTTATGATAATGTAGTGGGAACTTTGATGTATGCGATGGTTTGTACACGTCCAGACATTTCACATGCAGTTGGGGTTGTCAGTAGGTATATGGAAAATCCAAGGAAATAACACTGGGTAGCAGTGAAATGGATGCTTCGGTATCTGAGAGGCACAAGTGATTATTGTATCACTTATGATAGAAGTAGTGAATTTGTTTGCAGATATGTTGATTCCGATTTTGCAGGTGATTTGGTTAAGAGAAGGTCAACTTCAGGATATGTCTTTACTCTTGTGGGTGGAGCTATTAGATGGATGTCAAAGCTACAAAACATTGTTGCTTTATCCACTACAGAAGCAGAATACATAGCTTCTTCACATGCTTGCAAATAAGCGGTTTGATTGAAATGTTTGTTTGGTGAGTTTGGTAGGTTGCAAGACAACATCAATTTATTTTGTGATAGTCAAAGTGAAATTCACTTGGCTAAAAATCCAACCTATCATAGTAAATCAAAGCATATACCTATTAGGTACCATTTTGTAAGACAGGTTATAACTGAAAGGGGTGTCTCTCTTGAAAAAGTGCATACAAAGGAAAACTGTGCAGACATGTTCACGAAACCAATTTTATTAGAGAAGCTATGATGGTGTCTGGCTTCTCTTGGCTTGCAAAGAAAATAAAAATAATAAAGGAACGAGGTATCAGGTTAATTTTTGTCAAGGTGGAGATTGTTTAGATTTTACTGGCTAAAATCTCTTAGATATGCCAACAATAGGTTTTGTTGCAAAACTGATGGCATCAAATCAGCATGAGGAGATATTCTATCCTAGTTTGGTGTGATAGAATTAATTATTCAGTTTCTTCTCTCTTCTATAAATTGTAAGCCTATAGAGGAAAAATATATGAGATGTGAGGTGTGTGGAAGAGGAAGTGCAGATGTGCAAATCTACTGTTGTAATTTCCTGTTGATGAATAAGATTGTCGATACCTCTGTTTGGTGGATGTAGCCCAGATTGGTTGGGTGAACCACGTTAATTCTTGTCTTCATGTTTGATTTTTGTGTGTGTGAATTTTAGTTTTTCCGCTACGTTATCTCTTACACTCTATAGCGATAATTCAAAATCATCAATTTTATCTTTATCAAATATCAATTGTACAGTGTAGAAAGTGGCAACTAAATATAGGAGGACTTCCTAATCACCTTGTTGCTCAGATTGATACATTTGAGCAAATTTAAAATGAAAACTGTCAAAGTTGATGGTCTTCTTTCTCAACAGTTTTAACTCAGCATGCAAAATTTTTGAGAGATATGAGAAGATTTTATTTCACCCTTACAAAAAGGCCTACATAGGTGAATACCGTCATTGGGTAGATGGTCGACATTTGAATTTTGACTCTATGATAACCTTTTTTGCACAGTTTTTTTTTAAATTTTGACACATCAGATGAGGTCAGGTGTGTTGAGGAAGTCATGAAGTTCATTAAATCAACATTAAGTATCACACACTCTATTTTATTTTGATAGGTGATTTGGCCTTTCTACACTAGCATATACCCATATTAACCCTATAATTATCTAGCATTGTGAAGGATCAAATACATCAAGGTGTGAATATTTTTCAGAGTGAAAAAATTTGAGACTTCTACCCAAAAAAAAATTAATTCAAATCCCTTTCTACAATTGTTAGATGCAAGATTAAGATAAATGCATGTTGGTTTTCTTTTAGGTTTGTTTTTTTATTAGTTTTTCAGATTCTCTTTGAAACTAGAGATCGGAGGTCAAATTTTATTTGATTTTAACTGATATGCATGACACGTGTGACACATGTCACCAAACTAGGCTATAGAATGTGCCTCTTAACACAAATATGAAACTGAAAGAGAAATAATAGCACTTGATGGACTATTTAGAGGAAATTGGTGATGACATTAGGAATCAATTTTTACACATTTTATTCTTACACCAATAAAGAAAGGGGCCAATAAAAAAATTAAAAAAATATCATGCACACTTACCTAAGTGATCAAGCATCATGAAACGGGTAATGACATCATCTTTGGCTGCTGGGAGAAATAGTGAAAAATCTTAACCAAAGAGGGTAAATGACAATGGCTTATAAGAAGAGGTGGAGACCACTCCTTAATAGACAAAAGATTGCATCTTGTGTTGATGACAATGGCATATAAGGAGAGATGGATTCCATTCCTAAACAAATAAGATTACATTTTGTCTTCTATTAGGGCTACATTTTAAATATATTATGAGACCAGACATTATCTAGTGGGGAAGACAATAAAAATGAGCCAACAGATATTTGCCTCAAATGTCATATAAAAATGTTTGGCATTTGGAGGACCTATTGTCTTCAACCCATATTATCTAAATTCTCATTGTGAGGCAGCTCTATTATAGGAGACTAAAATATTTGTGTGTCAAGACAAGTATCAGGTAGATATACTGATAAAGTTGTTAAATACCTCATACATAGCTTAATTTTCCTTCATGAATGAAAACATCATTCAGTATCCACTAGATGAAAATGGGTGACATATGGATTGTTGAAGAAAATTATCAAAATATTTGGTGTTAAGCTAGCTGGAATTGAAAGTTAATACACTCATTCCTGAGACCTAAGTGATCCCTGATAGGAATTGTCCTTTTTTTTCACCAATGGAAAAATAAAGTCATAAATTAAAATTTGGCATATCATCAGTAAAACTGCAAATAGTATTTTAACTTATTTAAGGAATCAAACAATGTAACACAAGGAAGCACATTCCAAAACAGGACTCCCTATTAATGATGTCATAGGAATCCCATACATACCTAGTATTTATGGTACTTCAAGGTACACCAAAACTATCCAAAATTCACATCCTCTGCAAGGGGGTGCCTGCAGAGAAAACCTATGCGCTCAAGGGACACACATAAGTACCCACAAATGACACCCACATTTTAGGATAATCTAATAAAAAACCTTAAAAAACTAATAACTAGTTTCCTACACTTTTCTACTCAGTGCCATCAACTCTCCTACACTCTATAAACCTAAAAAACCACAAATATTAATCATTATTTCCTAATGCCCACATACCCTATTATTTCCTAAAACTTTCTTTTTTGTGGTGGTTTTTAACGTTGGAGTGCATTTCCACAGAGAAATTGAAGTAAAAAAAGACATGAATGGGTATGATAAAAAATTTAAAGAAGAGACATAGCTACATGCAAGAATTGGTGGGGTTGAAGCAAAATTGGAGAGAATTATCTAATCCATCTGCTCTATGTATAAATTGCAAGCTATGTTCAACTCACCTTCACTACAATAAATCTTATTTCCCCTCTGCTCTAAGAAAACAATAACAAATCTTATTTCCCCTATGCTCTAAGAAAACAGTGAAGAACCATCAACACCCCACTCTTTTTTTATCAACAATGTTCCTCCTACATGCTCACCATGACAGATAAAATGAAATGAAAAGAAATAAAACCCAAATGAAAGTCGCATTAGCTTTTAAGTCTTATCCAAGTGAAAATAACTCGGTCTCCCATATTTGATTTTGACTAAAAGTCACTCACGCAAGTAAAGATAGGGTTATTCCACATGGATATTTTTTAATGGATATTTTCTATTATGTTGAGATATGGGAACTATAGGGGTATTTCTCACCATACATGGGATTTATTATCTATGTTGTATTTAGGATAGGAAAATAAGGGCCTTAGTCCCTAAATTAGTTTTTTTCATGCTCAAATGTCATGAAGAAAACCTCTAGCTAGGAATGTAGGCATTTAGTATGTTTTGCATAATAAGTATGGGTCTCATGGCCTTTACTATGGAAAAGGAATGACATTAAAAAAAATGACTTAAGTTCTAAATAATCAATGGCAATTAAAAATACTGCAAACCACCACATTAATTTTATTCTCTAAGGGATAGTCTTTGGCCTCTAGGAGGGATGTTTCTACCAATCAAAATTTTTGCATACCATGATTGGGTCTTGGAGCCTCGTCATTGGACCTTAATGAAATTAAGAGGCTTTCAAATCACATATGATGCTTACAAGTATAGGCTTGGTAAAAATAGGAACATAAGGGTCTTAGGCCTTATTTGAATCTTTGATGATTAAGATTTATGAAGTAGTTCCCAAAGAACCATGCAATACCTCTATAGGGGATCATGTGCCTATATCGGGGATATTTAGTGCCATTAGTATGTCTTACATGTTAAGAACGGGTCTTAGGCTTGTACCATTGCAAAGGGATGAAAAAAATGGCCTCAACCCCGAAATGAAAGTTCTTTTTCTTGCACTGCACTTGCATATCAAAATTGCAATATTCCATTTCCGGAATGACAATTAAAAATGAGTAGCATAAATGACTAATTCACATACTTGTACTTGTTAGTTGGTCGTATTTTTATTCTAGGACTACAGTAGTCATTTGCATTAATCATTTTTTATTTTGTTACTTGTTATCTATTATTGTATTTTAGTCCTGGACTAAATTAGTCATTCAAGTTAGTCACTTTTAGTTGGGCCACTTATTATCTAGTCATATATTTTATCCCTAGACTAAATTAATCATTTAAGTTAGTCATTTTTAGTCAGGTCACTTAAAATTGCACAAATCTAGTAGTAATTCACTTCAAATAATTGTTGTGACTAACGTTTTTAGTTGTGTAGTCACTAATCTCTCATTTTATACTAGAGTATAGTTAGAAAAAATTGGTTCAGTAAAAAAAAATTCAAAATATTTAACATTTGCACAAAGGAACACTTCAATAAATTGTTCTTCCCATGATGCTACTCATATTCCCATACTTACGATTGTCAACTTCATTACGTTGATGATTTATTGAAGCTCTTTTATTTTCCTTATATGTCACTCTTATGTGTGCATTTACTGCATTCGTATTATTCCAATACCATTTCCAATGATATTCATTCACTCTCTCATGTGAACCAGGCGAGCAAGCTCTTTTTGAAGTACATTAGTTTTTTCCTTCACTTGAAATTTCGAAGGTAAATTTTAATTCTTTTATAATTTCACTTTTCAATCTTATCTATGATGTCACATCTTCAACAATTTGAAGTGTTTATGCTCACTGAATTTATACATGAAGTAAATTTCAATACTAAATAACTTAAAATACTAACAACTAGCCTTCCATATTACAAATACATACATATATATAAACAATATCTCAAGTACTACAATACAAAAAGAACCACCATTTGTGCAGTCTCATATAAGAAACAACAAATGACGATATACAATCCACATATACATTACAAAAAATTACATTGAAGTGCATTGTTCAATCTACAAAATAGTAGATCAACGTAAGTAATATCCAACAAAAAAATTGAAAATTTTACATCATCATCTTTTCATTGAAACAGTCCCTGATAAACACCCTCACCACAACATGACTTCCTACCTCTAACTTGGTTTAGTACCCGAATTCCCAGTGTCTTTCTCTCCATCCTTTGGTAGAGTTGGGTTCGGTTGTCTTCTCTAGAAATGGTATTCTTCTGCACCCATATCGACTCCCAAACTTCGACCTAAGCTTTGTAGCTTGACTTTGAAAGGGGTCCATTTATGACCAACCACTGCCTTATGCCATCTCATCAACCAGTCAGGGGTCACCAGGTGTAGGGTTTACCTCTCTGAGGTAGGATAAGGTGTACGCAATCTATGCTATAAGGTTAGTGCACTCCTCTCTATGCCTCATCGAAGTGGCTCTCTACCTTCACCGTGAATACACTAATGGATCCCTTCCTTGCCATCTCTAATATATTAGAGGAAGGCCTTTATGGTCATCTTTGAAACAAGTCTCAGATCTACATTGATCATCTTGAGTTGTTTTCCTTGATAATGGTTCTTCCTCAAAGTTTCTGCAGACCCCCAAATTGAAGTCACTAATTCATACCGACAGCTTTTTTTATCTAATATGTTCCCTAGTGCTACCCATCCTGATATTGGGCGTTACATTCCTCAATGTGTTTTTTCCCTCCTGCTTTTCCCGAACTCGAACGGTGACTTCCAATCATGAAAAATCAAGTTCTCCAGCTACCATTATTCCCCTAATTTTGGTGTGAACTCCTTAAGGGGTTACACTTCTCCTCGCACACGTCATTTCTGCAAGGACCCTTCTTGAGCCTGTAAGCAGCTACATGTCATTTTGCACAAATTTTTGGTGGCCTTCCACCAACACAAGGATGCTAGCGGCAGATACCTAGTCTACTTCAAATGTAAGTATGGCTAAGCCTTCATGCAAGGGCCTTGAGCTACCCTCACACTTAGAAGAAGAAATAACTTCGCCAATGCCCACATTACATTATCTTTATAGTAACAAAATTTATAAGCGGAGACATCAAGAGTCAACAACAACAATCAAACCCTTCCCATAAAGGTGGTCCACATGTAACCTTTTTCATTAATAAAAGGGTCTCTAAGCCCTCTATTTTTTTTTAATGTTTCATCCAGACTCATGTGACCTTGGATATGGCCCATAAATTGAACTACTACTTCTTTGTACTTTTTTTTTTTAATATGTATACTCCTATTATTAATACATATCACATAAATGCATTCGTCATCTACCGAAATTGTTGCACTAGCCAATTCTGCCAAGAAATAACAAGTTCAAAATTTTAAAATTGGGACTGCCCGAGAAGGGAAAACCAGCCATGAATTCTGTGCATGAGGTAAAAAAAAATCCCTTAAAGGGAAACCAACTTTAAACATACTTATGCATTGCATCAAAATAGACAAGAGAACTTAACCAGAACAAGACCAAAACATGAAGAAAAGACAAGTGGAAACTCATAGGTTAGTATGTTGATTTCTTGTCATCCAGAAATGGTGATTGAGTTGGCCCTTAATCAATGCGACACTTGTATTCAGAGACGTCATCCTCGAGCTTGGACAGCTAGGTGTCCAGCGATGAAGAGGAGGTCGAGCAGCCACCTGTTTCAGAGCTCTTGCCACCATCATCGGAGCTACAACTACCATCACTGTTCAAGGCATCCTCAGCCAATTTCACCGGAAAAGCCACCATTTTGCGTGGAAGGTTGAGGGAGGCAGGGGAGATTGTGGAATTACGTTTCCTAGAGTGAGCACTAGATCTAGGGGGTTCAGCAAAGGCTTCAGGAAGACGTATGGACAGTCGAGCGGAGAGACTAGGGGGGTCCAAGACCTCATGCACCACCAGGTTTAAGGACAGGTAAACAATTCTACCAGCCATGGCGTGAATGGGAGGTCAAGAGGGGAGACCGTATCTGCCACCTCTACGGCATAGTATGCAATGGCGATGGGGCATGACTGAAGTGGAGCAGCAAGAATGTGAAGGAGGCTAAGATGGAGGTCTGATAATGTGAAAGAGAGTCGTTCGGCAAGAGGAATGTTGCAGGGTCTTGGCAGGAGCCCAAGGGTACAGGAGGAGGCAAAGTCAAAATTGAGAATGAAAGAGAGGCTGAAGGATAATGTAGAGGATATAGGAGGATTGAATGCACAGAGGGAGGAATGAATGCACCAAGGATGTCGTTAATGCAGAGCAGGCGCTGAGAGGACGTAGCATACCGATCAATGGTGGTGGAGTAACTGATACCCATGCCCCAGACTTTATTTACTGTGTCGTGGCCACGTGCCTCCTCGTGGTGAGGACGGCTGCCAAGCGTCGGCTTGGCCAGGTGGGTGTAGATCATCTCATGAATTAACACCTGCATCCGAGGATTCTTTGTATTTAATTATGTTTTGTTTTTTAGTAAATTAAAACATGTCATTCTAAATGGCGTTTAGCTCATAGTTATTGCTCGGCCTTTATTATCATGTGCTTCATTATAGTTTTTTGCATTAGATGTTTTTTGATAAACACCAACAAAGCATTGAGAGAGCACTGTGCTTCCAACTTTGAAGCTCGTGCTCACTTCCTTACTCGTCACTTTAACGAAAAATAACACATCTCATTCAGATTTATTGTTGCTCATCCTAAGGTTTTAAACAAAATTTAGCAAGTTTCCTTTTTTTCCTTTCTATTTTGCAATATTTTCTTCATGCCCTATTTACACAGCTTCTCTAAAATTTTGATTTTCAATCTTACATCTCTTGTTGCATATTCAACAAGTTCTATTCTTTATGCTCACTGACTTTATACTTCAACTAAATTTCAATAATAAATAAGTTTAAATAAAAACAATCAACCTTCCATATTACAGATACAAAGAGAAACATCATTTGTGTAGTTTAACATAAGTAATAGAAAAATACTCTATACAATTCACATATACATAACAAAAATTCACATTAAAGTGCATTGTTGGATCTGCAAAGTAGCATATCAATGCAAGTAATCTCCAACAAAACATGGAAATTTTACATGGCTATGTTTTCATTTAACAGTCAAAATTTGTATGATAATGATCTCCAAAATGTCTCTGCAAATATTAACAAACATGACATCTGCAATAATTTCCACCAAAATAATTCCTAAATCCTGAAAGGCTCAATCGGGTTATCCACATGAAGTAGTAGTATATCACCAATAGAATATATATTTGGAGAAATTGAGAAAATATCTCCAATTTCAATAACATGATTGAAACCTTTAACTAATTGCACAAGGAACCCAAATCTCTCTAAGAGGGAGACACCATCTCCAATTGTCGTTGTGCATAATTCATTCACCATATTATATAGCTTTAATTGCATTTCAATACAACCCAACATAAGTACTTTTCCTTCAACTACACAAAAAGGTACCTAGCCTGGGAATTTTCTATTTATATCCATTGAGATAGTATGAAGAAATCTCCAACTAAACCCCAGTCATATTCAAAATATTCTAAGCTTCGTCTAATTAAAGTTTGGCCAAAGTCAAAATTTTATATCTCTTCAAGTGACCAAACAAACGTTGAAGCATTGTTTACAAGACAAACCAGTTGGTTCTTGTACAATCCTAATGCCATACATCATATGTCAGGGATAGGAACAAATGAAAAAACCCCCTATTTTCTTATAACATCCAACCAATAGATAGTGTAGCCATAAAAAGGGTAATAATCATAATATTTTTCTAAATACAACCAAAAAAAAAAAAATCTAAAAAAAAATCTTTGTGAAAGATAGCCTCCTTTGGGCCTGTAACACCAACAAAAGGAGGTTTCTTCTTTCTCTAAACCATGTCTACACTCGTGCAAATAAAAAAAATGTGATTCCATGTTTTTACACACATGTTTTAACATAACCCAATCATATTTCATAGGACTAAATTTCTCCAACAAAGAGAAGAATCCCCAGTCTCCAATAGTAACACTTCTAAGGTTTCTAAAGGTCTTTATAAAAGTGTTTACTATGAAATAATTCTTAGACTACAAAGAGCTTTCAGGCACAGTGAACAAAATCATTGATCCAACTATACATTGAATTTTGTATCTAGAGTATAGAAAAGGAAAAACCAACTGAGATATTTGTACTTTATCATTAAGGTAATATCCAAAAAAGTAGCTATCCTCAATACCAGCTGGAAAATAAATAGATCCAAATTCTCTGTCGACACATCGATTATAAGTGAGAAAGCAGAGTTTTCCTGCAAAATACTCCATTCTTTACAAACCAACCAAAATTTTATCAACACTGATAAAGGAAGCCAATGAAATATAAGCTCAAGAATATCAAATGGAAAAAACTTCCAAATACTTGGATCCATTAGAAAATCAACAACTCTTGTGAAAACAAACCAAATATTATACGTTAAATTGCAAAGGATAAAATACTCATCTTATTAAACATGCAAATTATTATATTAAAAATAATAATAAATATCCTTTGCAAACATTTATTAAAAAAAATTATTAAATTAAATTTTCAAAAAAAAATTATTTGAAGAAATTTTCAAAAACAATTGCATTCTCGAAAAAAAATATCAATATTATCTTAAAACATCCTTTCAACTAACAATCCTTGGAAAACAAAATTACCGAAAAATTATAAAAAAATATAATTATGCGAGTATATCGACTAGTTGTATGTCGGGGTTGGGGCCCCCCTCCCACTAACTTTTACGCAACACCATCCTGACTTCCGACTGGTCAACTGTCTTTAGGTCGCAACACCATCCTGACTTCCGACTGGTCAACTGTCTTTAGGTCTGAATACCAATACAATATCGTTTTTTATCAATTTTTGTGCCAGCAATCACTTTCTCTTACTTTCATTATATTAAACATGAAAATTATGATACTAAACAGCTAAAAAATATCCTTCGCAAACATTTGTTTAAAAAACAAAAAATTAAATAACATTATATTAAGAAATTTTCAAAAAATTGCATTCTTGAAAAAAAAAAAAAAAACATTTTTCTTTTAAAACATCCTTTCAACTAACAATTATTCAAAAATAACATTACCGAAAAAAAAAAACAACCTCAAAAAAAAAAAAAATTAATGGGAGTACATCGATGATGTTGTACGTCGGGGTCAAGGTCACATACAACTAACCTCCATGCAACACCATCCCACCTTTCGACTAAATAACTAACTTCAACTCCGACCACCAATACAATATTGTTTTTTAACAATTTCCATGCCATCAATCACTTTCTCTTGCTTTCTTTTCGCTCGACCTTCCCACTCCTGACATTTTCCCTACACGTAACACCTTCTACGTCCGGGTCGAGGTCACGACTGCAAGTAACTCGTTTGCATTACCATCCTGCCTTCCGGAAACCAATATTTATCAGTTTATTGGCCCATAAATGCATCTGGGAAATAGATGCTCACCGTTGGATGGTGTACTTGCTTTAATCCAACGATGGGCAGTTACTTTCCTAGTGCATTTATGGGCCAATAGACTGATAAATATTGGTTTCCCTGCCTTCCGACTACCTGACAGACTTCAAATCTGACTACGGTTAAAATATTGTTTTTATCTATTTCCATCCCTGAAATCACTTTCTTGTACTTTGCCTTTAATTATGTATAAAATAAGTCTCAACTTGCAATCTCCTATATTTCAATTATACCTTCCTCAATGTCCCTTCATCCAATGTCACCTCCATGCTCATATATTGTTGCTAGTTTGTAGCCTTTTAACAAAATTTCCCCGATTTCTTCCCTTACAATTTACATTTCGTAATATCTTCTTCGCACCCTCTTTACAATGCTTCTCTGAAACTTCTATCTAATTACAAAGAAACACTTCAATTTCACCATGCCACTCATAACTTCTGCTTAATATGAAATATCCTAAACAATAGTGTTACCGAAGTCCATATTCATTTAATAAACCTAAATTCTTTTTATTTCTTTTTACAAGACATCAAATGCGAGACAAAGCTAAATCTTCTAAGAAAATCAAAACAAATTATATATCAAAATATACAGATAATGCACACTCTTGATCGTTAGCTGATAAAACACCCCAAATTTCAATCAAAAGATTCATTGGAAATGCCACAAGATCGACGACGCATTTTTACATCTCATCACTACGAGCATAACATTGGAATGATTACTTATGGAATCCACATGTTTACTAATTCTGAGACCAGTTTTATGAAATCAGTATAATGAACTAAGACAACCCCACATTCTCTATCCATCTTATTGCAAGCGAAAAGAAACAAAAACTAAGAATCAACTGTTGCATACATATATTGAATGACCAAAAACATCTTACCACTCATTATGCTGTATGTCCGCATGCAGTCGCCTGCTATTTTTTCATATATCTCACCATGATATCTCATGCAAACATGCACAGTTTTCTGCAAAAAATATGTCCCTCCGCTTGAATTACAAATCCAAACAATTGCAGTCAAACAATACTCAACCATTCGAGAAATACACAACCAAACTGAGCTAAGAAACACCATAAAGCATTATCCTCTTTGATATTTAAAACGTCGTTCTTATCTTCGATATTGAAATGTTTCAATTCGTAACTTAACGTTCGCTCTTGACACACCATGATAACCACCATGCCCACCCTTAGGTTTCATAATATTCTTTGATCCTTCACCACCACGTTTCCATGGCTCTTGGAACTCCCTCTCATCATTTTCCTCCATCAAGTTCTTAGACAAGGAATATTCAGGCAATAATCGATCATGGCCCAAAAAAAAATTTGAAATTCCTGCGACCGACTGCCACCGAAGGTTGAAATATATACGCTTATCGGCAAGTTATATTCACTTATATCCATGTGTATTTTCTATATATACCCTAGTGAAAATAACTATGTATACGTATTATGTATGTTTAAAGAAAACCAAAAACAACTATATTATTCACACATTTTCACAATATAATATAATTATGTTCATTTATATCCATGTGTATTTGCTATATATACCCTAGTGAAAATAAATATGTATACTTATTGGGTCTATTAAAAGAAATTTACACTTCAAAGAAAATTCAAACTTCTCAAACAAATATTTAAAGAAATTTTGTCATATTTATGAAAAACTTTACCTCACATTTATATAAAAATATAAATAATTTAATTATGATTGGCATTTCATATATATATATATATATGAATGAATGACATGTTTCTAATTTTTTGTAAGTAAATAATGTGTTTTTCAAAGCTGCTCATACGAAGATTTAAATAAATTATGTCATATTTATGAAAAAAAATACCTCACATTTATATAAAAATATAAATAATTTAATTATAATTTGGATTATAAATATTTTTTATTTTTTAATTAATATTAGAAATATTATATTAATAAAAACTACCTTTAGGGCACAATATTACATCATATGTACAAAAATTTCGCTATAGAAAATATTATCTACCCATTGCTCATGTTGGCACAAGAACTGACATAGTAGTAAGAACGAAAAATCTATACTATATATTTGATTTGTATATACCCAACCAACTCGAAAAATTAAACATACCAAAACTTCCATACAATTAATATTTTAAATAGAGAATTCCCCTTCCTCCTAGGAGGGAACTTGCTTCATAGTCAAAGCTAGGACATTTAATTCTGGAAGGAGAAACTCGCCAGCATTAACAAAACCATTGACGAAAATAGAGAAAACATTTCCCCTATTTGTCTCATGTTGGATCTCTTCAATTCATAGTTCCACTTCTAGAGCTTCAATTTTTGTTCAATTAGTATTTCATATTGTAGCAGCTAATTGATTATATTTGATCTACAAGTGAAACAATTCCTCTTGGAGCCCCTGGATAGCTTGCTCCTAAGAAGGGGTAAAATGAATCCGTGACATCTAAAAGTAGTGGGTCTCCTCCCTGAATTATTTTCATATAGGGGAACCTAGTGAATTTCCCCCTACCAACCAACTCAGACGACAGATAAAATTCTAAAATAACCCATTTTATACAAAACAATAGTAACCAATCAAATGGGAACTGAAACAGTTCTCACTTTTTTAGAGGTAGTAAAAAATCATCTGATTTTGAAAAGTGTTGGTTCAGAATACATATTTTTTAGAGCATATTTTTTATACTTTAAACTTTTTTTGCATCTTGTTTTTTAAATGTTAGTGACTTTCAGGCCAATTTTGAAAAATGTTGATGAAACATCAACCCCCTCTTTTTTGGCTTATTTTTTACACTTTATATTTTCTGACATATTAAGTTCGATGTTTTTTTTAATGTTGTTGATTTTCAGGCGGATTTTGAAAAGAATCAACCTTTTTTTTTACAAATTTTTGACACTTTAATTTTTTTTTTGTCTTAAGTATGCACTTTTTTTACAATATTTGTTAATTAATCATTTAAATTATATATATATATATATAATTTGTATTTAAAAAAATAATTAAACATAATTTTTTTTTAAATTACCCATAAAACGATGAAAATTCAAACATTGAAATATATGGAAATAAATAAATATATATATATATATATATATATATATATAACCAAAAAAAATAAAAATAAAAATTTATATATATATATATATATATATATATATATATATATATATATATATATATATATATATATATATCACATTAAAAAATAATAAATAAAATCAATGTGCCATCCCAATCCCGAGCCCCTTGGCAGTTGGGCGGGGGTGGAAAGCCTACTTGCGGAATCGGCATACCACACTCATCCAATGGCCAAGGGGTCGTGGACCAGGGCGGATGCCTTGGCCCGCAGCCCCTTGGACACTTGGAGAGTGTGAGAACCCCTCACCCAGCGGTCAAGGGGTCGCGAGTTAGGGTGCCTACCCTAGCCTGTGGCCCCTTGGCCGCTAGGCAGGGGTGGCAAGCTGATTTTAATTATTAATTTTTAATAGGTGCTATATATACACACACACACACACATATATATATATATATACACACACACACACATATATATATATATATAATTTTTGGTTTTTTCTTTGTTTCTTAATACAATTATTTATATTTAATTTTCTTTAATTTTGAATTTTTTGTCATTTTTAATTTTAATTTACTTTTTTTCAATGTTTTAATTTTACTTTTTACTTATTATATTTTTTTGGGTTATGATGTAATTTATTTTTTATTTTTATTTTTTGTTTTATTTTTTAATTATTATTTTTTTGTAGGGGTTGTGTCGATGTTCGATTATGAACCTGATCCTAATATGTATCAATTTGATAATTAATTTTTCAGTTTTTATTACAATGAATCAAGTTCGCCTCCACTATGTGTTAATTTGATGGTTGATTTCTAACTTTCAATTGAAATGGGTCAAGCACACCCCCACTATGTGTCAATTTCATTGTTGATTTTTAATTTTTCATTGTAATGTGTCAAGTTGTCATAGGCTAGTATTTTAAAAGAAATATATTTTTAGCATGTCGTATAACGACTTTTTGATTTAGGTATTTATTTTCAAGGTTTAATTTAGTTATGATATTGGATCTCGAAATATGTTGAAAATATAAGGTTTTTTATAGTCATGATATTTGGTTTTAGTTCCATGGCTCAAAATTGTTGAAATTTTAAATTTTTTTGGCGTTATGACATTTTATCTTTAATGCGATTGTTGAAATCAAAATTATAATGTTTTTTAGGTTCATAACAGCATGGTTGAAAATTATTGGAAATTTTAGGTTTTGGGAGTTGTGATATTTTATCTTCAAAATATTGTTGAAAACTATTGGAATTTTAATGTTTTTTGGAGTCAAGGTATTTTATTTTTAATGGCATTGTTAAAAATGTTGGAATTTTAGACATCCAAAAAAAATATTGATGCCATCATCAATACTTTTTTATTTCATGGTTTTTTTTGCGTAAAAAAAAATCGTTTTTATTGTCATTTTTAAAAAAATGTTAAAATTTTACCCTAAAAAAAACGTCGTTCAGGGGAGGTAAGATCAGAGAGGCCCTTTTTCACCCCGAAGGAGAAATAGAGATGAAATATTCCTAGGGGCTAAGAATCGACATTAATAATCAGGCAGAAGCCCTAGCCATTTGGGAAGTAATGAACATTGCAAAAGCAAAGTGAATTTGTCAACTTTGGGTAATATGAGACTCAATGATCATCATTCTGAAATTCCTAAATTCCTCAAAAAAATCCTCATATCTCTTTCCTCCAATCCTTCAGCGGGTCAAGTCTCTAACTAGATTTTTTGATAACATATAATTTTATCATGTCAAATGGAAACTCAATCAGATAGTGAATGCCCAAGAAAATAAAGGAGCCTCTCTTTAACAAGGAGTATTAATCCCTAATTCATGGACCCCATATTTTCATCACATCCCTTGAATAAATCACAAATGAACGATCCACTGTTGGAATTACTGAGAAAATATATAATATAGGACAGAGTAATAATGTGAGGATCTCAAATCGAGATATGGTAAATCATTGAAAATCTCAATTCTTCTTGTAGGACACAGGATCTTATGTTTGCAGCTGGGAGCCAGGGTGGGAATGTGTAATGCAGATAAAAAATTGGTGGATGATAGAGAAGGAAATGAATTCTCGATCTCGTTTTCATATGGAAGGTACCTTGAGAGGTCCTCATGCAAGGGTGAGTATACTGGTGGTTAACAAAATGTAATCTAGGAATTGATCATGCAAATCAGAGACATCGGTCGTCAATGCGCTCCCCCTACATTGACAGTGATATTCCCTGTAGTAATAATTATATAAGTGGAAAGAAAGTGGTGAAAACTACATTGAGTAGTTACAGAGCTCTCATAGCCTATATCATGGAAGCTTCGATGAGTAACAGAGACTCTCCTGCAACGGAGGAACAAATGGAAGGCATCAAATTAGAATTTTCATCTCTAGTCACCTTGGTCAGTGAAAAAATCATCTCCAAAGTGCGATCGCACTTCACATTGGTTTATCGTCAATTGGATAATTTGTGTGGGGACATGATCCATCTGTAACTCATGGGGGATAACTTGGCCATAAATATGGAAACACTTTTGGAGAAGGTGGAAGGCATTGAAGTGACTATTGATATGGAAACTATGAGTGTCTTTGATGAAGTATTTGGCGTTTCTGAATTTTCCTAGTGCAGTGCGTCAGAAGCTCCAGAAGAGAAAGAGAGAGAGACTAAAGGAGAAACACTAGCACCTCTACTTCAGATGGTGATGGAGAAAAATGACATAAATGACAAGCCAGAAAATCCAGATATGGGAAGCAAGTAGTTTTTAGATCTAGTTATGCATAATTTTGAATATTTTTTTTTATGTAGAAATCAGTGGTGTTTTTTGTGTATATATAAGGTTAATGATGTAAAAATTCTCAGAAAATCAACGCAGGGTAGGTATAGAACAAAAATTGAATAATTTGGGAAATTTGATAAAGAGAAACATATTTTGGATGTAAAAAGGATTTGGCCTATTTTCTACTTTTATCAATAGTAACCTACTTGTTTCTTAGTAAAAAAATGTCATTCCAACATACACACTTTTCATTTTTGGGTTTTTTTTCATGTTTTTTGGGGGTTTTTTGGCTAGAGCTCTCATTTTGAGGTTAAATTTCTCATTTGATCGGTTACTCTGTTCAAAATTCTCCTCTAAAAAATGATAATATCATTTCCAAACTTCCTTATCCCAAATATTATGGGAATTTTTCCACCACCCTTGTTAAAGTCATGAAATAGAAACACTATGAGACCCAGATTGTAAATTGAGTCTTCATGTGGGGCTTCAATATTTTCCTCCACCACTAACAAGATGATGAGATATACATCTCCAATAAAGAAATTCAATTGAAATGGAAAGAACAAAAACCAAAAAATTCCTTGTTAGCTTTTTTGAGACTCCATTCTTTTTGCTAAATCCACCAAACTCCTCTCAACATAAAGATTGATAAACACCAACTAGAATGCCCTAAAATACAAGCCAAATAGTTTACATAGGACCTGCACACTTTAACACAAGGCCATCTTCATCTATCCACAAACAAATCAGAGGTTTCCTCCTTCCACCATTATATCTCACCATAATTAGAAATTTCTCTAAAAAACCACACAGGAGATTATTGTTTCCTCCTTCCTAATAAATGGTTTATCACAAATTCCAAAATGAATTCCACATGCCTTGGCCCCTATAAAATCCCTCATCACATACATAATCTTAATTAACCTTCCAGTAGCCAAAATCATTTGTTTCCACTCATCATATTCATGGGATGGGGTGTTTATTAACTCTCTCATTCACATAGAGGGTGCCCACTTCATAGTTTATTTCTCTATTTTCCAACTAGTCAAATTTTTCATTATTCTATGTAATAACATGCCACAATGTGATAGATTTTACCACCTTAAAATGCATTATGATCCAACTGAGGGAATTGATAAGAACATCAAATGAAGGGGAGATAGGAAGAGAATGTCAGATGATGACCTTCAATTCCATTACTATAAATCAAATTCTATGTGTGGAGAGAATGTGTTGGAATAATTCCTTGGAGAATAGCATAACACTCTGCCTAGTTATTAGTGGCCTTACCCAAAATCCATGAATAGGATAATTCAGTGTTTCCTTCAAGGCACACTAATGATACCCCACCCCCCTACCTTGCACTTATTACCCATGAGTTCCTCTTTCATGATGTATCAAATCATAATACATAATCCTTTTGAGAACCAAACCATTGGGTCAACTTCTCTTAATAAACTCGTAGTGTCCAACTTGTGTCCCAAGAATAAGGACGAGAACGAGAAGGAAAAAGTTTGGATTTTGAGAGCCATATGTCTTTAAATATAGTAAGGTATTAAGGATAAGGGAGACTTATATGCTTATAATTGATCTCCTCTATCAATATGTACATATCCCTTTTAGAAACTACTTGGGGAAATGATTTACTTCCCTCAAAGGTGGCTCCATTGCAAGCTAGCTGTATTTTCCAACACTTGTGATTGGGAAGAGTTGTCCATGTGCATTTTAAAAGAGGCTTTATATCATGAATCTAGCTCGCATGTAGAAGAAAATATAATTGAACAACTTATAAATTATCCTCTTCGAGAGGGAACCTATTTTACTTTACATACATGAACAATTCTTGGATGATACAAATGAAAATACCTCCTTGGTATATATAGGAGTCTAAGTCGTCACAATATAATTAGATTCTACATAAAATTAATAATGTAAGGGAACAATAATAAAAATAGTGGGCTTCTATGTGGCACAAAAATAACAATAAGGGTGGTACATGGGAACAACAATAACAATAGGAGGTTGCACTACTATTATAGGGACCTAGCAAGACTCCTCCTTCAAAAAAGTGTGTTCCTCAACCCTTGAGTAGTTTTGGATGACTATGTATAAAAAAAATTCCTCCCATGTGGAATATTTAGCGGGTAAGTTCTTCCACTTAATGAGATACTCTGAAATTGATTGATTTTTTAGTTGTCAGGTTCTTCTTTCCAAGACTGCTTCATGCTCCAATGTGATTTTTCTTATTCGTCGAGTTTTGGAAACATTGTTTGAATTGGGATCTTGTCACCAATAACCTTTTTTAAGCATGAAACATGGAAAACTAGGTGTACTCGGGAAGATGCAGGTAGCCCCAATTTGTATTCAATAGTACCAATCTTTTGTAGCACCTTGTAAGGACCATACTACTTGGGTGATAATTTAATATCCTTCTTAGCTTGCTTGAGGGACATTTATTTGTATGGTTGTAGCCGTAAAAATTCCAGTTTACCTACATAAAAGCTTATTCCACTGTGATGTTCATCTTCCTATTGTTTTATTTGATTATGTGCCAAAGTGAGGTTATCCTTTAAGAGTTGGAGAACTTTTTGTTGATTCTCGATGTAATCTTCCACTACATGAACCTTAGAATTTTCTCTTAAAGATGATGTGATGGATGGTGGATGATATCCATAAATTTCCATAAATGGCGTCATTTTTGCTATAGTGTGGAAGGAAGTGTTATACCACAATTCATCCAGAGGTAAGTACTTAACCCATTGTGTTTTTTTATCATATAAAAAGCAACGAAGATATCCTTCCAAACATTTGTTCACTATCTCAGTTTGCCCATCAGATTGAGGCTAATAAGATGAGGTATGAGCTAATTGAGTACCAAGACAAGAAAATAATTCCATCCAAAAATTTCCAGTGAAAATGGGAACTCTGTCACTTACAATAATCGTTAAGTTTCCATGTAGATTTTGAATTTTTTCCATAAATGCAGTAGCAATTGTATTGTATTTAAAAGGATGAGATAATGCACAAAAGTGTGCATACTTGGTAAGTCTATCAACTACAACCATGATGACACATTTTCCTTTAGACTTGGGTAAACATGTGATAAAATCCATTGAGACCTCCTCCCAACGCTAACGTGGAATGGATCAAGGTTGCAACAGACCTGGGGAATTAATTTCTTCAACTTTATTTTGTTGGAAAACCAAACATTCTACCACAAACTTCTAAATATCATATTTAAGGCCATCCCAAAAAAAATCCTTCTTAACCCTATGGTAATTTTTTTTAAATCCTGAGTGCCCTCCTAAGGGGGAGGTGTGCAATTCCAAAAGAATATTTTGTTTGATTTGAGAATTCTTACAAAGATATAAGTGATATTTGTACCGTAATGAATCATTTTTCCAGATAAATGTATCTAATGTACTAGGCTCTTGCTACAACTTTTGAATGATTGTCCACACCTCTTCGTCTTTCTTCCATTCATCACTTGCTTCACTTGTCCAATCATGTTGGATAATAGAAATGGCACAGTATAATTCTTCCACGTCCTCGTCCTTTCTTGAGAGTTCATCTGCAAAAAAAATGTGCTTCCTTTTTTTGTAGATGATTTAAAATTCATAACACAACATCTTTATGACCCATTTTTGTTTCTCTTCTGAAGATAATATTTTTTCCAAAAAGTATTTAAGACTATCGTGGTATGTTTTTACCTTGAAGTGTCTTCCCATTAGGTAAGGTCATCATTGATTTAGTGCATGTAGTATTTCCAACATTTTATTCTCATAAATAGGTTTGTTTAAATACTTTCCCTTGATTGGACGACTTTAAAAATAAATGGGTCTTCCTTCTTGAATTAAAAAAACACCAATTCCATTTCTTGAGGCATCACATTCCATGATAAAGGTTTTAGTGAAGTCTGGTGTAGCTAAGACCGGTGCTCAAAACATTTTCTCTTTATGATGTTCAAAGGCCTTAGTTGATTCTGGAGTCCAAGTAAATGCATCTTTCTTCAGTAATGTTGTTAGAGGCATTGTTATTCTCCCATAATTCTTAATGAACTTTTGATAATACCTTGTCAACCCGAGAAATACTTGAAGATTCTTTAGGGTTGTGGGGATTTTACATTCCTTAATAGCTTTAATTTTTTTAGGGTCTACTTTAACACCCTCATGAGATACAATATGACCCAAATATTCCACCTCTTATACTCCAAAGAAACACTTGGAGGATTTTTCATATGATTGTTTCTCCTCCAATAGTTTGAGAACCTTTTCAACATGTTGAACATGATCCTTCCAACACTTTTTTTAAATTAGTATATCATCAAAAAATACTAACACAAATTTTCTAAGGAAGGGTTTGAAAATGGAATTCACCAAACCTTAAAATGTGGAAGGTTCATTAGTAAGGCCAAAAGGCATGACCAAAAATTCATAATGACCTTCATGAGTTATGAAAGTTGTTTTTGGAATTTCTTCAGTCTTCATTCTAATTTGATGATATCCTAAAATAAGATCCAACTTAGTGAATTATATTTCTCCATGTAATTCATAGAACAATTCATCAATGACACGAATGGAAAATTTATCTTTAATAGTGATCTTGTTGATCTCCCTATAATCCATACACATATGTCGTGATCCATCCTTCTTCTATACCAATAATACTAAAGGAGAGAAACAAATTTGACTAGGTTGAATTATACCGACCTCTAACATTTCTACAACCATACATTCAATTTCACTCTTTTGGGCAAGGGATATCTGTAAGGCCTGAAGTTTGGAGGAACACTTCCTGGAATCAAGTGAATAGCATGATCATAATCACAAATTGGTGGGAGGCCTTTAGGAGTCTCAAACACCTTGGAATGATTGTCCAAGACTTTTTGGAGATTTAGAGAAATGGATGACTTAGATGTTTGAACATCTAGTGAACATAATTGTGTCATTAATCCTCTTTATTCCTTATTCAAAATATTTGTCATTTCATTAGATATGATTATCTTCCCAATTTTCCCTATGATACCCCTTAATTCAATTTCCTTTCCTTCCAAAAAAAAATTCAAGAAAATTTCTTGAAAAGTAAAAGCTACCATCCCCAAAGATTGTAACCATTGGACTCCTAGTACAATATCAGCACCACCCATTGAAATGGAAATCATTGGACTATTTAATACATATTATCCCATGGTTATCTTGATATTATGTCACTTTTCATAGAAATTTATAGTTCCTCCAATTGCAACCATCACTTGACACTTTGGTGTTGGATATAGAAATCAATTCAATTCCTTGGCTATCTTACAATGAATAAAATTATGGGTACTAATTGAATCAGTCAGCACTATTACATTTTTATTATTGGCATATCCTTCTATCTTGAGAGTTTGAGAAGTGGTAATTTCCGCTAATGCATTACAATATATCGTCTAATTAATTTCTTGTTTTTATGGGGTTGTTTCCTGGTGTTTATCCTCTTATTTTGATGCTTCTTGTTCCTTTTATTCCTCCTCTTCACAATATATGTAAAATAGTTTCTTATTGGCATACTTATGACCTTTAGTGTATTTTCTATCACAACTGTAAAAAATCCATTTTTCTCTTTTTTCCTTCAATTTTTGTGGCGTTAACCTTGTAGGTTGTGGAAGGCTAGTAGCAGAAACACTTCCATATTTATAGTTGTGAGTGGTAGACTTCCTTGTTGCCATAATTTTTCTTTCAAATTTTCTTGCCACCTTGAATTCCTTCTCCAATAAATTAGTTTCCCAAAGGTTAACCTCATGTTTTATGTTATCCTTTAAAGTCCATATGAAAACATCAATCCTATGCTCCTCTCGAATATCATTTACCTTAATATTCAATCTTTGGAAGTCCTCAATGCACTCCACCAATGAGCCCTTTTGTTTGAAGAATATATTTCTCTTTGTATCCTCATAATGTACCACAAATTCTTCCGCAAAAATTTTCTAAGTGACAATTGATTTACGAGAACAAATCCATTGATACCACACAAACTTATTTTGTTCTAAATACAAAGATGCAATGTTTACCTTTTTTGTGTTCAACACAACATGTAGATCAAAGAATTTCTCCATCTGTAGTATCCATGTTATCGGATCCTTGCCATTAAACTTCCTCATATCTATCTTTGGAATGTAGTTAGTCTTCAATCCAAAGTTAGAGTCTCTAAAATCATGATTAACATTCCTTTTGTTTTCATCATGAGTTTCATGGAGAACCTTGTCACCACTAGGAAGCATTTATTGTAGCAACTTTTTCAAACCTTCCATTTCTCTTTTTATTTTTTATTCTAAACCATCGATCTTAACATTCATCAACGCTTCAAATTCATTTTTGGTTACTCATTATGAGAGTGAAATGTGTTGCACTTGATCTCGTAATTTTGATATATTGTATTGTAATTCTTCCTCTTCTTCATGTGCCGTAAAAGATATTTCTGGTTGCTTACTAGGTGTGTCCATTTTTTTTGTTTCGGGGAATTTTGGAATCAAAAAATGATATCTATGCTTCACTATTCCCTTTGAATCACTTCAAACTGATTTTTCAAACAAAATTTGAGCAAAATTTTAAAAAATACACATTGTTTTCTTTCTTTTTAGGATATCAATATTGAAACTGTTGTACCTCTGTAATTTCGTATCTCCAGGGTCTAAAATTTTATCCTGTGGTAGACCTTTGAGTCTTCTTTCCAACACCACAATTAAAACCAAAATTGGATTCTTCAAGACAATGTTATGCCTGATCTCTCATGATGGCTTTATTGTGTACTAGTTCACTAGATCGAACTTGTAGGAATGCTACATGTCATTGTTTCAACCTTTGACCCTAAAATTAATACATAAAAAAAACACAATTCATGAACTTTCAGTAAATTTTTAAGAAATTCAACTCTGATGCTTGTACAGGAAGTTATGACTATTTTCCCAACGTCAAATGTTTGAGACTAAATTATGGAGTGTGCAAAAACCATAACTTCTTCGAACCATATCTCATAAAATATAGCGAACCAAGATCTAAAATTTTTACAGGAATTTCATAAATATTTTAGCTCCATCTGGTCACAATTTCATCTTTTGAACCTTTGTAGAAAAAAATTATAGATAAATTTCCAAGATGACATATTTGCAGTAGCGAAACCCTAGAATCTAAAGTTCTGATACCAAATGTTATGCAACCAGCTCACAAGAATAAGAAAAGATAGATCAATGACTTAGAAACTATCCTCTTCAAGGGGGAAACCTCCTTTACTTTACATACATAAATAATTATTGGATGATACAAATGAAAATACCTCCTTGGTATATATAAGAGTCTAAGGGGTCATAATATAATCATAGCCTACATAAAAATAAAATGTAAGGGCACAAGAATAACAATAGTGGGCTCCTATGGCACATAACAATAACAATAATGGGGCTACATGGGCACAATAATAACAATACAAGGCTACACTAACAATAAGGGGGCCACACTAGTATTATAGGTACCTAACACTTTCCCATGAAATATCCCATAAAACATTTATACCAAGTGTCAAATAATCGATGTAGATGTGCAAATAAAATTAGATGAGGCACTAGATCCTATAAGTCCAAAGACCACACAATCTTTAGAAATTTATAGTCTAAAAGTAAATGAGCACTTGTTTCTAAAATTTCTAGTTACAAAAATTATCGTGATGGTCCACGTATTCCTTTGTTTCTAATACTTTCTATTGTGAGGATTTTATTGTGAGCAAGAACCCAACAAAATATATTGATCTTTAGGAGGCTTTCAGGGTTCCAAATATGCTTCCAAATCCCACCTTATGTAGCTGTGCCCCTTGGAAAAATAAGGGAGTTGTAAATCTATTTAACATAATACTTCATAATTCCCTAGACATGGAAATCCCTTTTGGATTAAAGTGATTTCCTGTCATTTAATTTGTCAACCCGGGGGTTTCGTAAACTTGTGAAGCATGAGTGCATTGTATGTGCTAGAAATTGTCTTTCAGTTGAGATCAATCTAACTACAAAATAATGAAAACCAATTCATCTAATATATGAAATCAAATAATGAAAATGAAATTCAACTAACCTATGAAATCAAGTAAAAAAAAGAAAGAAAACAAATTCAAAAGAAAATATAGCACGCACAATCACACTTGCAGGAATAGAAATTTTAATCTAAGAAAGAATTTTGAAATCACTTCAGCATCCAATATGATAAAATCACCTTCTTGAGATGATGTACAAGAAACCGATTATACTTTAGTCTTTAAATCTAGGAAAGCAATTAAAGCATGCAAAGGGAAAACTCAATAATTGCATAAATTAGGTATTAAAGTATTCAATTTAGAAATATGATAAAATAACCTTCTTGAAATGATATTTAAGAAAACACAATTATACAACTGAATGGCGATCTAAAAAGAAATGTAAAAACATGTAAAATTAAAGCTCAATGATTGTATAGGTTGAACATTCAATCACCCAACTTGAAAGTATGACAAGTCACCTTTTTAGGAACATTCAATTATACAATGAATTGATAGTTTGATCTAAGAAAGTAAATAATAGAACATGAAAGGAAACTAAATAACTGTGAGCTCTATTGCCTCAAACTTAATTTAATTGGAAAATAGATAAATCTATCCTTTTTAAGTGTTTTTAGAAAAAAAAATATTACACAGTCATTCTAAAACTAATACTAAGAAAGAAAATAAATTTTAATCTATAAAAGCAAGTAAATCTCACACATTTTAGGTATTTGATCTAAAAGTATGAGAGATGGTAAATCGAGATGCTCCATATGTAATAAAAACCAAGTCAAAATGAAAGAACATTCATGAGTAAGGTGCCACAATCTAATTCTGTATTCAAAGCTTGAGCATAACTCCAATTTTACACATGAAATGATAGGAGAAATCTTCCCCTATTTATACTAAAGATGAGAAGCTATCTCATTTATGAGAGTCCATGAATTTCTCCCTATATCTCTAGAGTTACAATCCAAATAGGAAGTGATAAGGCACATGCCTTCTTAGAGTTACAATACAAATAGGAAATGAGACACATATCCTTATGATCCCATGATCTTCTCCATTCAATTTCGAATTTCGCCTTAGGAGGCCACATAAGGGTCTTTTGGAAGCTTCTTTTTGACCTACACATGGCAAAAAACTCATTCCACTTGTTAGGTATAAGTATGTGCATATTATTTTCTAATTTTAAACCAAAAATTCAGTTAAAAATACTAGGAATTAATCAATTTTGGAAAAACATAAATGTAACCCAATAGTGGTAATGGTAAGATCAATGTAATGAAATGGAGGTGGAGTGAAGGTGATAATATGGAAATATAAGTGAAATGTAATGGAAGTAAATGATAATTTCAAGTCCCAACAATCCCCCTAATTAATATCTATGGGTGCACATCTAACAAGGCATGCTCCTAATTTCCTAACATTTGGTTGCATATGGATAGGGATGGGACCAAAGTTCCATTCTTTCCATGAGCCATCAATTGTCTAGTGTGAAATATCATAAATGTAAGTCTTATTACATGTCTCTAGCCAATCTCAAAGGGGGGATAACACATGATGTTTTTACATTGGAGGTATCCCCTTGATGTTTTTAGTCCAATAATTGATATTTTTTCCATCCCAAGTACCCACGATAGCTGATACTTTAACAAAGTTATTTCCAATCAAAGTATCCTCTAAATTAGAGAACCTTCTATGTTATAAATAGGATATTCCAAACACATTTTTTTATTTCCTCCTAGATATTTTCCTGAAAAACTTGCTTCGACCAGTCATAATTATTTTTATAACCACCATGGAAGTTTGGCACCAAGATCCAATTTCTTCAGGGGAGGGACCCAAACTTATATACCACCATGTCTCAAAGTCATTCTAACCACTCCCCAATTAACTAGGTGAAATATTTTGGAATTTTATTTTCCTCCCTACCACATGAATTTTATTAGTTCTTGAGCCATTGAATATCTAATTCCCATCAAAGAAATAAGTGTAGATAATTGAAAAGGAAGAAAAAATAAAATGGTGTTTTTAGAAGGACAAGTTGACTAGCTTAATTAAGCTAATGTACTCCCCATTGGATGAATTTAGCCTTAAATTTGGATATTAAATGGGTCTAAGAAGGTGGTGGAAAAGGCTTAAGGGATATGGGGATTCCTAGGTATTTAACTTAAACCAAACATCTTGGATTGGGAATTTAAGAGAGCGATGTAAATTTTCATGAGTGGTTCTATTATTATTCCATGGATACATTTCCCTTTTCTTCGATTTAGTAAGACTTCCCAAGGCCCCAAAAAATCCTTGCATGGTCCTCTTAAACTGATATGCTATTATAATTGAAGCAACCCCAAAAATAAAGTGTGAATTTTGAATGATTAATATTTTTAATTCCCCTTATATATCTTCTTTCCTAGTAAAATTTTCTACTAAGATTTAGCCATAGAAATTTAAAGAATGGTAGAGAAGATGAAACACTATATTAAACCCTTTGAGAATTTAAAGAATATTATTGAACTTCCATTAACCAATGGAGATATCCATAACCCTTCTATACAAGAAGATAACCAACTAAGAACGCTAGATCCAAATCCCATCCTTTGGATAATTACAAAGAGGAAGGAGTGGCATGCCCTATCAAAGGCATTAAGCACATATAACATAATTATCATTCCCTTCTCTCCCTAGCTTCTATTGGAGTGATATCCTACTAAACCAAAATGATGTTGTCCATAATTTTCCCTTTCCCCATAAAACCCCCTTATTTTTTAGATATCACCAAATGAACAAGGGGTTTTAAGTGAAATGCAATGATTTTGGAGATTATTTTATAAGAAACATTACATAATGAGATAGGTCAGAAGAATTGGGATTTACCACTTTAAGAACAATTACCAAGAAGGTTGAGTTAATCTTACTTTCCACCTTGGACTTCCATTGGACATATCCAACCATCCTATAAACATAAAATTTTATTATATTTCAAAATTTCTAGTAAAAATGAATACAGAAACCATATGTACCTGGTGCCTTATCAAGATCAAAGGATAGAATTACTTCCCAAATTTCTTGTTCAGTTACTAGTTGTGTTAACGTGTCATATCCTTTTTAGAGATGAGCTTGTATATATTCTCTAACATAGTACCTACATCTTCTTGATGGACTAAGCCTTGCTACAAAAATAAATCTCCAAAATTGAGGAGGGAAGCTTCTTTTATTTTATTATAGGAGCTTAAGGGTTCCCTGCTACATGTAATAGGTTTCACATTATTGCACCATAGGTGCATATTGGCTTGTTTATGGAAAAAATTTAGTGTTTAAATCCCCAAAAATGGAGCCAAAAAATTCTATATTTTATCCTCCAAATATCATATTTTTCTCTAAGAGAATTTTGGAAAAGGCCAAATTCAGTATTTTCCTTATTTAGTAGCTCCAAATAAATGGCCTCTTACTCTAGCAATTGTTGAACCATTTCTAGATTTTTTTTTTTTGTCTAGTTATGTCCTTGTCTCTTGGTTGGAAATTTGATATAGCCTAGGATTTTTAGATATCGTATTGATTTTATACTACCAAATATACATAAGGGATCTAACCACCCATTCGCACCATGATTGGGAAACTTTTTCATAGAATTCTAGAACTTGGGACCATTGACATTTAAATCGATAGGGAAGAGTGATCCAAATTTATGAATGAAAGAAATTAAATATAGATATAAACATAAACATAGAAATACAACACAAATATAACTTCAATTCATTACAACAAAGTATTGAAAATTGTTTACATGCAGAATGGAAATAAACTAACTCAGGTGATGGTAGCTTATCTCTGAAAAGATATGTAGTGGATACATGCCTTTTGAATTGTGTTAAAATAAGGCTGGAAGGCCTATTTATTATTTATAAACAATTTAAAACCCTAAACATATAAAAACCTAACACTCGGAGATGAAGCACCGAAATTCTATGGGCCCTATTGGGGTAAATCGGTACATCAACTTCTTGGGGTCGTAATTTTGGCATACGATATCCATTTGGTGCATATGATGCCTTGTTAGAAATATCTATCTGAGGAATAAAACTTTCAACTACAAACCTTCATCTTAGGCTTTTATTTTTCCTGT
This sequence comes from Pinus albicaulis, assembly GCA_034641835.2. Taxonomy (NCBI): domain Eukaryota; kingdom Viridiplantae; phylum Streptophyta; class Pinopsida; order Pinales; family Pinaceae; genus Pinus; species Pinus albicaulis. Next base: position 662,528,446 of record CM076576.1, on the reverse strand, counting down.
TTTCTAAAAAAAACACCGTTTAGGGCCTCAAAACGGCTCCAAAAGTTCAGGACCCAAAAAACTGCCAAAAATAGAAAATCGCACTACAATTAAGGAAAATGAAAGAAATAATGGTGGGGGTCCAAGTGTAATAGGTGGGTGGCCACCAATATCCACTTGGATCAAATAATTCCATAATATTCTTGCTAATTAATGGATAAAATATTAGTCTATGAGCTGAATTTCTCCATCCTAAACATTAAGAAGATAAGAAGAACCATTTCTCTAGATAGTCACTATGCACCAGGAATCTATCCTACTTGCTGCAATGTATCATGGCCCTACCCTTTTGTTGCACCAAGTATATTTCCCTTTAACTAGATTAATATTGATGAGATCCTCCATTCTCTCTCTGAAATGGATCACAAACAATGTTGCCTCTTTTTTTCTAATTGAAATCACCCTCAAAAATAATTTTTAACCCAAACTCAAACTATTTTAAATTCAGTAAAGAAGACCAACAAAATACTTTTTCTTCATGTGCTAAAGGCATATATACATTGATCACATTACATACCTTTCTAATGGAGAGATGAAAAAAATGGATTGCAATCCACTAGAGTTATTTCTTCTCCTAGATAAACTTGAGTATCGAAGGAGACTAGACTCTGCAAATAAATCTTGGTTCTCTTCTTGAACTAATTGCAAATAATACATTACGGTGCCACTCGATACTATATTTTTTGTGGTGGAATCCATGTCCCCCTATTTTTTCCTCTTGGTACAAGATTATATGGGTTTTATCTTCTTTAATAAAGTTTCAAACTACTATTACTTTACTTCATATCCCAACCCTTCGTGATTCTAGGAAACGAATTTCATCATTGACTTGAACTTTATGTTGCTCCTCCTTGTGAAGGAGTCAGTTCTCCTTGTTTCCTCGTTGATCTTAAGTTATTATTATACATGTATTCAATCATTGGTTTCATGCATAGTTCATTTTCTTTATCTTCTGTCTCTTTTCATATATCTTAATTAGTATTTCTCCCCACCTTTTTTCTTATTTTCCTAGGTCCTCGATATTTTTTGGAAAATTCATCTGATCTCTCATCAACCTATCTCTATGAAAAGGGCCCAGTTGTGTTTTAGGTTATTTTTTGGGAAAGGTATACCTCCTCTTTATCTAATTATATAATTTTTATGGTTTGGATAGGTATTGGGGTGTCTTCCAAAGGGGGCATATCCTTGTATTGTGCTTGCTCTCTTATCATCTCATCAATTATTAATGGGGTTTCCACATTTTCTGCAAGAAATCATGTGTATTCCTTGTTCTCTAAATTGTAAATAACTTCAATCTATTTCCTAAGGGATCGTGATTTCTAACTCTACTACTTAAAGGTGAATAAACTTTAGGGAGGCATTTTGAGGGCAATGGTTCTTAAGGAGTAGTAGGAAATTCCCCAAAGGCCCTAGGAAGGCCTATTTTCTTATTTTGTGCACTACGATGTTTAGGTTGATTCCATATATCCCAAATTTTAATTTTATTCTATGTCTCTTCTGCTTTAGGACAATTTCAAGAAATATGGCCATATTCATGGCACACTTTTCACTTGAAAGGGATTTGATCATAATACACTTATTGGATAACAAAATATTTGTGCAAAGAAAGTTAAATAGCCCCACAAAGGTATTTCTTTGGTTCAATATCCATGCATATTCTAGCATAATTAAACATCCCATCATGTGGTTCATCTTTATAACTATAGTTCCCAAGGGAATTTCCAATATTTTTAATAGTTTATTCATTTCAACAATGGAGAGGAAGATGAAGTGATTCAACCCATATCTAGATAGTTGATGGAATTTCATTTTTCATATTGAAATCCAAGTTCCATCAATTAAGGTGTAGGCCGTGATCACCCATGTAATATGGGCCACTTATGAAAATTATATCTCAATATGTATTTTCTTCAAAGAGAAAGGTACGAAATCCCTTCTTGCAAAATGATAATGAAATATTTCCCTTGATTAATGGATGCCAATTCTTTTTTATCTAATTATTTAGGGATATTGGGAATGCCACACCCGTATAAATTTTCCAATTAGGCCTTTGTCTACTAGACTCATCCCAATGGCACGATATTTCCCTGCATAAACTAAAACCTTAGGAATTCCATCATTATTCTTCACAAAGAACATCACTTGATACTTTTGGAGTTGGGGACATGTAAAACCAAGGACATAAAAACATATATATCTGTAGTAGGCAGAGGCAAAGAAAATGCCACTCCTCCCCGAGCCAAACGCCATAGTCTTGGTGCAATATGAACCAACTAGGATTTATGACGTATTTTATAAATCCACTTTAACCACTTTGATCTACAACCACAACATTATAACATAATAAATTTGTAAAATTTAATATAAAATATATGGCCACAATTTAGATTACACACTTAACTCTATGAAATCAAAGTGGAAACTCATAATTAGTCTTCCAAACATAAAACAATAATTATGAAAATAAATAATGTATAACAATTTCAATGTTAAGGCAGTCAAATACATAATGCAATGTTATTTTATAATTTTCATTATAATACTCGTAAAATTTGGTGTAATTTTAGTTATATTTTATTATTTTAAAACTATAATAAATCATATTACTCATAAAAATTTAGTATAGTTTTAATTATATTTTTTTATATAAGAATTATAGGCCACAATATTTTTAGTGAATGGTTTATAATTATAGATATAATTATATTATTACAACATTATTGAATCTAAAAATATTAGTATAAGAGAGATTTTGTTATATATGTGTGTGTGTGAGAGAGAGATTTTATCACATAATATTACATTAAAATAGATCAAAATATATATACATTTAAAAAAATTAAAATATTAATAACAAAATAAAAATCTACATTCAACCCAAATATTAATAATAAAAACTTCATTTAATGTTGATCATAGATAAAATACTTATAATATCCACTGTAAATAATATAATTTTACATCAAATTTATATATAAATATAAAATAAATATAAAGTAATTGATTAAAAAAAACTAATTTTTTCCATAAATACTTTCTATTTTTAATTGGAGAGAAAATATAATTTATTCACTACTTAATATAAAATTTACAAATAAAATGAAAAATAAGTTTGATAAAAAATATATATATATTTTTATACTAAGAATAAAATTAAGACATTTTTTTTACTTCAAAAAATTAATTTTTCATTAGCCTAATCACAAATTACATTCTATAAATACATACAATTATATGGATTCTCGTTTTCCTTATAATGGCTATTGTGAGGCAAAATATTGTGTTTCTCTCTTCTATGTAAGAGAAACCCATGTAAAAATTATATGGATTCTCGTTTTCCTTCTAATGGCTAATATGAGGCAAAATATTGTGTTTCTCTCTTCTATGTAAGAGAAACCCATATAAAAAGGATCACATACAATCTTACTAATAATTTAAATGTAAACGAAAATAAAGTCTTCCCTTGCCTGTGGGGGAAATTTCAATACATCAACATTTTACATTGTTTACATCTTTTAAAGCATACAGATATCAAAAACTACAGTTAAAGTCGTAGCTGTGACTTGTAGGCTATGGTAAAAAATATTTGGCTGGAGGAATTTTGGGTTAAAATATTTTATTTTAAAAACAAATATTATTAATAATAATAATAAATGTTTTAATGTGAATTATAAATAAAATATTTTAATGTTTATATTAAGTATAGAGATATAAATTAATTGAAAGTAGAAATTTCTTTACCATATAGAGGAAAGTATTTAATATGGAGTTTAACATACAAAATTGTATTATATATAGAAATTTTTTATTTAAAAATATATTAATAACAAAAAATGCATATTATATATATAGAGAAAGGTTTTCTATTTAAAAATATATTAATAACAAAATATACATTTTATATATAGAGAGACTTTCTATTTAAAAATGTATTAATAACAAAAAAAATTATTTTAGTGTGGATAACATGAATATAATATTTCAATGTCCATGTTGAGAAAAATATTTCAATGTCAACTATATTATAAAAAAAATTCTATGGTCAAAGCATATTATGGTGAATAAGTCAAAATCAAGGAAATGTTGAATTTTTTTATGCTCATCAAAAATTTTGAATGTGAAGCTCCAGAAAAAGTTTGACCCTTAAGAGATTTATCCCTCTCAATACTTAGTAAATCCAAAATTAAAATAAATCTACACTATTATAATTACAAGATAATAAATATAAATATATTTTATTTATAACTCTTTTTTAATATTATTCTTATAGTTTTTATTTTAATACACATCATGTTTAGTGTAATTTTAGTTGTATATTTTTTATTTAAAAATTATAATAAATTATATTTCTCATTAAATTATAGTGTGATTTTATTTATGTTCCATATAATTTTTATAATATATTGAAAATAATGATTTTAATTAATGGTTTATAACTAGCAATTGCACCATATGTTGCAAAGGAAATGTTGTAAAGAAGTAACATAGGAAAGAGTAGTATAGAGGAAAAAATATGTGATATGTTATGTGATTTAATTGAATATTTAACTTATAAATATGAATTATTTTATTTAAAAAAATTATAGGTTTGGAGAATTGTTTGGATGAAGAAATTGGTTTTTTTATAACCTAGTTAGTATAGATAGTGTATAGAGTGTAGTGTGCACAGCTTTATGTGATTTAATTGAATATTTAACTTATAAGTAACGACTCTCAGATTAACATTAAATTGGTTTTTTTATTTAACTGAATATTTAACTTATAAGTAATGACTCTCATGTTAATCTCACATTAAATTAGTTTTTTAATAACCTAGTTAGTATAGATAGTATATATAGTGTAGTGTGCAGAGTTTTATGTGATTTAATTAAATATTTGACTTGTAGTGTGCGGAGTTTTATGTGATTTAATTGAATATTTAACTTATAAGTAACGACTCTCAGATTAATCTCACATTAAATTGGTTTTTTTATAACCTAGTTAGTATAGATAGCGTATAGAGTGTAGTGTGTAGATAAGTAACGACTCTCACATCAATAATGCAGGATAGCTACAACTACATAGAGTTAACAACAATATTCAGTTACATTTATGTATTTCTCATAGCTACAACTACAGAGAGTGAACAACAATATTAGTTACATTTATGTATTGTTCTTCAAACGTAAAGTTAGTAATTTAAAAGGGTTTTATGTGATTTAATTGAATATTTAACTTATAAGTAACGACTCTCACATTAATCTCACATTAATCATGTAGGATAGCTACAACTACAGAGAGTGAACAACAATATTCAGTTACATTTATGTATTGCTCTTCAAACGTAAATTTAGCAAGTTAAAAGGGTTTTATGTGATTTAATTGAATATTTAACTTATAAGTAACGACTCTCATATTAATCTCACATTAAATTGGTTTTTTTATAACTTAGTTAGTATAGATAGCGTATAGAGTGTAGCGTGCATAATTTTATGTGATTTAATTGAATATCTAATTTTGAATATTTAACTTATAATTAACAACTCTCACATTAATATTACATTAATCATGCAGGATAACTACAACTATATATACTCTTAATTTTATTTTGAAAGAAATTTTTAAAAAAGGGATACCCTATACGAAAGGGATACATGGATCGAGATTCGTAATCTCGAAAAAACAAGGATAAAAATTCAAAGAAGAGAAGTAGATCCTGCATTCCTAAAACACTGTCGTGATTCTAATCTTACACCATCCTTCGCTCTCATCAAACATAAACTACACAACTAACACAAACACAGGGCATTCGACCGGCTCAGCAAATCCCTAATACGCCATAAAATTCATAGAACTAGATTCTGGTTGGATCATCTATCTACAAAATCTTTCAATATGCATATTAAGTTGGCTCATGTCAAAGGATTTATGTCCAAACACCGGATTTCTCTGCATCGCAGAAGGGTTCGGACCAAACCATGGAACCGTGCTAAGGGTGGGACATAACCAATTGTCATCGGGGTTCCACTGTCCAAACTTCAACGCTCTCCTCAATGCAGAAGGGTTTGAACTCCACCGTGGATCCATGCACCGGATGGGATTGCGTTAATACAACAGCAATGACTTCAGATCGTAACAACGGTAACACAAAATCCACCTACCCATTTACGCAAAATTCTGCAGCTTGTAAAACGGATTCGGTAAGTGGGAATAAGGATGGTGAAGACGCAAGTAATGATCTCCCATCCATTAATTTGGATGAAACCACAGAGCACAGAAATGAAGAACCCTCTACATTAAACGATAGCAGGCACAACGAGTCGTACGGCGGCATGCTCGATAAATGAGCAACTAATTTTTCAAAGGAACGGTCTACCGCAACATCTAGTGTTTCTATGAATCATGGTCTCAGCATTAAAAATATATTAACGCATAATGTGGGTATTGAAAGGTTACATCGAATAATTCTTAATAAAAAGCTTCCTTCCTCCGATAATAACAACAAAAAACTTATTAATATATCTTCTTATGAATTAAATAATGATGAAATGGAGGTTTTGAGCAAAGGGCTAAATTTCGATGTAGCTCCTAATCGCATTCCAAATGAAGAAATCATTAGCGATATTGAGGATGGCATCAAATGTCTCAGTGATGAATACAATGACCTGGTGAGACAAGAGTGTGCCATCATCCTGAAAAATGCCAAGCTTCCTAAGAGAAATTTAAGTAATGAGCAATTAAGAAAAATGTCATTTTAAAAGAAGAAAAATGAGGGGCCACAGTGGTGATGGATAAAGAAGAGTACAACAATAAAATGATAGATCACCTTCACAATAGTGGAAGCTATAAAAAACTCAATGAGAACCCCATTTCCAAAGTTATAAAAAAAATTTTAAAAATCCATTAAGGAGTCCAATCGTGATGAAAAATTAAAGAAGCGCCTATACCTGGAGGGTGAAATCATGCCCCGCAATTATGGTGCCCCAACAATCCATAAGGTTGGTTCTCCTTTGCGACCTATCGTCAACACTATAGGTGCACCAACATATGAATTAGCCAATTTTGTGGCTGGCACCCTCGCCCTTCTTGTTGGTAAAACTAGCTCATTTATCAAAGACTCCAATAATTATGTTGATTTCATTAAAAAATCTAAGTTTGATCCTGAAGACAAAATTGTTAGCTTTGATGTTGTCCAAATTTTTACTAAAATCCTACTGGATGAAGTCGTTCAAGTAGTGAAAGAAGTCGCAGACCCACAGACTGCAAAGCTCGTTGAATATGTCTTCGCTCCACCTTCTTCACCTTCCAAGGAGAAACATTTGAACAAACATCTAGAGTTTCTATGGGATCTCTGTTGTCCCTTATAGTGGCAAACCTCTTCATGGAGAAATTTGAAAAGAAAGCTCTAGACTCTTACCCATTGAAACCTAAATTTTGGATAAGGTTCGTGGATGACACCAATGTCAATTGGCCTCATGGAGAGGAGGAATTAAAAAAATTCCTAGACCACCTTAACATCATATCCAAAGATATCCAATTTACAATGGAAGGTGAGGAAAACAATTGCATCCCTTTCCTTGACATTCTCCTCTCAAGAAATGAAGACGGATCCCTTTGACACAAAGTGTTCTGAAAGAAATCACACACTGACAATTATCTTCACGTTGATTCACACCACTACCCTACCCAAAAGACAGGGGTTCTACTGTCTCTTTTTACACGGGCTTTCAGAATATCAGACAATACACATGTTGAAGAAGAAATTGAATATCTAAGAAAATCTTTCATAAAATTGGGATACAGTAATAGAGACATCAACAAAGTTATTCAAAGAGCCAGATCCGGAAACAAAATAATTAAAACTGACAATTCCTCAATAGCAAAATCATACCTCCCCTATATTCAAGGAGTCAAGGACAAGATAGCCAAATTTCTAGCTAGAAAGGACATTAGATCATCCTTCAAACCTCTATTGACCATTAGATAAAGGATGAAATCGGTCAAAGATGACCCTGACCACCTCCAACAAAAAGGTGTTTTTAAGCTTTTGTGGTTATTTTTTATTGTAGAAATTTTTGGATTATCCACAGTGTTAAGAAACAATCGTCGACGGAGGTCTTAAGGGTTTTCTGCAGCAAGCTCTGAATTCAAGCAAAGACGTTGGAAAGAAGCACATATCTGTTCCAAGATCTGCGGCAGGAAGGGATAGCGCTGGCCCAGAAAATGGGAAGACTGGGGGCCCTCGGAGCCCCCACTTTCAATCAAGTTACGATCGACAAGAGCAAAAGGCAGGTGGAGGGGGTGAAGATCACAGGCTCTACAGCTGCAGAAATTCAAACGAAGGACGGTGAAACTATCCTGATTGATCGCACAGCCAATCCAACTAAAGGCACTGCAAGAACACAGGACTCGATCAAGGTGCTTCCCACACAGGAAGCTAATCCTCCAGAAGATGTTACAGATCTATACAAACACACAAATGGCAGCCCAGATCTGAGTCGATCAACTACGAGGGAGTCAGCAGACAATGATATCCACCCAAAATACCAAGGCCACTGCAAGTCGAAGACTAAGGAAAGTCGTAGGGTAATCATTAAAGACCCAGATCTGCAAGCCTACATGGATCACATGACTTTTCATGCAGTGATCTATAAATTCATGGGGTTTTGGCCCAGTGAAAAATCCCTTTGTCAATGGATCAAGAAAGTCTGGAAGCCAAGGGGAGATGTGTAGCTACACCTGGGCACCAAGGGCTTCTTTACGGTGGTATTCGCAAATCTGGAAGACAAGGATCGGATCTTTGAGAGCGGACCTTACTTTTACGGCTCAGCGGGCCTCTATATGAGGCCCTGGAAACCCAACTTCTCCCCTGAACAGGATACGTTCACACAAGTTCTGGTCTAGATCCGATTATTCTCCCTGCCAATCGATTATTGGAGACCAGCAGCGTTGGAACAAATTGGCAACACCTTGGGAACTTTTGTTTGTGCTTCTAAATCCACTCTTCAAAAAAGGTGCACTTCCTATGCCCACATCTGTGTTGAAATGGATGTATCCAGGTCTCTGCATGAGGGTCTGTGGTTGGAATACAGGGATGAGGTCTACTTTCAAACCATCGATTACGAGCAGATACCCTTTAGATGCCAAAAATGCCATGAACATGGGAATTTAATTCTAGAATTCCCTCAGAACAAGATGGCCGAGAAACCCAAAGAGAAACCCACCCCAGTTTCGGATGGATTTATTCTACCTACTGGTAGACATCGAGCCAATCGCAAAACTACACCCAAAATGGATGATCAGCTCACCGGAACATTAAACACCTTTGAAATACTGGGAGAAGACCATCCATCGGAGAAGATAGCTCAAACCCTAGCTGCGGAGCAGCCATCCACAGGGTCAGCAGAACATGGCACCCAGTCAAGGGAGCTGATCAAACCTTCAGAACCGTTCTCAGGTGCAACAGATGACAAAGATGAGGAAGGGGATGAGGATATGGCCCTTAGCGAACTCAGCACGGAAGATCAGGAATTAGGGGATATCCTGGAGAAAGAAGGGTTAGATCTCAATTCTATAGTTGAGTAATGGAAACAGAAAGGAATAGACCAAATACTAGAGGAGGAAATCAACAGGGTCAACTACCTATTCCTGACTAGACAGGATGCAGCATTGAAAGGTATGAAACGAGGCAGAGGAGCGACCAAAGGCCTGGGTGTAAAATCACAGAATCTCCATGACACACAAGCTAGTCTCAAGCATAGAAGGAAACGGGGTAGAAGATCCAACAGTGATGCTCTTCACGAACTAGGTCAGATGATGATTAATTCGGGAAAGATGAAAGCCCTTGAGGCTTTCTCCTTCTCATATTAAGAATTTTTTAACTATGAAAGTCCTCTCCTGGAATGTAAGAGGACTAGGCAGCCTAAGGAAACAAAGGCTCCTGAAAAATAAAATTACTCAAGAAAAACCGGTCTTGGTATTCCTCCAGGAAACCAAATGTTCCAATCAGAAATTAGATGAATTGGGCAAACGCCTAGGCAAACATCTAGAACACCTAGCAGTGGAGGGAAATGGTACTGGCGGTGGTCTAGCTATATTCTGGACCCCTAGAACTCTTCATCTTCTCAATGTTGAAGCCACAAAAGCTTTTTTGGCCCTGGAAATGCAGATCATAGGGTAAAAAGGCACTTTTCTATTTACTAATGTTTACAGTCCTCAGCGACCAGAGGAAAAGCTGCTGCTGCTGGACAATCTCGCCAAGTTACATCAGCGACACCTCCATTCTAGAGCTATCTACGGGGGCGACTTTAATATGATAACCTCTCTCAATGAAAATAAAGGTGGTACTTGAGCACTCAGTAATGATGCCATAGCCTTCATCTCCTTTATTCAAGCAGTCAACTTGGTTGACATCCCTCCCCGAAATGGCATCTTTACCTAGACCAACAGAAGAGGGGGAGACAAGCTTATTGCCTCCAGGTTGGACTGTTTTCTAGTCTCTGACAGCATTCTCTTAGAAGGGGTCACTATCAATTCCAATATCCTCCCGTCTGGGGGCTCGGACCACTAGCCTATCACGCTTCAAGCCTCCATTATGGGTATTCCTAAAAACAGGCCTTTCCGTTTTGAGAGATTCTTGCTAACTCACAAGGATTTCTCCAGCAATATTAAGAAATGGTGGAAGGAACCCCTAGTTGTAGAAGGAACGAATATGTTCAAGCTACAAGCAAGGCTAAAATTCATCAAGACCAAGCTAAAGACTTGGAACCGTGAAGTCTTTCGCAACATCTTTGAAGACAAACAAAACCTGGAGCAACAAATGGAAGATATCCACAATAACTGGATTCAAGGAATCATTTCACAGGATTCAATCAACACAGAGAGGGAACTAATGTAGAAATGGAATGAAAGATGCAAGCAGGAAGGAATTCTATGGAAATAAAAATCTCGCATTCAATGGCTTAAGGAAGGAGAAAGGAATAAAAAATTCTTCCACAGATCAGCTATGGATTACAGATGTAATAACAGAATCACCGGGATTAAGGATGAGCAGGGGAATGTCTTTCACTCGCACCAAGACATCACCTGCCAACTCCGAAATCAATTAAAACTTATTGCAACAGAACTAGTCTTCGATCGACAGGAAGCCATTAAGGAATTTGTTTCTTCTATCCCCAACCTTATAACTGAAGAAAAAAATAGGGCCCTGGAAAGAACAATCTCCCTCTAGGAGGTGGAAGAAGCGGTTAGAGAAATGGCCAATGGAAAAGCACCAGGGCCAGATGGATTCACCGTGGATTTTTTCAAAGCCTGCTGGGATGTGGTTAAGGAAGAAATTTGGGAAGTAGTTGAGGACTCTAGAATCTCCTCTTCAATTCTCAAGTCCCTAAATTCCACGTTTGTAGCGCTAATTCCCAAGGAAGTTGATGCCTGCACCCCTTCCAAATTCAGGCCCATAGCGCTTTATAATGTGTTGTACAAGATCATATCAAAAGTCATGGCTAACAGATTGAAGCCTATACTCCCTCTGATTATCTCTGAGGAACAATCAGGCTATGTGGAGGGCAGAAAAATTATGGATAATGTCCTTCTGGCTCATGAGATGGTCCACACTCTGCAATCACTTAGGAAAGCTGGCATGATCATTCAACTAGACCTCTCAAAAGCTTATGACAAGGTCAATTGGAGTTATCTAGAAGCAGTGTCAAGGCTTTTGGATTCAGTCATAGGTGGACGGCCTGGATCCTAGCTATGGTCAGATCTCCCAGTCACTCTATTCTGGTCAATTGGGCCCCCTCCAAACCTTTCTTTCCTTCAAGGGGCATCTGGAAAGGGGATCCCATCTCGCCTTTCCTTTTTTTCATTCTCATGGAAGGCCTCAGTCGAATCATTAGGTCAGCCAAGGAAAATAATATGATAAAAGGCCTTCATCCCTTAAGTAACATCCCAGCCACCACTCATCAACAGTTCGTGGATGATACCATGCTGCATGGAACCCCCACTGTGAAGGAAGCCAGGGGTTTCAAACGTCTTTTAAATCTGTTCAGTCGAGCCTCGGGTATGGACTTTAACTTTGATAAATCCTCTGTCTTCTTCTTTAACACACATTTGGCTATTCAAAAACATTTTACTGACATCCTGGGTTTCAAAAGAAGCACTCTTCCATCCAAATACTTGGGTATAACCCTCACAGAAAAACCTTGGCAAAAGTGTCATTAGGAAAAACTTCTTTCCAAGTTAGCGGACAGTTGTAATCACTGGACCAATCGAGTCCTCAATTTGGTTGTTCGACTGGTCATGACGAAGGCTATCCTCCTGGCTATTCCTCAATACATGCTTTCAATCCTTCCAGCTCCCAAGGGAGTCCTTCAGAAGATCAGAGGCATTCAGCGAAACTTTCTATGGTATGGTAATTCAGGAAAACCAAAGTGGGCACTTGTAGCTTGGGATCAGCTGTGTAGACCTAAGAGCCTTGGAGGGTTAGGGTTACAGGATCCGAGATCGACCAATAAGGCTTGCAGAGCCAAGCTCTGATGGATATGGCTCTCGGAACCTAACACCCCGTGGGTACGCATCTGGAAAGCCAAATATGGAGCACTGGCAGCATGAGGAGCTCGTAAGGATGACAGAAACCCCTACAGGCTCTCCCATATGGAACCTAGCCCTAGCTAACCAGAATATCATACAAGCTCACTACTTTTGGGAGCTTAGGAATGGTCACAATACCCTGTTTTGGGAGGATGCCTGGCAACAACTCCCGAAAATTGAAAATCCTGACCTTCACCCTCTGCAGCAATGGTTTCAAAAAAATGGCAAGCTGAAAGCGCATCAATACTGGGCTAATGATACGGGTTAACAGCATTGGAGGATTTGGAGTCTCATCCATTCCCCATCGGACGAGCAAATTTTGAATCTCCTTAATATCCTCAATACCATTCTGAGGAAGAGACTAATAAGGGCAGCGCAAGGGCCGGATATCCTTCACTAGGGAAAGCTCAATGGAGGTTCTTTTAACCTCAAATAAGCTCGTTCTTATATTGAAAACAGGGACAATGAGGATAAGGTAGCCTGGTATGACAATGTATGGAATTGTAACCTATGGCCCAAAATTAAGACTTTTCTATGGCTTCTTCAGAATAGGAAGATATTAACCTGGGAAAATCTTCTAAAAAAAGGGTTCACAGGACCTTCACGATGCCCTTTATGTGAGGAGCAGGAGGAAACGATGAATCATCTGTTCAATGAATGCGTCTGGACTAGTAACCTCTGGGAGTGGATACAAAGCATATTCAACCAAACGGACCGGAGCAGAAATTCCATTAACGAAACTATCACCAATTGGCGGTTACACTATTCCAATAGCGGTATGGTAAATAATTTGTGGAGGCTAAGTCCCGGTTTCTTGATCTAGACAATGTGGAAGGAAAGGAATAATCGCATTTTCAAAAACACAGCTTTAGACAGCCTGATGAAATAAAAGCCATCATTATGCAGGGTTTGAAACAAACGACTCTCACCTGCTGTAAGATCGAGAAATCAAACTCGCTGTCTCCCAATGACATCCGGATACTGGCTATTTTTGGCCTCTCTGAAGCGGCGGAGCACTGTATGCAGGAGAACTCCCTCTGGCCTGCTCCCTCCCCTGAAATTTGGCATAATCCTCCTCCAGGGTACTGCAAGCTCAACTTTGACGGGGCATCAAAAGGCAACCCAAGCCCTGCCGGGATGGGAGAAGTCTGGCGCGATGAGAAGGGAGAAATACTACATATCTACTGCAGAGATTTGGGAGAAACCACTAACAACGAAGTGGAATTCGCAGCTTTGGAACAAGGGTTGAGGCTTCTAATTCGGCTCAGCAAAGGACTAGCCATTGTAGAGGGTGACTCCCAGCTCGCCATTACAACTATCAGGAAAATACAGCATGGAACGAAGCCCAGTAAGGCCATAAAGCACTGGCACCTAGCTGCTGTTACTAATCTCATCACGCAGCACCTCGCTTCCCTCAGTGGTATCATCCTTCAGGCTGTGCGCAGAAAAGCCAATATGCTAGTAGACCATCTAGCTAACCACGTGGTAGATCACCTAGCTAAAGCCCAGGACACGTGTTGGCAGGATCTAATGCATGAAGAGCTTAGGGATCAGTGCAACATCATTTCCAGGAAAGACTTCACTGCCGGTACTACCGTGGAGGACGGACGGCAGCTTATCAATCATGAGTAGCTCATGAATTCCCCCAATTTTATTGATCACGTCAGATGGTACAGACCGAAAATGTCACCAAGCACTTCTCGGGAATGGCAGTCCATTATGCGAGAGGAAAACCGTAAGGGTAACCGATCCTCACAGGGGATCAAATGGAGGTCTCGAGCATGCAAAAGGATTGCTCAGAAGCAGACGATCTTTGCTTATGACTCTGGCATTAGCGGTAGGTTCAGACGGCAAGTTGCCATGCATCATAGCATTAAATGCCTTTCAATTGGCATTTCACGCCCCACTACCCATCATTCTATTTACGAGCAACCTTGCTATCCCATTCTCATTTCCAATCTCGCCTTATGGTATCTCCGCTCAAAGTCGAGGTTCGGCTCTCCTTTTCTCGGCAAGTTATCCGCTCTCTTCTACCTGACTTCAATGGAAGACCACAACCTTCGCAGCATCAACGCATCGCAAGCCCTCAAGCGGGCCAAGGACAGCTACGAGGCCTCTGTCTCCAAAAGGGGGAAGCAAACGATTGAAGTCCTGTAGGAAGAGGTAAACAGGTCTCGGGCCCGGATTGATGATAGCGCAATCAGTGAGGAGGTCGACTGGTTGGTCGACCCAGGGACACCTTCTACTCGCAACACGCAATTTCTGCAAACCCAGGCAGTTTCCTGGCAGATGAAAACCATGCTAGCAAAGGCAATTGCAATGTAGGGAGCAGCAGTTAAGGAGACCTTCGCAGTGACCTCCGTGGCCTCTTCGAAGAACACTGCTCAGCTGGACAAGCTGGAAATTGCCTTCAATTCACTGACAAAGGAACTTCGCATGCACGGCAAGGCTCGGATAATTTTGTTCGTTGTTTTTATGTCTATCTCCGCCATGTCCTCAACGTCTCCATTGAAATACCAGCGGGCGATTCTCAGACTACCATCATTCGACGATTTAAGCCTAGGATTCAGCTGAAAGGTGGCGAGGAGGCAAGTCCAAGTGCTGTGGGACAATCTGGAGCCTCAAATCCAATTCAGTGATGTTTATGCTCTCTCTCTGGTTTATTTCCTGTCTGTTTACTTTGTCTATTGCTATGTCTATGTCAGTTTCTAGTTTTAGTCAGTATGTACCAAGCTGTCTTCACGCCTTCAGTGGACCTTTGGTTAGTTTTTCATCTTTCACAGGCAACCCTGTGTGGTTGTCCTGTAGTTTTGTTCATTGAACGGTGCTCCTACAAAAGCCAGGCTTTATATAGCTCAAGTGTATTCAGTCTAAATGTCAGCTTGAAAAGGAGCAAGCCTGTGGCTCTCCATGGTTATCAGTATTCAGGCCTTTTGTAAACTCATGTAACCTCTGTTTTTTGATATAATATACTACTTCTGACTTACAAAAAAAAAGAAATAATCTTCGACGTTTTGAATCCCAACAGGTATCCATCTTCAGGACAGGATTTTGTGCTTCAGATTCAAAATCATGTCCTAAAGATGGATCCCCATTGGGATTTGAAACGTTGACCATTGTTTCTTAACACTGTGGATAATCTGGAAATTATTACAATAAAAATGTGTTTACAAAATTAATTTTTCATGCGGAGAATGCTATATTGGGGAAATAGGTAGGACCTTCAAAATAAGGCTTAAAGAACATGGTGTTGATATCAAGCTTGGAAGAACCAAAACCTTGGCTTTGTTAGAACACTCCAACAGAACGTGTCACCACATATGCCTTGAAGATGCAATGATCATTGCCAAAGAAAAACATCATTTTAAGTGTAAAGTTCGTGAAGCCCTGGAAATCATCAAGCACCCTCACAACCTAAATAGAGATGGAGGTTTAGAAATTAGCAGGAATTGGATCCACGTTCTTTTAATAATAAGCTATCCCCCATGAGTCGTTGTTCTCCATTGCCTCCACCATTTTCATCCTCCCGCATTACATGGTCCTTAGCATTCACTACAATGCTCCTCCCTATACACTTCCCCATTATCTCTATCCTCCCTTTTTCAAATCCTCTCCCTGCCCTTCTCCATCCCAATACCATGTTGCCCTTCTGAAACTTTTAAAATTATTAAAAAACACTCTTAAAATCTCATCTTAAATGAACTAACCTAACTCTTAATCAAAACTTCTAGAATAAATAACTACCCTTCTTAATAAATTACATTACTAGCACAAAATCAAACCTTACTTAATATTAATAGTATGTTAAAAAACCTAATGTAAAAAAAAAAAAATTATAATCATGAATGTAGAATGAATTATCGTATCTTATTATAATCTAAATTATACATTCATTTGATTAATTAAACTTATTAAATCTATTATAAATAACCATAATCATCATTACTTAAATTTATAAATATTACTAATATCAATTATTAATTGAAAAATAAAAAACTTTAAAAAATTAGTATAATGTAAACATAGGGCATTATAAAAAATAATAAATAAGAAATAATATTACAATATTTTAAATTTCATAAATCTAATTAGAAATAAAAGTGGATAAAAAACAAGCAAAAGTAAATAACTAATTAATCAAATAAATAACTTCTTATAAAATATTAGAAACTGGTCGGCTCTTTTACCTATCATCTTTTTCCTCTATTTATTCACCCTAATCTATTCTCTTCTTAGCAGGTTTGTCCTGAAGATGAGTCTTGATTTAGACTCAAAACGTAGACTAAAAATGAAGACTGTGGAGATTCCGAGTTTTGCATCTAAAAATATATACCACAGAAACCTACAATCTATCATATTTTATAAATCTAATTAATATAAATAAAATTAATTAATTTTCTAATGTTTATTGAAATTTTAAAATATTCCAAAATTTATTTTCATAATATAACCACGATATCTAATTATAAAAATTGATATTGAATTCTTATATTTTCAAAAATTGAATTATTTTATTTCCAACCAAGCTATTTCAAAGTACACTTTCAATACCAATTAATTGATTGTAAAGCTGCAAAGAATTCTTTTATTTTTGACCAGGCTATTTCAAAGTAGACTTTGAATATCAATTAGTTGATTGTATAATTCCAAAGAATTCTTTTATTTGTAAAGCTGAAAGTGGTATAAAATATTTAAGAATTCTTTTATTTTCGAAGAAGTTATTTCAAAGTACACTTTGAATATCAATTAAATGATTGTAAAGCTGCAAATGGTATAAAATATTTAAAACTAAAACTTAAAACAGCATTACAAAAATTAGTGTTTAATAATGTGTTTATTTGTATAAAATGTAAATATGTAATTAAAAAAAATTATAGCCTTAATTTCAAAAGAATAAAGGGTATATTTTTGTATATTTTATTTATTAAATTAATATATAGAAAATAAATTAATTATATCATATATTAATTAAAAATGATTTTAAAATTAAATAACTATTACATTATTATTGAATGAAAATCTTGTAATAATGTTTAATATTATTAAGTATCATATAAATTATGAGATTTTAGATTCAAATATTGAATAGTTCTTACTTTCCAAAAGAAAAACATTAAATGACTCCTCTTAAATTTTGTATAAGGATGTGTGAGGATTTTCTCATCACTGCAACATTTAAATAAGATAATTTAATTCACAATTTTCCGTTGAAACATAATTCTCATTAAAAATTGGTACTCTAGCACCCATCTCAATTCTATATTTGGAAGCATAATTTTGTAATAATGATTAATACTATTAAGTATGGTATAAATTATGAGATTTCAGATTCAAATATTGAATAGTTCTTACTTTCCCAAAGAAAAACATTAAATGGCTCCTCTTAAATTTTTTGTAAGGATGTGGGAGTATTTTCTCATCACCGCAACATTTAAATAAGATAATTTAATTCACAATTTTTCATTGAACATAATTCTCATTAAAAATAGGTACTCTGGCACCCATCTCAATTCTATATTTGGAAGCATATAAAATTATACTATGAAACAACATCAATATATTATGGATATTCAAATCCAATAATTCCTAAACAAAAGCAAACAAATTTAGAGAGCCAGGAGCTTGAGCTTCATAGTAACAGATCCAATAATTCCTTTAACATATTTACAAATAACTAAGTAAAGAAATCCAGTTCTCTTTACATAGATAAATAGCACCCAAAGAAATGGTGATTATGCTCAATTTTAATATCACTGGGTGATAGCATAGATGGCATATAATATTCCTGACAAGTACCCCAGCATCATTAGTAGCAGACATATCCAGAATTCATCCTGTTACAAAACAACAACACAACAATTAGCAGTGATTTAAAACATGAGCATAACCTTCATACAAGAATAAAAAAATTAACAGAAATTTAAGATGTGGTGTTCACATGGCAGCCAAATAAATTATGCACAATCCCTGAGATATCACTAGGGTTGATACTTTTAAAGAGAAGGTAAACAAAAAAACACAGCAAGATTGCAGAAAAACACAAGTTTGCTTATGATTTTTCTTCTTTGTAAGGGTACCATCGATGTGCTTGCTCTTAAGTTTCAGCACCACCTGCATAACATCAAGAAACTATTATAGATGCACAAAATGAATGTGGGAATTTTTCTGAGAAAAATGGCTAGGGGATTTTTCAGAAAACAATAGCTTGCTTACCTGGCCATTTTTCATGTACACAAAACCTAGTTTTCAGTGCAAGTCACCTACTGCACAACCAACAATTAACAATTGGGCATGGCCAAAGGATGGATTAGTCATAGCTTGAGGAAAATTCGTTCCCAAATATAAACACATTCATTCTAATTAAAAATCGTTTCGCGTGTGCTTCAGAAGTTCAAATCCTCTTGCTAGTAAATCCAGGCTAGAAAATTCTGAATCAACCAAAAGAAACTCCCCATGCAATCCAACTGTGGGATTGAAAAAACCATTTTCATATGGAATAAATGTTGCGTTATTCTGCATCTCTTTTGCGGCTCTAGCTTTCATAGTCGTCGCTCCACATAGAGTTGTTGGCACAAATCATGGAAGAGAAGGCTTGTGAAAATATGTTAGACAGAAAACTCTATACTGAAAAGAAACCCAAAAGAAGCATGGGAGAGGAGATTCTACAATATTCAGAGCATTTTCAAGAAGCTAATTGTCTTGAAAACGCACCATTGCAGCCGCTACAATGGCCACCACTGCGGCTACAATGTTCACCACTGCGGCAACTCCTCCCACTGACATGGCTGTCTGTACCTCAGCATTCTGAGCACGGTACTTGTCTTTTTTCTTTCCTTTATTTTTAGCTTTAACCCACCATGAGTTCTTTGGTTCGATTATTTATGTAACTTATTAATAATTTTATTTAAGCTAATTGTATTTAACCTGAAGGTAGAAACTCTTTCAGTCGTCTAACATCAAAATCAACGATACACAATGGTACAAGTGGCAGTTGAAGGGATTTTTTTTCAAATAGAGATGCTTTATAGCGTAATTTAAGATATAATCATATTTTTATAATATCATAATAATTCTAGCTATATTTCTATTATTTATAATTTATAATAAATTATAATATTTATAAATTTTAGTATAATTGTAATTATGTTTATATTGTATAACTATTATAATATATTAGAAATAATATTTTTAATGAATGATTTATAACTATAAATATAATAAAAAAAATTGATATCACATAATGAGTGTAGTTATATAAATTAAATTGTAAATCAAATTATAATAAATATTAAATAATACACTTCATAATAGGCTTAGCTTAATTTATAGACTAAATAGATTTTTTCACTGGAATTTGGTGGTACAATTTCAAAAAAGAATGAGATTTGTTATTATTTAAAATACATTTTTGAATGCATAAATGGATTCAGCACCCTAAAAACCCCTAAGGCACTGAGATTCTACAGATTAAACAACTTAAACTCAATTTTTTTTAAAATTTTTGTCATATTTTTGTTAAAAATAACCAGAAAAAATGTATCCTTCATAATATATCTCCCATCATTAATTTAAAAAATATATAATTTAAAAATTAATAAATAAATTATATTTTTTTTAATTATTATTATTGTAATAAAAAGAGGGCCAATACCACAATTTATCAATATCACATGCCCAAAAAACCATAACTCATTTTATATGACAGTTGACATTTATTTTAATTAATCAATTTAATTAAAAGAGAAAAAATGATATAACTACTTTGAGATAAATATCAACTTTTAATTTGTATATAATACTCCGCGGAGGTTAAATCTCTACCACCTACGTAATAATTATTGATAATTCAATTAAAAATTTGGAAGCCTTATTCCAAAATAAGCATTCATATGGCTAGTAAATGCTGATAGACATCAATCCATAATAAACATCAAAACACTTACTTTATCATACACCTCAAGTTGCTAAAATAAAAATAAATAAATAAATATCATAAGAATGAACTAAATTATAACTTTGTTATTATTATTATTAATGATAAAAATAATTAGTTTATAAGTTAAACATTTATGCATTAAAAAATAAAATAAACATGCAACAAGATTCTTAACTATGGAGATTCACCCCCATTTTATCAAGGATATTCTTAATCTATACATAGACTTTGGCACAATACCATAGGCCAATATCATGGCTTATCAATACTACATGCCAAAAAAACCATAAATCATTCCATAGCATACATGTTCATATGACATCTTTTAATTAATGAAATTAATTAAAAGGAAAAAAATAAAGACACAACTACTTTGGAAATAAATCTTGGCCTTTGATTTGTATATACTACTAAGATTATTCTATGGAGATTAAATCTCTACCATCCACCTAATATATTGATAATTAAATTAAAATTCTAAAAGCCTTATTCTAAAATAGACATACTTATCCACATAATTAAATATATTTAGTGTTTATATAGTTAGAATATAATTAATATAAAATCAATATTAAACAAATTTTATATTTGTGTAAATAGATGCTTTATAATTCAACTTTAAAGAGATACTCACAATAAATTATTAAATTAAAAAATAATAATAAATAAATAATAATATTAATCATATTCATAAACAAAAAATTTCACAATTTCATATTTAAATCTAATTAATACATCTATATAACTTAACATTTAAAATAAATTTATTTCTAAGTTATAATCAATGTTGTGTATATTACAATAAAAATTTAAATTGCTAAAAAAATATAAATTATGGAAAAAAGTGTGAAATATATATATATATATATATATATATATATATATATATATATATATATATATATATATATATCCCTTACAGTTTTATGTAGAAAAAACCTTGGTGGGTAGGTTTGGATTGAAATATTACAAGGTTATGATGCTTCATTCATGGGTTTCTACTTTTTGGGAGTCAATTCTTGGATATATGCCTATTATTCATCTTCTAGTTACATGATGGCTCTCCTTTGTTTTTTTCTTAGAATATGACTACACCTGAATTCTAGCACAAAGATGGAATTTTGATAGTGATGGATTATTTCTTAAATTCGGGTCTTTTGAATTCAACCCGGTAAGGGAGCCTGTCAATGAGCTCAACGTCTAGGCCATCTTGCATGGGTTTCCCTTTCACTTATGGAGTCTAGAGGTTATTAAATACATAATAAATAAATTTGGATCCTTCATTGGTGTAGAGGATGGCTAGAAGAGAAAATACGATCAGAGGATAGTGTGGATACAAATTGACATTAACTTAATAGGTGGATTGGTGGAAGAATTAGAATTTTCCATGGATTTATTTTCTTGGAATCAGAAAGTTGATTACAGGAAGCCCCCTTTCAAATGCCATTGGTGCCACAAGGTGGGACGCAACTAGAATAATTTCTTGTCTCTAAGCCCCATCAGTTCATCCCAGCTCTTATCTTATTCTTCAAAGGTTCCCCTTGCTAATTTTTTTCCTATGACATGTTATAATGGTCTATATTGTGCTTTGGATGCACAAATACCTATATTATATTTGGACATGGAATTTAGCTCTTCAACTAGTATGGTTTATAATTCCATTTCCCCTCCTTCCTTAATGGTCCCTTCTCCTTCATCTTTCAAGATTGATACTTCTTCCCATGTCCATCCCCCTAATGTGTATATCCCCTCTGGTTCAACCCTTCCACATGTTTCTCCCTCTCATGGTCCCTGCACTCTGTCAGTGCTTGAGCACCTTTTCCCTCATTATCGACTCCCTTCCTTACCTCCTCCACTCCTTGCGCTCACGAATGAAAGAAAATTTATGCCTTATGCTCCATATAAAAATCAAAATAATTTCCCTTGTCCAACATAAGGTGAGCCATAGATTCACCCCTGCTTAATCCAATTTCCAAGAGATACAACTCGCATAAGTTACAAGAGAAAAACAAGTTATAAATCAAAAAAGGGAAATAGTATTTTATATCAAGGGACATTATATCAAATATAGCCCTACCCAAAGGTAAATAATGATTATTATCTCTTTCAATTCGAGGGGTGTTGGGGGCACCCACAAAAGACTATCCCTCAAAAGGATTCTAGGCTCCAATAAACTTGATAGCACTCTATTATATGAGACAATGTGGTCTTGTGCGAAATCTAGACCCTTCCTCGATGGCTTGCTAAAAAAAAATCCGTCTATAATACGGATTTAAATGGAATATCATGGTGATTGATTATGTCCTATAGTACAAGTCCATCTCCCCTTCCATCTTTCCTTCTACTATCCTAATAAAATGTCCTTTAAATATTTTTCTTCCCCCATGTATATTTTTAATGTGTATGGTCCTTTTTATGTCCCTATAACACTAGTGTAACCCTTATAATGTTATTTTTGTGCCCCATAGAATCCCATTATTGTTATTTTTTTACCCTTACATTATTTTTTTTATGTAGGCCCTAATTATATTTTGACCCTTTAGACTCCTATATATACCAAGGAGGTCTTCTCATTTGAATCATCTAAGAATTGTTCATTTATGTGATGTAAAAGGATTTTTCCCCCAAAAAGTGGCCTATTATCAAGGCGTTGATTTATTCTTCTTATGTTTGTGTGATCTAGTTACATAACATTTGGTATTGGAGCTCTTGATCCTAGGGTTTTAGTACTTCAAACTAGTCATCATGGCATTTTTTCTATAAAAAAAAATAATCGTGAACCTTAAGACTGTGAAATTTTTACCATGTGGAGAAAAAATATTGATAAAAATATTTTTAAAATTGTATACCTTCGTTCATTGTTTTTTCAGAGATATTGTCAAAGGAAGTTAGGGTTTCTGTATGCTCCAAAATTCAGTCTCAAATAAGTTTCCTAAGGAAAATAATCATAACTTTCTCTTTGGGAATTAGATTTGAATTCCATAAAAATTAAATTAAAGTGAATGGAATTTATTTTATCAGGTAGAATTTCCAGTTCTAAAGGTTGAAACAGTGACATCTGGTGTCCCGTACAAGTTCATTATATTAAACCAGTCCATAATCAGGTCATTTTGGGATATTTGGCCTAAATTCACTTTAAATAATCCATTCTCAGTCTAACTTGTGGAGGTGGAAAGAAGACATAGCAAGATACCTTAGGATGAATTTTTATATCTCGGGAGGCAAAAATCATAAAGATACACAGTTTCAATGTCGGTTAGATCAACCAGCTCAAAATCAAGCTCTTAAAAACAAAACAAAAAAGTGTTTACTTTTAAAATTGTATAAATTTTGTTTGAAAAATAAGTTTTAAGTGATTCAAAGGGTGTAGTGAAGCATAGATATTACTATTTGGTTGCAAAATGACTCAAAAAAAATAATACACCTATTAATCCCACAGAAATATCTACTATGACGCATGAAGAAGAGGAAGAAATGCAATACGATATATCAAAATTATGAGACTAAGTGCAACACAATTTCACTCTCACAAATAGCAACCAAAGATGAAATAAAAGAGATGATGAATGGTTTAAAAGTATACATAAAATTAGACATGGAAGGTTTGAAGGAAGTTTTGACAAATTTGATACAATAAAGGATTCCTATTGTCGATAAGGTATTCCATGAAACTCATGATTAGAACAAAAGGAATGTGAATCAAGATTTTAAAGACTCTAACTTTGGTTTGAAGCCTACCACATTCCAAAGATAGATATGAGGAAGTTTGATGGCAAGGATCTGGTAACATAGATACTACATATGGAGCATTTCTTTGATCTACATGATGTGCAACACACCAAAGGTACACGTTGCTTCTTTATATTTACAACTCAATCAATTTTTGTGATATCGATGGAATTTTTCTGATAAATCACTTGTCACTTGGATAATTTTTATGGAGTAATTGATAACACATTATGAGGATACAAAGAGAAATACCTTCTTTAGCCAATTGATAAATCTCAAACAAAGGGTTTCAGTTGCAGAGCACATTGAGAACTTCCAAAGATTGAATATCAAGGTAATTGATATTCCATAAAAGCATCTAACTTATGTATTCTTTGGTACTTTAGGGGATAACATCCAACATGAAATTTTCGTTTGGGAACCTATGTCATTGGAGAATGCATTCAGGGTGGTGAGAAATGTTGAAAGAAAAATTAACGCAACAAGGAAGTATACCACTCACAACTATAAATATGGAAGTGTTGTCACTCCTAGCCTCCCACAACCTATAAGTTTGACACCATAACAATTGGAAGGAAAAAAATAAAAAGGGCTTTGTTAAAATTGTGATAGTGAATACAGTAAAGGCCATAAGTGCACTGAGAATAAATTATTTTACATAGAAAGAGGAGGAAGAAAAGTAACAAGAAACATCAAAAGAAGAAGATCTTCACCAGGAACTAGCTCTAGAGGTTGAAGAAATACATCCGACCATATATTGCAATGCATTGGTTGGATTACCACTCCCTAAACTCTCGAGATAGAAGGATATATCAAGAAGAAAAAGCTAATAATGTTGATTGATTCAGGTAGTTCCCATAATTTTATTCATTGTAATAGAGTCAAGGATTTGAATTGCTTTTTATATCAAACACCAGAGTTTCAAGTGATGGTTGCAAATGGATGAACTATAAATTGCTCAAGGAAGTTCCATATATCAATCTAACCATGGGGGAATATGTACTAAATAATGCAGTTATTACATTTCCAATGGGTGGTGTTGATGTTGTATTAGGAGTCTAAAGATTATAATCCTTGGGAACAACTTTTAATTTTCAAGAAATTTTCTTGATTTTTTTCTTGGAAGGAAGGAAATTGAATTAAGGGGTATTGGAGGGAAACCGGGTAAGATAATCAGCTTTAATTGCATGACAATGCTTTTGAAGAAGTAATAACAAGGTGTAATTGCACAATTATGCTCACTAGATGTGAAAACATCTAATTCACCCACTTGTCT
Source organism: Pinus albicaulis (assembly GCA_034641835.2). Classification (NCBI taxonomy): domain Eukaryota; kingdom Viridiplantae; phylum Streptophyta; class Pinopsida; order Pinales; family Pinaceae; genus Pinus; species Pinus albicaulis. The sequence continues at coordinate 662,502,899 of CM076576.1, read as the reverse complement.
AGATCTTTAAATAGTTCTTGACAATCATTCCAAGGTATTTGAGACTCCCAAAGGTCTCCCACATATTCATGATCATATTCACTTAATTCCAGGAAGTGTTCCTCCAATCATCATATCTTACAGATATCCCTATTCTTGAAAGAATTAAATTGAGGTTGGTATAATTCAACATACCCAAAGTTATTTCTCTTCTCTAATAGTATTGGTGCACAAGAAGGATTGATCATGTCATATGTGTCCAGATTATATAGAGCTCAACAAGCTAAATATTAAAGATAAATTTCCCGTTGTTGTCATTGACGAATTTTTGGATGAATTATATGGATAAACTTCACCAAGTTGGATCTTCATTCAAGATATCATCAAATTAGAATGAATATTGAAGACATCCTAAAAAAACATTTAGAACTCATTAAGGTCATTATGAATTGTTGGTCATGCCTTTTGGCCTTACTAATGCACCTCCCACATTTCAAGGTTTGAAGAATTCCACTTTCAAACCCTTCCTTAGAAAACTTGTGTTAGTATTTTTTGATGATGTACTAATTTACAACAAGTCTTAGAAAGTTCATGTGCAACATGTTTACAAGGTACTAAAACTATTGTAGGAGAAACAATCGTATGAAAAACCCTTCAAATGTTTCTTTGGGGTATAGGAGGTGGAATATTTGGGTCATATTGTATCTCATGAAGGTGTTAAGATAGACCTTAACAAAATTAAATCCATCAAGTAATGGAAAATCCCCTTAATCTGAAGGCATATTTGAGGATTTCTAATGTTGACAAGCCATTATCGCAAGTTTTCTATCAATTATGGGAGGATAGCAGCACCTTTAACAACATTACTAAAGAAAGATGCATTTTCTTGGATTGTAGAAGCAACTATGGTATTTTAACATCTTAAGAGGAAATGTGTAGAGCTCTAGTCTTAGTTATACCTGACTTCACAAAAAAAATTATTTTGGAATGTGATGCCTCAAGAAATGTCATTGATATTATTTTAACGTGATAAGGAAGGCCCATTTCCTTTGAAAGTCATCCAATAAAGGGAAAGAATTTACACAAATATATTTATAAGGAAATGTTGGAAATAGTACATGTCCTAAAGCAATGACACCCTTACCGAATGGTGTTATATGGATAAATTTCGTATGCAAACAGAAGTGATCTCCCTAGAATCCTAAAGGAAAACTAGAAACAAACAAACATAAGAATAACTCTTTCCCTAAGCTAACTTCTTTTAAATCATTAAAACAAGAGAAGTGGAGGGGTGCTCTTATCACTTTGCAAAATGCTTGATGAAGATCCCTGATCTGTCTCGATGTAGCTCCACAATGCTTTGATGAAACCTGCAAACACAAAAATACAAGGGATCAAAGGAATATACAATATAATTATCTAAAAAAATATCAATCTAATGATCAAAAAGATTAGAAATTGAAACTACCTTACTAAATACATAAAGAGTATAAACCATTCATAATTCCAATAAGATAACACAATGAGAAAAAGGATTTAAATGTAATAATTCATAGATAAAATAATATCCTTACAACCTTTCCTTGATGTCATGAAGGTTCCTCCTAAATTCCTCTAATCCTTCTCCTTGTATGATAAGCTTCCTAGTCCAAAATTACGAGAATAATACTACCTTTTGCGAACACCCCTAACCCTCTAGCCTCTACTCAACTTATAGGACAAATGGAGGAGGTTTCAGATCCACAAAATAGGGATGAGATCCATTAATAATCGGATTAGGGTTCCTTGATCCAAGGGAATTAGCTCCATGTTCATAGGGATTTGGATCGAATATATATTACAAAAAAGCTTATAGTTGGGATATATTCTACCAACAAGGCTTCTAGAACTTAATTTTTATTTTTACTTTTCATTTATTCATGTGTGCAGTCTGTAATGGATAATAGAGCACAGTTCTGCATGGATTTCAATGGAAGAAACTGTGCATGCACAGAAATAAACTTGGAAAAGTGCGCAAGTCATGCTAAACAAGTTAACACTCCATTTTACCTAAAATTCATGATTTGGTCAAGGAATATAAATGTTTGAATTGTAAGGGAGTGCATTAAAACATAGTTATGGATGGGGAAATATCCATTTTAACCGTCAAGTGTCATGGTGACAAAATGACGTGTAATATTTTTCCCCCTAAAGTGTGAATTCTGGAAAGTCATTACAAGATTTAAGTGCTTTATCATCCCAAAGATTGGATCAGAGACAATGGTTGGAAACCTACAGCGAACATTCAAGGATTACAATTTAAATATATATATAATGATCATTGAGGTAGGCATTCCCATACTTAGAGTAAAGCTAATGCAATGAAACATTACAGAAATTGCCTAGAATCCTATCAATAGTAGACACATTATGGACGTAGCCATATGTTATGAATTTTATACATAATCATGAATACATAACTCCTCATAGCCTGTATGGATGAAACTAGATCCAAGTTCTTGATCTCCATCTCTCGATCTATAGTATGAATATTACCATGTGAAAAAATATGTTGAAGTCAAACACGGCAGATACCACTTGATTATCGATCAATGATGTGAACCGTTAAACAAGTGTGAGAGAAACCACCAATAATGGAAATGGCTCTCAGGGTACTTTTAGTACAATCTATGAAGTCTGATTAAGTGATCTGTAGTTGAACACTTCATGGAATCGCTCGATCAAAGGTCAATGATAAGAACATGTTGTCGAAGGTGAGAAACCTGTCATTAAGGCATGTAGGACTCAAGTTACTGAAAAGGTTTTCTAGATCAACTTCCTAGATAATGAGTTGAAGTCGATAGGAAGTGATCTGTCATATGAGGGCCTACAACACGAAACTTCATGTCAAGTTTTTAATAACTGTTTTGCAAGGACTAACTCATGTATGGCTGATGCGAATAAGGGCTAATATTTTCAAAGGAATATGAATTGAGGTCAAACTTCTCTTGAACACATGGCGACACGAAAATTGACTTGGTAGAATTTGACTCAACGATAATATTCAAAACCAATTGAATACTTTAAATAAGGTTCGATTAATTGTAAGACAAATGAATTACCCAACCCAGACACAAGTGTGACTGAGTATCATGTTCAAGAGAGAAATATTTCCTTTAAATGAGTGCATAAATGAACACCTTTTTCCCAATTTCCCCCCCACCATTACTAGAAAGTACCTCTTTATTTTTTTCAAGCTTTAGGAGGATAACATTTTCTTGTCCTATAAGCTCATCCTTCGGATGATTTCTCTAAATTATTTTTTACGAACCCTAAGAAGGAGTGGTTTGGTCTCATTATGATTGAGGATTCCTGCACTGTTTAGTTTTATGAGTCCAGTGTAGGGTTAAATCTATGTCATTTTCGTGTTTAAAGTTTGAAAAGACACAAAAATAAAACTCATTTAGTTCTTTCACCGTAAATTTTTTAAGAGCCCAGAGAAAGTAAAACTCGGTGTTTTTCATTTTTAGGGAGTCGAAAGAAAAACATAAGTAAACTCCACATGTTATTTTTCATAAATTTAGTCCCTCAAGCCTAAAAAAGTATAAAATAATGCAAGAGATACCACTATTTACCATGCTTAGTCAATGTATACCTTTTCGTAGATAGTCCAATTCAGTCCGTAAAAGGGTTAAACTTATACTGAATAGAATATTGTTCATTTATTTTTACGAGTTCAAATAGTCAAGTACTCGACAATATTTTCATGTTTAGAGAGTCTAAAAATGACTTAAAAGAGAACTCCATGGTTTTGCTTTTTTGTATTTTTTAAGTGTCCAAAAAAAGTGATAAAAGTTTACTCATAGTCAAAATGGTCAGTTTTTATGTCATAACTTGTAATTTGCACATAACACTTGACAAATCATCATAACTACTCAAAATTATGGTCAAAACAATGAAATTTTACTTTTAAAAGGTTAAAGGCATAAAAATAATATTTTATTCACGAAATACCTATAAAATTTGAAAAAGTAATTCATTTTTTACCATTTGTGTTTTTAACCAATTTGAGAGCATTGAGAGAGTTTTTACCACAAAACTTCAGAGGCTGATTCCAGGAAAACCAATGGATCAATTGACGAACCATTTTCTCTAGGTAATATACCTCTTCCATATCTTCTTTTTCAGCGTTTTAAAAAAAAAATAAGCTTTGGTTTGATTTTTTGGGGATGATTTATTTTCGAAAATCCGCCCACGGTTATGTGCGGTTTTCCCTCATCGGGGACGCATGCACTGGCAATTGTTTGCACACTGAAACACACAATTTACGCATTTTTTCTACTCAGAAATCGTGCAAATATGCTCTTTCTATAAATAAAAAACCGCGCAAGGCACCAAGGGATTTTAAAAATATAAAATAACACACCCCAAAGGTCACACATTTCTCTCAATCAATGTTCTAATACTCCTAAATTTTTAGTTTCAGGACTTTTGAGCAACCATGTTGGAGTGAGGAGAGAGAAAACATGAAACTCATGATGCAGAATCTATTGATAACCCGGCGACTCTGCAAGCTCTAAAGAACTGCAGTCTCTATAAATTTTGGGTCATTCCAGGAACAAAAGCTCAGTTAGAGCTCATGACATGGTTGGTGAGGGTATGGGATACCCAGGAACAGTGTTTTATCATAGGTAATCACCGCCTTACCATTGATGTTGATGACATGTCCTTTTTTACCGTGTTATCCTGCAGAGGACATGACATTAATTTATTTGGCTAGAGACCAGGTGGGGAAACTACTGCTTCATACCTGAGGCGATATTGCGTCCATAATTCAATGCTTAAGTATTTCTAGATATATATCAAAATTATCTAGTGACTTGATTTAAGAACTATTTCTTTCACAGTCACCAAACTATGTGATAGTGCAACACCTCACATGGCCACAAAGGCCCAAATGCAGATTGCATTTGAGTGTTCGTAGTCCACCAATTTCAACTAGTGAGAAGGAGTGGTCATCAATATGAAAGGAAAACTTACTAGAGAATTCATTTGGAGCATATCTCGCACGTCAAGTTTGATATTTACTAAGGAGCTTAAAAAAGTGCGAAGTGAGGAAGAGGACTAAAATAATTTTGATATTGTTGAACAAGGAATAATTAGGCAAGATCAAAGTTTTGGTGCATCTACCTTTCACTTGTGTGGATTCTCTAGGGAGATCGAAGTCTCTCAAGTTATATCAAAGTGTTTGTTGTCGTTTGTTGCAAGGATAAGTTTTTTGCTAGGTCGAAGATGTTATTATTGGTTGTTGATGCCTTAAGATGAAGTATTGGTTCAATATCGAAGTCATTGGGTCAATATCGAAAGCCCATTTCCTTTTAAAGTCATCCAATTAAGGGAAATAATTTACACAAATCTATTTATAAGGAAAATTTGGCAATACTACATGCCCTAAAGCAATGACACCCTTACCGAATGGTATTATATGGACAAATCCCGTATGCGGACAAAAGTGATCTCCCTAGAATCCTAAAGTAAAACTAGAAACAAAGAAACATAATAATAGCTCTTTCCCTAAGCTAACTTCTTTTAAATCATTAAAACTAGAGAAGTGGAGGGGTCCTCTTATCTCTTTGTGAAATGCTTGATGAAGATCCTTGATCTGTCTCGTTGTAGCTCCAAAATGCTTTGATGAAACCTGCAAACACAAGCATACAAGGATCAAAGGAATATACAAATAGTTATCTAAAAAAATATCAATCTAATGATCAAAAAGATTAGAAATTGAAATTACCTTACTGAATACATAAAGATTATAAACCATTCATTATTCCAATAAGATAACACAATGAGAAAAAGGATTTAAATGTATTAATTCATAGATAAAATAATATCCTTACAACCTTGCCTTGATGTCATGAAGGTTCCTCCCAAATGCCTATAATCCTTCTCCTTGGATGATAAGCTTTTCAATCCAAAATTACGAGCATAAGACTACCTTTTGTGAACACCCCTAACCCTCTAGCCTCTACTCAATTTATAGGACAAATGGAGGAGGCTTCAGATCCACAAAAGGGGGATGAGATCCATTAATAATCGGATTAGGGTTCCTTGATCCAAGGGAATTAGCTCCATGTTCATAGGGATTTGGATCGAATAGATATTACCAAGAAGCTTCTAGTTGGGATATATTCTACCAACAAGGCTTCTAGAACTTACTTTTTATTTTTAATTTTCATTTAGTCATGTGTGTAGTCTGTAATGGAGAATAGAGCACAGTTATGCATGGGTTTCAATGGAAGAAACTATGCATGCACGGAAATAAACTAGGAAAAGTGCGCAAGTCATGCTAAATAAGTTAACACTCCATTTTACCTAAAATTCATGATTTGTTCAAGGAATATATATGTTTGAATTGTGAGGGAGTGCATTGAAATATAGGTATGGATGGTGAAATATCCATTTTAACCGTCAAGTTTCATGGTGAAAAATGATGTGTAACATTTGTCCCCTTAAAGTGTGAAGTCTGGAAAGTCATTACAAGATTGAAGTGCTTTATCATTCCAAATATTAGATCAGAGACAATGGTTGGAAACCTACAACAAACATTCAAGGATTAAAATTTAAATATATATAATGATCACTGAGGTAGGCATTCCCATACTCAAAGTAAATATAATGCAATGAAAAATTACATAAATAGCCTAGAATCATATCAATAGTAGACTCAGTATGGACGTAGCCATATGTTATGAATTTTCTACATAATCATGAATACATAACTCCTCGCAGCATGTATGGATGAAACTATATCCAAGTTCTTAATCTCCATTTCTCAATCTGTAGTATGAATATGACCATGTGAACAAATGTGCTAAAGTCGAACACGGTAGATACCACTTGATTATCGTTCAATGATGTGAACCGTTAACAAGTGTGAGAGAAACCACCAATAATGGAAATGACTCTCAAGGTACTTTCAGTACAATCTATGAAGTCTGATTAATTGATTTGTAGTCGAACACTTCATGGAATTGCTCGATCAAAGTTTAATGATGAGAACATGTCGTCGAAGGCAAGAAACCTATCATTAAGGCATGCAGGCCTCAATGTACTAAAAATGTTTTCCAGGCCAACTTCCTAGATAATGAGTTGAAGTCGATAGGAAGTGATATGTTGTATGAGGGCCTACAACACGAAACTTCATATCAAGTTTTTAATAATTGTTTTGCAAAGACTGACTCAGGTATGGTTGATGCGAATGAGGGCTAATATTTGCAAAGGAATATGAATTGAGGTCAAACTTCTCTTGAACACATGGCAAATGAAAATTGACTTCGTAGAATTTGACTCAACGATAATACCCAAAACCAACTGAATACTTTCAATAAGGTTCGATTAATTGTAAGAAAAATGGGTCACCCAACCCAGACACAAGTGTGACTGAGTGTCCTGTTCAAGAGAGACATATTGCCTTTAAATGAATGCATAAATGAATACGTTTTTCCCAATTTCCCCCCCACCATTACTGGAAAATACCTCTTTATTTTTTTCAAGCTTTAGGAGGATAACATTTGCTTGTCCTATAAGCTCATCCTTCGGATTCTTTCTCTAAAGAATTTTGTACGAAGCCTAAGAAGGAGTGGTTTGGTCTCGTTATGATTGACAAGTCCTAGACTGTTTAGTTTTATGAGTCCAGTGTAGGGTTAAATATATTTCGTTTTCATGTTTAAAGTTTGAAAAGACACAAAAAGAAAACTCATTTAGTTCTTTCACCGTAAATTTTTTACGAGCCCAAAGAAAGTAAAACTCGGTTTTTTTCATTTTTAGGGAGTCGAAAGAAAAACATAAGTAAAATCCACATGTTATTTTTCATAAATTTAGTCCCTCAAGCCTGAAAAGTATAAAATAATGCAAGAGATAACTCTATTTACCATTCTTTGTCAATGTATACCTTTTCATAAATAGTCCAATTCAGTCCGTAAAAGGGTTAAACTTATACTAAATAGACTATTGTTCATTTATTTTTACGAGTTCAAATATTCAAGTACTCGACAATATTTTAATGTTTAGAGAGTCTAAAAATGGCTTAAAATAGAACTCCATAGTTTCGCTTTTTCGTATTTTTTAAGAGTCTAAAAAAAGTGATAAAAGTTTACTCATAGTCAAAATGGTCCATTTTTACGTCATAACCTGTACTCTGCACATAACACTTGATAAATCATCATAACTACTCAAAATTATGGTCAAAATAGTAAAATTTGACTTTTAAAAGGTTAAAGGCATAAAAAATAATATTTTATTCACCAAATAACTATAAAAGTTGAAAAATTAATTCATTTTTTATCATTTGTGTTTTTAACCAATTTGAGAGGAGTGAGAGTGTTTTTACCACAAAACATCAGAGGCTAATTCTGGGAAAACCAGTGGACCAATTGACGAACCATTTTCTCCAGGTAATATATAGGCTTCCATATCTTGTTTTTCAACCTTTAAAAAAAAATTAAGCTTTGGTTTGATTTTTTGGGGATGATTTATTTTCAAAAAATTTCCCACGGTTGTGTGTGGTTTTCCCTCATCAAGGATGCCCACACTGGTAATTTTTTACACACTGAAAAATTTTTACACACTAAAACACACAATTTACGCAATTTTTATGTTGAGAAATCATGCAAATGTGCTCTGTCTATAAAGAAAAAACCGCGCAGGGCGCTGAGGGATTTTAAAAATATAAAATAACACACCCCAAAGGTCACACATTTCTCTCAATCAATGTTCTAATACTCCTATATTTTCAGTTTCAAGACTTTTGAGCAACCATGTTAGAGTGGGGAGAGAGAAAACATGAAACTCATGATGCAGAAGCTATTGATAACCCAGCGACTCTACAAACTCTAAAGAACTATGGTCTCTATAAATTTTGGGTCATTCCAGGAACGAAAGCTCAGGTAGAGCTCATGACATGGTTGGTGAGGGTTTGGGATATCCAGGAACAGTGTTTTATCATAGGTGATCACCGCCTTACCATTGATGTCAATGACATGTACTTTTTTACTGTTCTATCCTGAAGATGAAATGACATTAATTTATTTGGCCAGAGACCAGGTGGGGAAACTACTGCTTCATAGCTGAGGCGATATTTTTTCCCTAATTCAATGCTTAAGGATGTCCAGATATATATCAAAAATATCTACCGACTTTATTTAAGGACTATTTCTTTCACAGTCACCAAATAGTGAGGTAGTGCAGCACCTCACGTGGTCACAAAGGCCCAAATGCAGATTGCAGTTAAGTGTTCGTAGTCCACCATTTTCAACTGGTGAGAAGGATTGGTCGTCAATATGAAAGGAAAACTTACTAGAGAATTCATTTGGAGCATATCTCCCACGTCAATTTTGATATCTACTAAGGAGCTAAAAAAAGTGCGAAGTAAGGAAAAGGACTAAAAGAAGTGTGATATTGCTGAACAAGGAAGAATTAGGCAAGATAAAAAATTTGGTGCATCTACCTTTCACTTGTGTGGATTCTCTAGGGAGATCGAAGTCTCTCAAGCTATATCAAAGTGTTTGTTGTTGGTTGTTGCAGGGATAAATTTTCTTCTAGTTCAAAGTTGCTATTATTGGTTGTTGATGCCTTAAGAAGAAGAATTGGTTCAAGATCGAAGTCATTGGGTCAATATTGAAGTCACTATAGCAAGATCGAAGTTGTTAAAGAAGTGTTATATCATAGTGTTTTTGTTAGTGCTGCCAGGTCAAATATAGTATTATCTAAAAAAGAAGAAGAGGTTTGACTTGGTGTGTAGGAATTTTGTGTCAAAGTATAGACTCTTTGATAATCTCGGGAAAAACTATTGAAGTAATAATTAATGACTAGGTTTTCCCCTATAGTGGGGTTTTGTCGTGGTTTTCTACCTATATCTGATGTCCTTTGTCTGTGTTCTACTATTTTGGTAATTGATTGATGAACAAAGAAAAGAAGAACATAAGAAATTTAATAAGACAAAGAATGTCACAAGTAATTATCAAGTATAAGAAAACATTTTTTCCTTTCTGATTTTCTAACATGGTTTCATATATTTGGTAAAGAAAGAAGGTAAAAGGAAACTTAAGGATATATGAAAGAAATGATCAAGGAAAAATTATAGAGGAAGAAGCTTACTATCTTCAAGAACAATGTATAACACAATAAAGGGAGAGAACAAGATTGAAGGAGCATCAAATTATAGGTCATGGAAAAATAGAATTGACCTCATCCTTGAAAAGAACAAAGTAGTGGATTTGGTTAAATGGAAAGCAAAGAAGCCTAATAAAGAATCCAATGATGCAGATAAAGTAAATTTCATATAATCATAAATATTGGACATGACACTAATGGTAGAAGGCATAAAGGAAAATCTTATCCCATATATATCCAACATTGACCATGTTCAAGAAATGTATGAGACTTTGTCAACTCTATTCACTATCAAGAACATTGATCAAGTAGTGATTTTAAAGAATGAGCTAAGGACTAAAAAAATGAATAAATATGACATTGTGACTTCATTCTTTGTAAGGATAGGTAGAATCAGAGATGACCTTATAGATATATATTAAATTGTACTAGACAAAGAGCTAATGATAACTGCACTATTGGGGTTGCCACCAACATGGAGTGCTTTTGCTTCAGGATTGATTAGTTGGGAAGAAACTCCCACATTTCAAGAATTATAGAATGCGTGCAGCCAAGAGGAAATGAGAATCACATTGGTTTCTAATAATGAATAAGTTTCAAATGCCTATATTGCTCAACATAATAAAGGAAACTCCAAAAGGTCAAAAGGACCAAGAAGGAAGCTTGATATGTCCAAAATATAATGTTATCAATGTCATAAAATGGGTCACTGTAGAATTGATTGTCCTGAAAATCCAAGGAATAAGAAAAGGGAAAGAGACCAAGAAAATGTTTCTAAATAAGGATCTCCCAAGAAAGATAAACCCCAAGAATCAGATATAAGGGACTTGCACTACTAAGTCCTTTGCTTTAAGTCTTAGTTATTTCATTTTGTATTTTTTATTTTTAGTATTTGTAGGTTTAACATATTTTTGGAAAGAGTTTTTTGAATTTTTTTTATAATGTTATAGGTGTCCCTCAAGCTTGGAGGGAGCCCATGCCAACTTCCAAAATATAAGTACCTTATTCCTTTTTCAGTTTTCGTTTCCCTTAATTATTTAAGTTTCTTTATATTAAATATTAATCACAACTCTATTTCTATTTTCCTAATTAGGAAAAGGCTTGTTGAATACTCAAAGATTATGAAAGAAATCTTCAAGAGACAAAGCTTTGAAATTATAATGTTCATCAAGTAACAAAGGTATGCCTTAAAATATAATGCTTTGATCTCTTCATGATAAAAGTACATTAATTCATTTTTTTCTACATTACTAACATTGTTGTGTTTAGATCTCCTAATTCTTAAAGATTCTTGATTGGTTGATTTATCATTAGATAAATCTACCCTCCTTAAATATTTTATTACTCTTGTGGAACCCTAAAAATGTTCTCTATAAAACCCTAACCTAAGGGTATGTCAATGATAATATGTGAAACCCTATCCTACCTAGTGTTATTGATGAAAATGTTGTTTTGATGATTAAAATTTTGATGTTTTGGGTTTTGGTATGATTGTGAAAACCCTAACTTGTTAGGGTTGGATAATGATATCTGAAATCCAAAACTTTGAGGTTTTGACAAATTATGGTTTTCTATGTTATATATTGAAACCTTATCAAGAAATTTTGAGTTAATGGTGAATCTCAGTAAGCACTTCCTTGTAACCTGCAAGTTTGCATTCTTTCATATCCAACCCAAAGGATATGGTCTTGGATGTCTAATAGTTTCAAGGCCTAGTTGCTTAAACAAATATTCAGAAATAAAGTTAGATTGTGACCCACTATCAAAAATTATATCAATCTTGGTATGTTTAGAGACAACTCTAATATGGAAAATTTCTATTCTTGTATCTTCATCATGAGTATCATTTGAACAATTTGAAGAATTAGTGCTTAAAACATGTTTACCTTTCAAACCCATGGTTGTAATCTTTGTCTCATCTCTTGAATCTGACCCTAAGTCATGTTCAGCTATAGAAACAGTTTTCCCCTTCTCTTTGGCTTTCAGTATGTTTGGTTTCAATTCTGGATGAATTTTCCAACAGTGGTCTTCATCAAGGCCAGTCTTTGAACAGTTTTTGCATGTGATTTTTCCTTCTCTCTTTTTACAGAGCTATTTCTTTTTCCTCTTCCATAAAATTTTCCTTTTCCTTTACCCTCACCTTCACTTTTCTCCTCTATACCTTTTTTTCCCCTTGGCTCTAAGTGTGTGTCTTGTACACAAACTTCATCTAAATTTCTTGGGTTAAACATAAGAATAGTATGTCTCCAATAGGAATGTAAATGGAGGAAGGCTGGAATGATTGGATGTGCCCTTTGGGAGAGAGATTATCCATGTTTCTTATGCTACATGTTTCAGGGAGAACATTGGGCAAACCATGATTGCTCCATTGGGTCTTTTGCTTCCTTGTGGGATGATTCAATTTCATCTCATGAGTACCTAGGAGGAGAATTTCATGGAGGGTTTGATTGGGAGACACTTGGCTTATGAGGAGATCTTATCACATGGAGGTTTCACCAGGGAGGGAGGAGACGAGTTTCAGCACTCACCTTTACAGTTGCTTGAGGACAAGCAACATTTGGGAGGGGAGGACTGTAATATTCCCAATTAGCCATGAGCTAGTTGGAATATTAATTTTTGTTTTTGCTTCTTTTTTTAATGAATAAGAGGGTATGGAGACCCATAAATCTCCTTAATAGGAATAAAATCACTCCTAATGTGAAAGGAGGACATCTTAGCAGCTTAATTAAGCACCCTTGTGTGTGAAAAGGGGTTGGAGCATGAAGACTGGGTCAACTTTGACCAAATCAACAGCGCTGTTATGGAGGATTGGACATTTATTGAGGTACAACGCGGTTTTGGAGGGAGATCTCATGCATGGAGATAGTGGCTTTAATTAGTGAATCCAAGGGTGAGGAAGCTCACACTTATATAAGGAAGAGGATGGCAGCCATAGATGATTATGTTATGTTATGATATTTTAGATTTTATGGTCTGTTTAGACTTGTTGCTCTCTTCAGCTGTTTAGCTAAGATTTCAGTGTTGTTTAGCACAGGGTGTTCCCGAGCGGGGATCCCACCTCTATCCTTGGGGAACTTATATTTTCCACTTAGGAAGAGTATTTGCACTATATTTCCACATTTAGGCATTAGGCTAAAGCTTCAGTCTTATGGTACAGCTCAGTTCCTGTTGAGGTTGTGTTGTGTTGCAAGGAAAAAGTTGTGGAGGGTTGATTTGGGTCACTTCAGTGCTTATTTTCAGTGGAGGAAGGTTACCTTCCATTGGGAGGCCATCAAGGAAGGCCCTGTAGCTTATTTTCAATATTTTTCATCAGGCCACATTATTATTTTCCCCTACAGTGCAGTTTTAGTCTTGGACAGTGTTATTTTTGGGAGGAGTTGCAGGGGTGGTTTCAGTACACCATCTGGGGAGGAGGTTTTCAAGTGAAGGGATCAGCCTTTCATCTAGAGAGTCTATTGGAAGAGGCTATATTCTTTTCCATATCATATCAGCCACATCTTTCCAACTGTATTGTTGTAGTGAATCTTCAGCCTTAGGGCTTGGGTTCATTTCTTGTATATTGGTGTATTTCTGAAAACCCTCTTGGGTTCTTTGTTGGAGGTTGTATAGAAACTTGATCTTCATTGTACATTATCTTTGAGGCATATATCAGCCATTTAATCTTTTGTGTATTCGTTTTCTGTAGCAGTGCTCTTATGGTTTCACTGTAGCAATGTCTCCGGCATTTTGATATAGTAGTAGCACCTCTTTCTTGAGGGATTTATCTATTGGAGGCTTTTTTATTCGTGTTATATGATTTGTGCCCATTATTTTGTACATATTTTCTGCTATTATAATGAATAATAAGGCTCCATATTGGTCTCTCACATTTATTTATTGATATTCACTGCTATTTCCATGTTTATGCACTATATTCCTGCTTTTCCCATTTAGTAATATTACACTTAGAACCTTCTCATGTTCTTTCTGCAATGAATGCATCAAACATGATTTTAACCATTCTCTTAATTTCCTTGAAGTATCTATTGACACATTCCTCTTCTGAATTTCCATGAGTCTCTCCAACACCTGACATAATGGCTAAGGATTCAAGCTTAGCTTCTGATGCTTGTACCTCTTCAATCAACTCAGCTTCTTGTACAAATTTCACCTCTTCAATATCAGCTTCTTTAGAAAAAACTTGAGATTCTTCCAATGTAGCTATGAGAGGAATTTTTGGTGAATATTGTTCTCTTTCAGCTCTCCTTCTTCTATTCCTAATCTCAGAACTTGCAACCAACAAATTCCCTTCACCTTTCTGCAATCTTAACCTTGTCAACATCACAAATTACAACCATTAAAATTGCACAATCTTCAAAAAACTATAGAGAAAATAACCTTAGCAACCTTGAGCTCTGATACCAAATTGATCTAAATTTGAATGTTATTTTTGTTGTTCTAATTTCAATTTTAAATATTAAAATTTATTTATTGATCTTATGCTTGATGTGTGGGTTCCCTTGTTGCTTATGTGTGTCAAAGAGGTAATTAAAACTGAATTTTATGAGTGTTTTTTGAAAGCATAAAGCATTAATTTAAATGGATGAACAACAGCAACATAAATAACATCAAACCATCACAAATTGATCCATTAAAACATATTTTTGATGAAGGAGTTCACCCCTCCTGGGCTACGTCTCCTTGGTCTAGCTCCATAGCCTGGGCCTCTGTATTAGCTCAATTATGCTCAAAATGTTGTTTACATGCACAAAATTCTCTTGTAACATGTTCCAATGAGTTTAAAATGTCGAAATCTATCATAAATGACTATTTTTTACTCAATTTGGTTAGCAGATGCTCTAGGCATGGCCTTCCCTCCTGGTGGCCTTGAGCTTCAAAAACCTCTCTACATGACCTCTTCTGCCTATGAAACCTATTCCAATGGCTCCAAAACATTAAAATATACTAAGAATGACAATTCCTAAGCTCAATTTGGTCGAAAATTGCCTCGGTTATGGAAGAAAAAAAAATTATCCTGCAATTTTGCCTCCAAATCTAGAGAACTCTAGTTAACTCTGACTAAATCTGGAGTTGTTCGTCGAAAATGGTGCTCTGCAAAATCTGCCACCAAACTAAACTCGTCATTATCTTAATGATAATTGCATATTAATGTTAATTAAGTGTAGTTTAGTGATAAGTGTGTTTAGCGCATTACAACTCCGGCATGGTCACGGGGTCATGGTTTTATGGAGGAGGGCTGGCCTGCGGGCTAGCCCCCTCCTTCCGCTGCGGATCCATGAGGCGCGTTTAAATACAAAATCCAAGTATTATTTTACAATTCATGGGCTCATGGCCCAATGATGCAGGCACGTAATTCTTATGGGGGAGGTCACAGATTCAAACCTGGACCTCGACCCCGTTACTTGTCTTTTGCCCTGCATTAAATAACGTGGCCCCCCCATAATACATATGTCAATGTATATACTCCACTCCAACCTTTGATAATGATTTCAATGTGCCACATTGTTAATACTCCACCATAACATATGTTAAATTAATATGCCACCGTGATAATATAGTCATGCCAATGAATTAATATAACCATTGTTAGATTGCCACAATGTTTAATAAGATTCAAACTTAGGGTTATAATATATGTATAGTATGTGGAAATTACAAAAATATATATAAAGTTTGAAACTTATAATATTAATATATATAGATAAATAAAATAATATAATATATGACATTAAAAATCATATAAAATATTAACTATAAATATATATATATATATATATATATATATAATATATATTAAATTCATCCTTAATATATAAAAATAATAATTTCCCACATAAAAATCATCATGAACCCAAATTCAGCCTTAGGAGGTCATTGGACAAATTTAACCTTCACAAATCAAACTGGAGAATCCAGTAGTGACACTTGTCACAGTCCCATTAGACAAAAACTGAAGAAGGTTCCCTAAATGTTGACTGGGTTGCCATGTCATCAACTTGTACATGTTCTACAATTTTTTAATAAAAATTTTCATTTTCTGGACGGTGATCAGCAGACCATAACTCCTTCCTCCGAACTCAATTTTAAATGAAATAAGTTGTGTTGGATTCCTCGCGACGGGCCAGTCGTTTTTGTTCTAGTTTCATTCAATTTTGATCACTTTTATTTTTGAGCTAAAATATTGAGCCTTTGATCATTCCTCCCCACTAGAAGCCTTTTTGACCCCAAAATATCTCTGATTACTTATTATGTGGATGATGGGATTGTGCCCTCACCCTTCCAATCTCTATCCACTGAAATTTTCCCAATTTAATTATTTGGAGCTTTTCATAAAAAGTCAAGTTTTTTATTGATTCTTGCGACCTTCTCTTACTATCATTGACATCATCATGCTGCAATATTTCTGAATTTGCAGAACAACAATCTATTCTTGCAGAAACCATCTTATTCCTACCTTGGTCAACAATCAAAGTAAACTTAAATACTTTCTCACCTTGCACACTGTCACCATGGCGATTTTTAGCTGCTTTTGCTTTGTACTTGCGTCGACCCTTGACCAAGTGTCTTCACCATTGCCATGTACCTTTTTGAAACTAGCAATAAGAATTTGTGGAACCCATGCCTTCTTTTCCAAGCTTCTTTGTCACTTTATCTTTGACCTTTGCACTCTCTTGCACCATCATCTTGTTTCCAACACTGCTCAACACTACTGTTGACTGCTGCAAAATTTTTTCACCTTCTTTCAAAGGAAACCTGTTAACATCCTGAAACAACTCATTACAATCATAAGAATCTTTGTGGAAAGTGTGATTCAATACATCTCTTTGTTTGATCATCAACAATGTCAAGTTCTGACTTGCATTCACTATCCTCTTCATTTCACTTGCATTCATAAGAGGCAAACCTGTCTTCTTCTTATGCGCTCTAATGATGTACTCAATACCATCCTTAAACAAGTGATACTTGTTCTCATGGTGATGAAATACTTCTTTCCTATCATGCAGATAAGGACTTCCCAATACAATACCTGATATCTCAAGTGGCGCCACATCAAGCTCAACTTCATCAAGAAAGTTTGAGTTAATGGTGAATCTTAGTAAGCCCTTCCTCGTAACATGCAAGTTTTCATTCTTGCATAGCCAACCTAAAGGATATGGTCTTAGATGTCTAATTGTTTCAAGACCTAGTTGCTTAACCAAACCTTCGGAAATCAAGTTAGCTTGTGACCCACTTTCAAAAAGTGTATCAATATTTGTATGTTTAGAGACAACTCTAATATGGAAAAGTTATATTCTTGTATCTTCATCATGACTATCATTTGAGAAATTTGAAGAACTAGTGCTTGCAACATGTTTACCTTTCAAACCCATGGTTGTAATATTTGTCTCATCTCCTGAATCTAACCCTAAGGCATGTTCAGCTATAGCAACAATTTTCCCCTTCTCTTTGTCTTTTAGTATATTTGGTTTCAATTCTGGATGAAGTTGCCAACATTGGTCTTCATCATGGACAATATTTGAACAGTTTTGGCATGTGAGTTTTTCCTTCTCACTTTTTATAAAGCTATTTATTTTTCCTCTTCTATAAAATTTTCCTTTTCCTTTACCCTCACTTTCACTTTTCTCCTCTATGGCCTTGTTTTCCCCTTGCCTCTCTAAGTGTGTGGCTTGTACACAAACTTCATCTAAATTGCTTGGGTTAAACATAATAATAGTATGTCTCAACTAGGAATGTAAACCCCCAATGTATTTCAAGAGTTTATCTTGGGAATTCAAATTTACCCCTAACAAAAAAGCTCTCTTTTTAAAGTCCTGGGTATATTCTAGAACTGTTTGATCCTTAAGATGCTTAAAATTTTGCCAAATCATAATAGATTTTTTCATATTGGCTAATTGATAAACTATATTTTAAAGGAAGAAATAAACTCAACCCAAGAAATGGATATCTTACCATGGATTCGCATTTCCTCTTGAGTCTTTGATTCCCACCAAACTAGTGTAGCTCCTTCTAGCCATAATGAATACAACTGGATCTTTATGTCATCTTCATGAAGGTTCTGAATTCTGCAATACACCTCCAATTGAAGTATCTAATTGTCAAGACTCTCTACGTTTACCTCACCATTGTACATGGGTAGTTCAAACTTAATATCCAATTTGAGTAATGGAGTTTTTCCCTTTGTGGATTTTGAGTGAGTGTGAGTGGTATCTGTGGTGGAAGTGGAAGATGATGCTGATGGCGATGATGAGGATGATGAAGATGGTGGAGATGGAGGTGGATTTCCTCCACTTCCCTTTGAACTCTTCTCTTCATCCTTCTTACCATCTGAAGTTCCATCTCCGTGTGGAGGCTTAGAACCTTCTCCTGTTATTTCTGCAGTGAATGCATCAAACATGATTTTAACCATTCTATGAATGTCCTTGAAGTCTCTCTTGACATATTCCTCTTTTGAATGTCCATGATTCTCTCCAAACCTCACATAATGGCTAAGGATTCAAACTCAGCTTCTGATGCTTGTACCTCTTCAATCAACTCAAATTCTTGTACAAATTGCACCTCTTCAATCTCAGCTTCTTGAGACAAAACTTGAGATTACTAAAGTGCAGCTATGAGTGGAATTTTGGGTGAATATGATTCTCTTTAAGCTCTCCTTATTCTAGTCCTAATCTTAGGACTTGCAACCAACAACTTCCCTTCACCTTTCTGCAATATTAACCTTGTCAGCATCACAAATTGCAACCATTAAACTTGCACAAATCTTCAAGCAACTATTAAGCAAATAACCTTAGGAACCTTGAGCTCTCATACCAACTTGATCTAAATTTTAATGTTATTTTTTTTGTGTTAATTTGAATTTCAGATATTAAAACTTATTTACTGATCTTATGCTTGATGTGCAGTTTCCCTTATTTCTTATGTGTCAAAGAGGTAATTAAAACTGAATTTTATGAGTTTTTTTTTAAATCATAAAGCGTGAATTTAAATGGTTGAATAGTAGAAATATAAATAACATCAAACCATCACAAACTAATCCATTAAAATATATTTTTGATGAAGGAGTTCAGCCCTCCTGGGCTACATCTCCTTAGTCCATCTCCATAGCTTGGGCCTTTGTATTAGCTCAATTGTGCTCAAAATTCTGTTTACAAGCATCAAATTCTCTTGGAACCTATTCCAATGAGTTTAAAATGTCGAAATCTATCAGAAATGACTATTTTTTTACTCAATTTGGTTACCAGATGCTCTAGGAATGGCCTTCCCTCCTAGTGACCCTAAGCTTCAAAAATATTCAAGGAAAAAAAAACCTATGTATATGACCTCTTATGCCTCTGCAACATGTTCCAATGGCTCCAAAACATCAAAGTCTACTAATAATGACTCTTCCTGAGCTTAATTTTGTCGAAAATTGCCTAAGTTATGGCAAAAACAAATTCTCCTATAATTTTGCCTCCAAATCTGGAGAACTGGAGTTAACTCCGACTAAATCTGGAGTTGTTCGCCAAAAATGGCGCTCCACCAAATCCGCTGCCAAAATAAACTCATCATTATCTTAATGATAATTGCGTATTAATGTTAATTAAGTGTAGTTTAGTGCTAAGCGCGTTTAGTGCATTAGCACTCTGGCATGGTCACATGGTCATGGTTTTATGGAGGAGGGCTAGCTCGCAGGCTGGCCCCCTCCTTCTGCTACGGATCCATGAGGCACTTTTATATAAAAAATCCGAGCATTTTTTTACAAGTCACGGGCTCATGGCCCAATGGTGGAGGTGCACAGTTATTGTGTGGGAGGTCACGAGTTCAAACCCGAACCTCCACCTCGTTACTTGTCTTTTGCCCTGCATTAAATAACGCGGCCCCCCCATAATACATATGTCAACGGCTATACTCCACTCCAACCTTTGATAATGATTTCAATGTGCCACATTATTAATACTCCACCATAACATATGTTAAATTACTCCACACTAGTACATTTGGGGGAAATTTCGACGCTTTTGACCAAATGTCAGAAATTTTCCCAAATTTTTTCAATCCCGCCTGAAACCATCGCTATACCAACGTTTATAGAAAAGTGTTGCAATACTGACACTTAGAAAAAGTGTCGCAATTGTGACGTTTGGAGGAAGACGTTTCAATTGCGACACTATGCCCCAAAGCGTCACTATTGCGACGGCTGCCTCCAAACGTCGCAAGTGCGACACAATGTCTAAGTGTCGCAATTGCGACGTTTGGAGGCATCCGTCGCAATAGCGATTCTTTTTCCGCTTTCGGTATAACGACACTTATATGTGCGCTACATAAAAATACGAAACTTATATGCGCACTACATAAAAATGATTTTATTAAAAATACGAAACTTATATCCGTCGCAATAGCTACATTAACGTCTGATATCACGCGCGCATTCACCCTCCGCTCTTGCAGAACAGCATTTGCCCTTAGAATTCGCCCTCAACTCTTGCAGAACAGCATTTTCCCTCAACATTCACCCTCATCTCTTGCAAAACAGCATTCACCCTCAGCATTCGCCCTCAGCTCTTGCAGAACAGCATTCGCCCTCAGCATTCGCCCTCAGCTCTTGCAGAACAGCATTTTCCCTTAGCATTCGCCCTCAGCTCTTGCATAACAGCATTCGCCCTCAGCATTCACCCTCAGCATTGCAGAACAGCATTTTCCCTCAGCATTCGCCCTTAGCTCTTGCAGAACAGCATTCGCCCTCAGCATTTGCCCTGAGCTCTTGCAGAATAGCATTCGCCCTGTTGTGGATCATCTGCATATCCTTTTCTATTTTGTCTTAAAAATTGAAAAATAAAAATAAAAATTGAAATTCTGAAAATGCATATGATATAGTATAATGTTTTATGTTGTATTATTAAAAAAAAAGAGAAGTATCCTTACAACCTCAATGCAAATTGAGTTTATCATTAAACTTTATTTGAATGTACCTTTGGGTTTCATGCTTAATTTTCGAGCAACTTCCCGAGCGGAAGTAGTGATCGTCGAAGAATGTTTTCGGATGAGTAAATACGGGGACACAAAAAGCTCGCACGTTATTCAATCCGGCACCCCCGCAGTTGACTTGTTGACTGTGAAGCAAATGAAGATCGACGGCCTGGATTCTTTGCGGGGGGCATAGGTCGAGGTTCTCCGCCGTACTCCAGGACCCCCCGCGGTGACATCATCAAACGAGCTGGAAGAACAGTTGTCATCCTCTTTCAACGGATTTTTACATGTCGTTTCAGCATTTATTACGGGTTTTGCAGCTATTAAATGGTTCTTTTGTCTCATTCTCAATCATTTGTGATTTTTTTTTTTCCCTTCTTGCCACCTTTTCGATTGATTCACTGCCCCTTGAATTGTTTCCATTGTTTGTCAGCCATGGAAAAACGAGTCTCTCAAGATGGTTCATCAAGCCTCAATTCCCTCCCGGACAGTGAAAAATATGTCCAGGATACCATGTCATTTGTCAATCATCCCTTATTTTGTCACCAAGTGACCCTAAACGCTGAAAAATCCCCAGTGTTTTCCTGCATGAAGAATTCTGGTGTCTTGTCCGCCTGTATCCCAAAAGCCCACTTTTTTACCGAGTTCATCTCATGGCTGGTCTCTTCAATGTACCCTGGTAAGTGTTTCATAATGAACTCGCAGGGAGAAAACGTTCTGCAGGTATCAACGCAATTAATTCAACAAGCATTGTGTTTTCCCAAAAATGAGTCACCACTGCAATTTTCTGAAGATTCATTGGCTCGTTATTTTGAAGACCTTTCAAATGAAGAATTTAGTCTGTGTATGTCATACTTGAGATCAAATTCAGAGGAGGTTCGGCTAGAAGGAGAAGAATTTAGTTTGGAAGCACTCGATGCTGAGTACAGACCAATTCTAAGTTGCATTGCGGAGATTTTGGGTAAAGACAATGACTAGACAGTCGATAAATCAGTCTTGGGAATGTACGCACTCATGATGAAGCCAAGAGTTGTTCTCGACATTCCATCTTTCTGGCAGGAGATTGTAAATTCTCAGTTGATGGCCTTTCCTCTTACAGGTTTCTTTAGATTTCCATCATTTCTTGTCTATTTATTTTTATATCAGAATGTCGAAGAATTTATGAGTCTGGGATTGAATATAGTTGATGTCAATAAGCAAAATCAATCTGTGTTATTTTGGACTGATATGACTATAAAAGAAGGAAATGAAGCAGGGCTATTTGAGTTTGCTAGTCATTATATGTCTATTGCTTATAAAATTTTGAATGGAGTTCCTCCTCCATGTTTTTTACCAAAATCCCGGGAGTTCCTACAGCTAGGACCAAGTTGCAAATTTGGAGATTGGTTTGTGTTTGAAGAGTATTCAGAAATAAGGTTGTATGCAGCTAGCATTGAGCCCTATAGGCTCCCAAATTTTGTACCCATGCGGCTTTTTGCCTTAGAATT
This sequence comes from Pinus albicaulis, assembly GCA_034641835.2. NCBI lineage: Eukaryota > Viridiplantae > Streptophyta > Pinopsida > Pinales > Pinaceae > Pinus > Pinus albicaulis. The sequence continues at coordinate 662,480,337 of CM076576.1, read as the reverse complement.
CATAAGACAGAGCCTTAATGTGGATCAGGTACACTTTCTTCCCATGAAGAAAGGTTTTATGTTTAAATTGCCTATGAGTGTGGGACCTTTCGTGGTCAATATGAGGCAAGCTTTTGATGAATTTTCTAAAATGTTAGAAGAGACACATTTGCTACTAGGAGAAAAATGGTCTTATGATCCACATGGAGTAATTTCCCAGAGAAGAATTCAGAATGGATATTTTGCGTTTTCTCATGTAAGCAAACCTGATCAGGAGAAACTGGCAAACCCAGGTGAAATAAATACATCAAAAACGAGCATTCAAACACCTGTTATTACTAAAAGGGAAAACAAAAGAGGTAGGGAAGATGTTGTTGAAGTGGATGATGAAGAGCCCAGGGAAGAAAAGAGAACCAAATTGGTTGAAGATCATTCTTCCAACTCGCCTGGTTTTACCTTTCATGTCAATGAAGAACAAAATGCCCCCTCTTCTCCTAGAGGACATGAACTTTACTTAGAAAAGATATCTTCAATCAAGCAAATATTTACATGGTAATAAAGGTTAGTAAATCAGAGGAACGATATTAATAGCAACCGCTGTGCAGAAAGCATCACCTCGCCGATCGTATTATAGACTGAATGTGATCTGAAAGGATCAATTTAGGATGGCTCTGACACATCCAACTGGGATGTCCCTTGGATCTTCGAGCAGTTTTAATGAGGTAAACATAACTATGGATGTTAAAAAGATCCCACTATGGGATAAAATGAATCTTCATATGTAGACTGGGTAGTTAATTGTAAATGATTTAACCAAGACTAATGCCACAGCAGTTAAGGTTGAAAACATGCTTGCAAAAGTTATTAAACAGTTCAAGATAGAGAAGGCTAATTCAAGGGCCTTGTTAATTCAAAATGAAGAATTGAAGAAGATCATTATGAAAATTGGTGTAGATCCTAATGATAAAGCTGCGATTCAAAAGCTCATGAAAAGTGCAGAAATAGAGATATCATCATTGAGGAAAAAGTTAAAACTACCAGCTGCAGAGCATTCGATGGCTGCAGAAGTAGCAGAGGTAGAGAAAGAAAAAGAAGAGATGCGTCAGAAATTGTTGCAGAAAGATGAAGAATTGACTGAAGTAAAACAGACTGCTATTTCATTACAGAACCATATTAAAAGTCATACTTGCACTTTTGTTTTTCCTGCAGGTAATGCTGATTCTGATCCCCAAGCACATATTGCACAACTCAGCATAGAGATAAAAATGGCAGAATGAGATCTTAAGCGAGCTCAATCAGAGTTAGAAACGGCCACCAAGGTCATACAGACACTAGAAAATGAAGGGAAGGTGAATAAGCAAAGATTTCAAAATGCTGAGGTTGAGATTAAGGATCTTAAAGAGAAGTTAAAAGGTAATATTTCCCTTATAAAAGCTAAAGACATCATTTGGGGTGAGATTATTTCAGAGATGAAGTTAAATTGGAATTCCCTGAATATAGTTGCTAAAGAAAAAAGCCTCATCTCTGAACATGAAGAGGAGATATTATATGAAAAGAAGACGGCCATTAAAAGAGAAAATTGGGCTAGGAAATTTATAAATTTTATCAACTCCAAATCAAACGAAGAATTGGAAGATATTGGAATACAGGACAGATATTTTTATGCAGAAGAAGTCAATAAGATGATAATTAAGAATGAGCTTCGAAAGGTTGCAGAGAAAAGGTTACTGGGAATCAAGGAAGCAGTAAAGAATTTTGATATATCATTTGAAAAGTTGACTAGAACAAGTTTACCCTCATGCTGGACTGAGAAAGGAAATATCATGTTATGGAAGTTTTATGAAGATCAGTTAACATTAGCAAAAAGCAAGGCAGATAATAGGCATGAAAAGACACAGATCTTAAAGGGAGAAACTATGTTTAACTTCTTTCATAGGCATTTCAATTTGCTATGGATGGTGAAGACTCTCTTTACAGGAAAACCTACACATAGTCAAATTGTGGCGTTCAGGATAGAATATCAAAGTTTTAAAAATTTCCCGACAACTCAAAATGAGCTATGGAAGAAGTGCAAGAAATTTTCAGTGGGCTCAACAAAAGAGCAACCAAAAGTAGTCGTTGATTCAACAATTGCTTCAGGAGCAGCTGTTCTCATAGACTAGAAGTTTTCAAATTTTCATTTTGTTATTCCTCAAAATTATGTAAATGTAATAGAACTTTTTCGAGGCATGTGCCTCCTTAACAGTTAGTAGTTTAAGCAGTTAGAGTTAGTTAAAGCAGTTATAATCAGTTTCATTACTGGAAACTGTCTTGTGATACTGTATTTAAAGACAATTTCAAGAAAGATGAAGGGTCCGAGTTTTTGAACCTTGAAGCCAAATTTTGTACTGGATAATACTGAATCAATGGAAGAGTTTTGCAAGTTTCTATCATTCTGTCTATGCTGAATAGTTTCCTAGTTTTCATTATGTTTTCATGTCTGTGAATAAAATAGAGTAATTTGAGCTGCAGGTCTCTTTATACACGTGTATTTAAGAGTTAAATAAACCTTAATGGGCGCTCCTCTATTTTAACTTTATCATTACTTGTTTCTTTAGGATTTTATTATGATAGATTCTGTTTCAAACAACATATCAAATTGAAATCCTTTTCTTACTTGTTTCTTCCGTTCATTCACTTCAGCATAGGAGGAATATGACATTGCAGAATATTGCATGGGTTTGATATTTGAAGATTATATAATTAATGTTTGAAGGTTTATAAAATAGAGACAGCTATACATCTGTTAGTGAAATAATTTAAGAATGTCTTGAGCACAAATTCCTTTACACAACAAGGACTTGTTTCTTGAGGTACAACATTAATTGGCGCCGTTGCCGGGGATCGAAGATTCGAAGATTTTCCCTGGGTTTTGTTTTACATTTCCTCTGGTTGTTCAGAGAAGAGGAAATAGTAAGCTGTGTTTGTTTGAAAATAGCTTTGGCTTCCAAGAAACCTCACACGAGGTCGGACACCTCTCAGCAAAAAGTTCCTGTTTTGTCTGATCCTGAGAAGCTTGTTTCAAAGAAGAGCCAAAAACCAAAAATATTTGATACACCAGAAACTACATTGCTGGCACCAGGCAGCAGTTCACGCACTCCTTCATCCAAGAATATTTCCAGGAAACTCACTTTCTTGGAAAAAGAATCCTCACCATCATCCATTCATTTGCAAGAGCCTACATTAGAAAAGCAATCTTTGGAGTTTGTGTCTTTTCCTTTTACAGAAACTCAGCCTCATATAGTTGCCAACTCTTCTGCAATCGTTCGCACTCCAACTCCTATATCAGTTGTTCCACCTCATTCATCCCCACCTACAACTGGTACTCATTTTACCCCCGCTCAAGGAGCAGTTAACCCGGGCATAAACATGGCGGCCCCTGATTTCTTGATGAATAGATATGCACCATTAAATCTACCCCAACCACTGCATGATATGCCTCAGGAGTATCTCAAGTTACTCCCTAGATTTACTGGTGAAGATGAAATCACTACAGAACAACACTTGCCCCTGTTCTGCACATTTGCTGAGAATTTAAATGTTGAACATTTGGACGTTGTATTAAGACTTTTTGTTCAGTCTCTAAGTGGAGAGGCAAGGAAATGGTTCAAAGAATTGCCTAATGGTTCCATAAATGATTGGGATGGACTAGAAAGACGTTTCATCGAGAGATGGGGCGAAAAAAGGGACCATGGTTATTCTTTAACCGAATTCAATGCAATAAAGAAGAAACCTGATGAAAATATGAATGATTTTGTGAAAAGATTTAACAAATTGTATAATAGTTTGCCCGCGGAAATGAAGCCTCCTCCTATTGGAGCAAGGGTCGTTTTTGCTGGAGCATTTCAGCCAGAGTTCAGTTTTACTTTGAGAGAAAGAAGGTCACCTAATTTAGAGCAGATTCAAACTGATGCTCTAGAGATTGAGGCTAATATGTCTGCTGCTGGTAAAGTTCAAGATAAAGGAAAGGCTAAAGAAGAAGCCTCATCTCAAGAACAAAGAATTGACGATATGACTAAGGTCATAAAAAATCTGTCTAATAAATTGGTGAAGTTGGAAATAGATAGTAAGCCTGCAAGACAAAATAGAGGGGTTTTTAATCCCCAATTTAAAAAACAGCCCCTGCAGATTCTACAAAGAGAGAAGAAAGATCAAGATCAGGTGCAAGCACCTTTGTATATAGAGGCAGCTCCATCCCGTTCAGCAGATGATGATGATGAAAGAGAGGATGATGCTCGAATTTCTGCTGTGTACATGGAAGATGATGAAACAGAAGAAGAAGTTGAGGAAGAAGGAGTGGAAGAAAGTGATCTTTCATTTGATCAAGAAGAGATGGGTGATTACTACAGACAATTTACAGACTTCATGCAATCCGAGTTACATAAAAAGTATGATTTGAGGTCAAAGAAGAGGCTAAGAACTCAAGAGAATGAAGAAAAAGAACCAGAATCAGTGCATGCTCCAATGGCGGCTCCATTACAGAAAGACCAGACTAAGAAATTAGATAAGGGGAAAAAGCCCATGAATGAAGAAAAATAGAAGGAAAAGCAGCAAGCTGAAGCTTCTCAAACAAAGGTTAGAGATTCTAATATTTTGGAGAAAGTGGTTACTATTTCTAATCAAAATCCAAGTTCCAAGAAAGATCAAGAAGAACCTGAAAAGTTGACAAAACCAAATCAAAATTTCAGTTTGGAAAAAGAGTTGGAAAAAGTGAAAATTCAAGTTCCTCTTCTTGAATTAATGAAAACACCTAGTTATAAGAAGGAGATTGCTGAATTTATTAATCTATCTCAGTCTGATGAAGTGGGTGATATAGTTAATCTGCAAGAAGAAAAAGCAGTGGTTACATTTGGGCCTCATGTTGAAGAGGTAGATTCATCTGTACCTCCTTTCTATATATCACTTCTGTTACATGATTTTGTTTTGCATAATTGTATGTTAGATTCTGGCGCATCCCACAATTTGATGCCATTGTGCGTGATGAAAGAGTTGAATTTGCAAATCACTAAGCCATACCGGGATCTTTATTCTTTTGATTTAAAAAGGGTGAAGTGTGTGGGTCTTATTAAGGATATGGTTGTTTCATTGGCTCAAATCCCAGCCAAGAGCATTATGATGGATGTGGTAGTAGCAGACATTCCAGCTAGATTTGGTATGTTACTATCAAGATCTTGGGGGGGAAATCTGGGAGGAGTTTTGAAGCTAGATTTTACATATGCTATCATTACTATTTTTTAATGGGGAAGAAAGGAGGTTGTACAGAGAAACTAGGTTTCAAAAAACTTCCACCAAGAAAGATGCAGGTAATTCACCTATTTATGGCCAGGAAAAGGATGACCTCTCTTGTTTCATGCTGCATGAAGATGTAGAATTTGCTGAAGAAACGCAAGGGCAGCTCCCTTTAGCTATTGTACATAAGGAGCTCCACTCGAACAGACTATGGAAGTGTTACTTTGATGGTGCATATTCTAAAGAAGGCACTGGAGCTGGCTTCATTTTTATATCTCCGGAAGGTAACCTTGTACCTTTCTCTTTTAAATTGGAGTTTGAATCCACCAATAATGTAGCTGAATATGAGGCATTAATCATTAGTCTGCAGACAACTAAGAAAATGGGAATTCAATCTATGACCGTGTTTGGTGATTTTGAGTTAATCATAAGACAGATTAAGAATTTGTGTCAAACTAAACATCCCAGGTTAAGAGCATATCGCAATGAAGTCTGGGATCTAATTGAAAATTACTTTGAAGCTTTCAACTTGCAGTTTGTTCCAAGGGAAGAGAATAGAATGGCTAATTCTTTAGGAGTTGCAGCTAGTACATTCAAACCTCTAATCAATCCAAGACTAAGATATGAAATTGAAATGAGACATAGACCTTCGATTCCAGACAATATCAAACACTGGAAGGTTTTTGAGGATGATGAACAGATTAAGAAATTTTTGTTGATGATTGAAGATTTTGAAGATCATCAGATTGATTTGGAAAATGATGAAGATGACTTGGCTGATATGTCTAGCACTTTGAAAGAGAAGATTGGTGATCGGAAGATTATTCAGTTGAAAGATAATATTTTACCAAAATGTTTGGTACCTCTCGAAATACTGTTTGATGCAAATGATGTAGCAGCGAATCAGAAGAAAGCACATCAATATGAGAATGTGGAATATTGAAATTTAGGAACTCAATATGAGCCTAAAATGATCAAATTGTTCAAAGGCGTTCCGAAGGACTATAAAGAAAAGTACATAGATCTGTTCAAACAATTTGAGGATGTTTTTGCTTGGTCGTATGATGATTTGAAGACGTATGATAAGAATATCATTTAGCATAAAATACCATTGAAGGATGGAGTCAAACCACATAGACAGAAGCTCAGACAAATCAATCCATTATTGTTGGCTCCGATTGAAAAAGAGGTAAAGAAATTGCTGCAGGCCAAATAATTGTTCCTCTCAGATATTCAAATTGGGTTTCCAATCTTGTACCAGTCCGAAAGAAAAATGGAGAGATAAGACTGTGTGTAGATTTCAGGAAACTGAACATGGCTTCATTAAAAGATAATTATCCTTTGCCGGAGATGGATTTCATCTTACAAAAGGTGACTGGAGCTTACAGATTATCTATGGTGGATGGTTTTTCAGGGTATAATCAGGTTGCTGTGGAGAAGGGAGATCAGAAGAAGACTGCTTTCACTACACCCTGGGGGACATTCATGTATGCCAGGATGCCGTTTGGCCTGATGAATGTGGGGGCCACATTCCAAAGAGAGATGGATATTGCATTTGTGGGAGATGAGTTTGTGGTTGTTTATCTGGATGATGTCACAATTTTTTCAAATTCCGATGAGGAGCATCTAAAGCATTTACAGTAAGCTTTCCTGAAGTGTAGAAAGTATGGATTGTCACTGAATCCTAAAAAATCTCTGTTTGCTCTAGAGGAGGGTAAACTGTTGGTTCATATTGTTTCCAAACAAGGCGTGAAGATTGATCCAGCAAGGGTCGAAGCAATACAGTCAATTCCACTGCCCCGAAGTAAGAAACATATTCAGAGATTTCTTGGAAAAATAAATTTTCTAAGGAGATTTGTTCCCAATTACGCAGAGATTGTCAAGAAGATAACGGGCATGCTAAAAAAGGATGCTGAAGTAAAGTGGGACAAAGAAGTGAGGGAATCGTTCCAAAGAATTAAAGAAGCTTTGAAGGAAGCACCTGTTCTAATCAGTCCAGATTATTTGAAGTCATTTCAAATTTTCTCATTTGCATCTCCCTCAACAATTGCAGCTGTGTTATTACAAAGAAATGAAGAAAAGTGTGAACAGCCTGTAGCATATTTCAGTAAGGTGCTCCGAGATGCAGAATTAAAATACAATATATTGGAGAAACAAGCATATGCTCTGGTGAAATCATTGAAAGCATTCAGGACCTATATCCTTCATTCTCAAATCTTGGCATATGTTCCAAATTCTGCCGTAAAAGATGTTTTAGTACAGAGTGATGTAGAAGGAAAAAGAGGCAAATGGATCGCTAAAATCCAAGAATATGACCTGGATATTAAACCAACAAAATTGATCAAAGGATTGGGACTGACCAAATTGTTAATAGAGTCAAATTTCCAAGCATTGGGAATTAATTTATTAGCGCCTGTAGAGGAGGTCGATGGAGAAACAGGTGATATTCAGTGAAAGCCAACAATTAAGTATAAATTCCTCTGCTCAGATTGGTACAAGGACATTGTTCATTATTTATTCTTTCTTTATTTTCCTCCTTCTATAGATAGAACTAAATACAGAGCTTTGAAACTTAAGGCTCAACCTTATGTCATAATTGAAGCAAAGCTATATTGGAAAGATCCTGCTGGTGTGTTATTGTTATGTTTAACAGAGGAGGAAGTTCCAGAAGTAATCAAAGAATATCATGAATGCTTGTGCAGAGGTCACTAAAGTTGGAAGGTAACTGCTCATAAATTTTTTAAATCAAGTTTCTATTGGCCATCTGTATTTGCTAATGTTTATAAAGCAGTCAGAAGTTGTCAAAAATTCCAGGTGTTTGCAGAAAAGAAAAAGTTACCCCTTTACCTCTTCTCCCTGTTTTTGTCGAAGAACCTTTAAGACAATGGGGATTGGATTTCATTGGAGAAATCAATCCACCATCCAGTGGGAAATTTAAGTGGATCCTTACTGCTACAGATTATTTTACAAAGTCAGTGGAGGCAATCCCCACCAGGAAGGAAATTGATTTGGTTGTTATGAAGTTTCTAGAAGAAAATATCTTTAGCAGATTTGGGTGTCCAGTAAAGATTGTGACAGATAATGCACAAGTCTTCAACTCAATCAGGTTTATTAATTTCTGTCAGACTTACAATGTGATATTGTCTCATTCTACAAATTATCATCCATAGGGGAATGGATTGGCAGAATCTTCTAACAAAACATTGGTAAGAATTCTGAAGAAGACAATAAATGAAAACCAAAAGAACTGGGATTCCAAGCTAGTGTTTGCGCTATGGGCAACAAGGATGACCACTAGAAGATCCACTGGAAAGTCACCTTACGAGCTAGTATATGGGACTCAGGCATTATTCCCCACCCAGTTGGTGAAACCTGTGATTTCCTTCCTTCAAGATGCTCAAGCAGAACCCAATGCCATGATCAGAAGAATGAATAATGTAATGGATCTGAGCGAAAACAGAGATAAAGTTCGGGAGAATTTGCTTGCTTATCAGCAGAAAATGAAAACAATATTTGACAGGAAAGCAAAAGAGATTATGTTTCAGAAGGGAGACCTGGTATTGAGATGGGATACTCCAAGGGAGGACAAAGGGAAACATGGCAAATTTGATCCCTTGTGGTATGGTCCGTTCAAAATCAATGAAGACAGGATGAATAACACTTTCATGCTGGAAAATCTTGAAGGAGAAGTACTAGATATGCCTGTGAATGGGCAATATCTAAAGCATTATTTCCGACACTAAGGGACTGTTTCACCATCATTGTATATATCCGGTGTGATCACTATACATTTTCCATTAAGCAATTTTTGACTCCATGCCCGAAGTGAAGGCACTAATCTACAGGTTCTTAGTGTTTCATGGTAAAAACACTATCCCCAGGTGGAGCCAGATGTTGTGGATCATATGTATTATCCTTTTCTATTTTGTCTTAAAAATTGAAAAATAAAAATAAAAATTGAAATTCTGAAAATGCATATGATATAGTATAATGTTTTATGTTGTATTATTAAAAAAAAAGAGAAGTATCCTTACAACCTCAATGCAAATTGAGTTTATCATTAAACTTTATTTGAATGTACCTTTGGGTTTCATGCTTAATTTTCGAGCAACTTCCCGAGCGGAAGTAGTGATCGTCGAAGAATGTTTTCGGATGAGTAAATACGAGGGCACAAAAAGCTCGCGCGTTATTCAATTCGGCACCCCCACAGTTGACTTGTTGACTGTGAAGAAAATGAAGATCGACGGCCTGGATTCTTTGCGGGGGGCATAGGTCGAGGTTCTCCGCCGTACTCCAGGACCCCCCGTGGTGACATCATCAAACGAGCTAGAAGAATAGCTGTCATCCTCTTTAAACGGCTTTTTACACGTCGTTTCGGCATTTATTACGGGTTTTGCAGCTGTTAAATGGTTCTTTTGTCTCATTCTTGATTATTTGTGATTGTTTTTTCCCTTCTCGCCACCTTTTCGATTGATTCACTACCCCATGAATTGTTTCCATTGTTTGTCAGCCATGGAAAAATGAGTCTCTCAAGCTGGTTCATCAAGCCTCAATTCCCTCCTGGACAGTGAAAAATATGTCCAGGATACCATGTCATCTATCAATCATCCCTTATTGTATCACCAAGTGACCCTAAATGCTGAAAAATCCCCAGTGTTTTCCTGCATGAAGAATTCCGGTTTCTTGTCTGCCTGTATCCCAAAAGCCCACTTTTTTCCCAAGTTCATCTCATGGCTGGTCTCTTCAATGTACCCTGGTAAGTGTTTCATAATGAACTCGCAGGGAGAAAACGTTCTGCAGGTATCGACGCAATTAATTTGACAAGCATTGTGCTTTCCCAAAAATGAGTCACCACTGCAATTTTCTGAAGATTCATTGGCTCATTATTTTGAAGACCTTTCAAATGAAGAATTTAGTCTGTGTATGTCATACTTGAGATCAAATTCAAAGGAGGATTGGCTAGAAGGAGAAGAATTTAGTTTTGAAGCGTTCGATGTTGAGTACAGACCAATTCTAAGTTGCATTGCGGAGATTTTGGGTAAAGACAATGACCAGACAGTCGATAAATCAGTCTTGGGAATGTACGCGCTCATGATGAAGCCAGGAGTTGTTCTCGAAATTCCATTTTTCTGGCAAGAGATTGCAAATTCTAAGTTGATGGCCTTTCCTTTTACAAGTTTCTTTAGATTTCCATCATTGCTTGTCTATTTATTTTTATATCATAATGTCAAAGAATTTATGAGTCTGGGATTGAATATAGTTGATGTCAATAAGCAAAATAAATCTGTGTTATTTTGGACTGATATGACTAGAAAAGAAGGAAATGAAGCAGGGCTATTTGAGTTTTCTAGTCATTATATGCCTAATGCTTATAAAAATTTTAATGGAGTTCCTCCTCCATGTTTTTTACCAAAAGCCCGGGAGTTCCTACAGCTAGGACCAAGTTGCAAATTCGGAGATTGGTTTGTGTTTGAAGAGTATTCAGAAATAAGGTTGTATGGAGCTAGCATCGAGCCCTATAGGCTCCCAAATTTTGTACCCATGCGGCTTTTCGCCTTGGAATTCATAAGACAGAGCCTTAATGTGGATCAGGTCACTTTCTTCCCATGAAGAAAGGTTTTATGTTTAAATTTCCTATGAGTGTGGGACCTTTCGTGGTTAATATGAGGCAAGCTTTTGATGAAGTTTCTAAAATGTTAGAAGAGACACGTTTGCTACTAGGAGAAAAATGGTCTTATGATCCGCATGGAGTAATTTCCCAGAGAAGAATTGAGAATGGATATTCTGTGTTTTCTCATGTAAGCAGACCTGATCAAGAGAAACTGGCAAACCCAAGCGAAATAAATACATAAAAAACGAGCATTCAAACACCTGTTATTACTGAAAGGGCAAACAAAAGAGGTAGGGAAGATGTTGTTGAAGTAGATGAGGAAGAGCCCAGGGAAGAAAAGAGAACCAAATTGGTTGAAGATCATTCTTCCAACTTGCCTGGTTTTACCTTTCATGTCAATGAAGAACAAAATGCCCCCTCTTCTCTTAGAGGACATGAACTTTACTCATAAAAGATACCTTCAGTCAAGCAAATATTTACACAGATTGAAGAAAGAAATCAGAGGATAAAAGCTAATGTAGAAGCTCAGGTAGAGCATCACGTAGCTGCTGATCAGACCAGATTGTTTACTGTAATGGACCTTGAAAAGGATCAATTTAGGATGGCTCTGACACATCCAACTGGGATGTCCCTTGGATCTTCGAGAAGTTTTAGTGAGGTAAACATAACTATGGATGTTAAAAATATCCCTCTATGGGATAAAATGAATCTTCATATGCAGACTGGGCAGTTAATTGTAAATGATTTAACCAAGACTAATGCCATAGCGGTTAAGGCTGAGAACATGCTTGCAAAAGTTATTAAACAGTTCAAGATAGAGAAGGCTAATTCAAGGGCCTTGTCAATTAAAAATGAAGAATTGAAGAAGATCATTATGAAAATTGGTGTAGATCCTAATGATAAAGCTGCGATTCAAAAGCTCATGAAAAGTGCAGAAATAGAGATATCCTCATTGAGGAAAAAGTTAAAACTACCAGCTGCAGAGCATTCGATGGCTACAGAAGTAGCAGAGGTAGAGAAAGAAAAAGAAGAGCTGCGTCAGAAATTGTTGCAGAAAGATGAAGAATTGACTAAAGTAAAACAGATTGCTATTTCATTACAGAACCATATTAAAAGTCATACTTGCACTTTTTTTTTTTCCTGCAGGTAATGCTGATTCTGATCCCCAAGCACAGATTGCACAGCTCAGCACAGAGATAAAGATGGCAGAAGGAGATCTTAAGCGAGCTCAATCAGAGTTAGAAACGGCCACCAAGGTCATACAGACACTAGAAAATGAAGGGAGGGTGAATAAGCAAAGATTTCAAAATGCTGAGGTTGAGATTAAGGATCTTAAAGAGAAGTTACAAGGTAATATTTCCCTTATAAAAGCTAAATACATCATTTGGGGTGAGATTATTTCAGAGATGAAGTCAAATTGGAATTCCCTGAATATAGTTGCTAAAGAAAAAAGCCTCATCTCTGAACATGAAGAGGAGATATTATCTGAAAAGCAGACGACCATTAAAAGAGAAAATTGGGCTAGGAAGTTTATAAATTTTATCAATTCCAAATCAGACGAAGAATTAGAAGATATTGGAATACAAGACAGATATTTTTATGCAGAAGAAGTTAATAAGATGATAATTAAGAATGAGCTTCGGAAGGTTGCAGAGAAAAGGTTACTAGGAATCAAGGAGACAGTAAAGAAGTTTGATATATCATTTGACAAATTGACTAGAACAGGTTTACCTTCATGCTGGACTGAGAAAGGAAATATCATGTTATGGAAGTTTTATGAAGATCAGTTAACATTAGCAAAAAGTAAGGCAGATAATAGGCACGAAAAGACACATATCTTAAAAGGAGAAACTGTGTTTAACTTCTTGCATAGGCATTTCAATTTGCTATGGATGGTGAAGACTCTCTTTACAGGAAAACCTACACACAGTCAAATTGTGGCGTTCAGGATAGAATATCAAAGTTTTAAAAATTCCCCGACAACTCAAAATGAGCTATGGAAGAAGTGCAAGAAAATTTCAGTGGACTCAACAAAAGAGCAACCAAAAGTAGCCGTTGATTCAACAACCGCTTCAGGAGCAGCTGTTCTCATAGACTAGAAGTTTTCAAATTTTCATTTTGTTATTCCTCAAAATTATGTAAATGTAATAGAACTTTTTCGAGGCATGTGCCTCCTTAACAGTTAGTAGTTTAAGCAGTTAGAGTTAGTTAAAGCAGTTATAATCAGTTTCATTACTGGAAACTGTCTTGTGATACTGTATTTAAAGACAATTTCAAGAAAGATGAAGGGTCCGAGTTTTTGAACCTTGAAGCCAAATTTTGTACTGGATAATACTGAATCAATGGAAGAGTTTTGCAAGTTTCTATCATTCTGTCTATGCTGAATAGTTTCCTAGTTTTCATTATGTTTTCATGTCTGTGAATAAAATAGAGTAATTTGAGCTGCAGGTCTCTTTATACACGTGTATTTAAGAGTTAAATAAACCTTAATGGGCGCTCCTCTATTTTAACTTTATCATTACTTGTTTCTTCAGGATTTTATTATGATAGATTCTGTTTCAAACAACATATCAAATTGAAATCCTTTTCTTTCTTGTTTCTTCCGTTCATTCACTTCAGCATAGGAGGAATATGGCATTGCAGAATATTGCATGGGTTTGATATTTGAAGATTATATAATTAATGTTTGAAGGTTTATAAAACAGAGACAACTGTTAGTGACATAATTTAATAATGTCTTGAGCACAAATTCCTTTACACAGCAGAGACTTGTTTCTTCAGGTACAACATGTTCAACAATACTAATATCTATGCCTGTCATTTCCTCGTAATACCAAGCAAATACATCACGGAATTCATGAAATAAAGAGCGATATGTTTTGAGTTCTGATGGAGAAAAAGATACACCAATATGAATATTTTCTACAATGTCAGGTTTGGTTGAAATATCGATAGAAATGGTTTCATCAATATTTGACAGATTTCGCTCAGAATCGATTGCACTAATAGGTAAATAATTCAAGAAGAAATTTTTGATTTATGGGTGATATAGTTCACTAATATGGTTTTATTCATAATCAGGAAGATGGGAATGATGATGATAATATTCCCATGGTTCTCCTTATAATATCATGGTTTCCAAAATATTCTCATCTGTCAAGAAAATTGAGGAAAATGGATAATATGGAGTACCAAATTCTAAGGAATGATAAACCCAAACAATCGGCGACGCTGATTTTGGATTCGTCGCCCAAGCCAGATAGATTTATTGCTATGCCATCTCAATAGGGCTGGGTGGCATAAATTCATCCAACGTAACAATTACAGAATCATCAATACTCTCCCTTAAGCCATATGGAGTGGAAGAGATCATGTAGCAGGTCTCTATACTTGCAATTTCTGTCGACCTCACAGGCGGCAGTAATGCAAAGGTTCCCATGAGAGTGGAATCCTATAAAAGTCCTACACCAATGTTCTAAAGTGCTAGGTGGGGTGTGTGAATGAACGGAACACTTCTAGTTACCTATGAAGCGGATGCAAAGAAGGATAGCTGATTAATGACTATGATAGTACCTTTATATGGAAAGGAAATCATTCTAAAATATGTAGAAAAAAATGCAGTCATTGCATATATACATGGCCTTCTAGGAAGAATATTATAGTCAAGGGGTCCATCAACAACCTCGACATCAACATTCACTATTTTCTCCCCTAGTTCAACATGCAGGTTATTAATAATACCGCAAGGTTTATATGTACGTCCATCAAAAGCCTTCAACGTCGTTGATGATTTTGATAAGCGCAACGAGCCAAGTGAATTCCAAAAATTAAGAGACATAATACATGTAGATGCTCCCTCATCAATAATAGTATGATGAACAAGGTTTTTGAGAACATTTACTTGTATTGAGAATGCCAATTCAGCTAGTAGTTGCGGCACATAGCTTGAATGATTAAAGACGACAATATTAGAATCAGTCGGATCAATTAAACCAATTGCCAAAAATAAAGCCTGTTTTTGGGAGGGAAAATTTTGTAATACCTCAAGAGTAGACATAGCTGAAGGGGATTGAGCCAAATACTCAACTATATTATAATTTTGAGCAGCTCTTGCTCACGGATTATATGTCGATTTGTGAATTACTCCCTTTTGTGTCCTGATCATTAATTTAGGAATAGCAGTATGCGGTACTGATTCCATAGACGGATTCGTAGTCGAGGTAGTAGGTTTATCAGTGGCATTACTACCATAATATTTATTACGCGTTGACACCAAAATATATTTTGAAGGTTTTGTGACAGATAACATAAGTACTTGGGAAATAGAAGCTAGATCCATAGCAACCAAATTTGTGTTCAGATTAGGAAACAGATCTATCAATAGAGTTGACGCATTGGAAGTCTTAATGATCTTTGGGAATTTATCGTGGTGAGGAAAATCCCGAAATAAGTGTTCCTCATTACAGATTATGCATGGATAACGAGGTTTCCTAGGTCTCGATGATTGATCAGATGATCTTTCCTGTGGGTTAGAAGTTTGATTTTTCTTAGATTTCCCCTTTTCCTTACTTTCGGGTTGCTTGTCACTTTTTCCTTTGTCAAATGACATGGAATTATTTTCAGAAGAATGTGCAGGATCAGATGCAGTAGTATGATGTGTGCTTGCATTGCTAATCAAGCCGTCTCTGGCATGAGAGTCCTTTAATTAAGGAGGAACAATAAAATTAGATATCGGCGCGTTAGGAATTTTTTCATAGAGCGTGCCAGGCTGAGTATAAATCAAGTATAAATATTGGGCACGAGCGATAAATTTCTCTTCTGTGGCGACGCAACCTTTAGCCACTTCCTCAGTTATATATCGTAACAGGGACTTAATGAACCACTCAGCAAGGAGCGGATCCGGAACAAATGTCTTAACCATTCTACAACAACAACGCCACTCATGAATGTGATCATAAATGTGAGTAGCATTAGTCTATTTGAAATAGGTAAAGAGTTCTATTCCAGTTTCATATCGGATGGGTAATTGGAAGTGAATAAAAAATACAGTAGCTAGGGCAGTGAAATTATCAAAAGAAGCTCTAGGTAACTCAATATACCATTTTGTAGATGGACATGTGAGCATACACTGGAAAATACGTAGTTGAATAGAATCATCATTCAGGGAGTTTGATGAACACCATAAATGATAAGTCATGACATGAATTGACGGGTCTTCCCCAGGGTTTCCATTGAACTTAGGAATATCTGAGGGTAATTTTTGAGGTATCACCGACCACCAAGGAGCATAGTTGATTGGATCATTGGTTAGCCGATTTAAATCTGGTAACTCTAAAGTTGCAACAAAGGGCAACTTTCTATTAAGGTAAGGTTGAGCATAGCCAGGGAAAAATGGAATTGCTTGAGCAAGAGGCCTTTGAGCACCAGCATAAGGAATCTGTTGCTGATAACCTAGATAGGGGTTGTTTTGAAAAGAAAATGCTTAAGGATTCTGTTGACTAAAACCTGGATATGATACTTGTTGAAATGAAGTTTGAGGTATTTGTGCCTGAGGCTACCCAGGGGTTTGTCCACCAATGTTATAACCCAAATTAGAATAGTTTGGATTTAGTTGATAGGTATAACTAGGTTGTTGCTGTGACATCCCATAAAATGGTAAAAAATCTTGTGAATAAATGATTCTGGATATAGGTTGCTGTAAATTAACCGAAGGATTTGGAGTTTGTGGACCCAATATTTGAGGGTATTGAGTTGAAGGACCCACTTGATAAGGTTGTTGTACAAAATTTTGACTCTGTAACAGGGGTAATGGTGTATTAACAAGTGGAAATGATGTGGGTGTAACAGGTTGAACTGATTGATACAAGTGTATAACCATTTTTGGTTGGATAGTTAGAGTGGGATGCCATTGACAAACATTCATTTCGACATTTGGTTGACTAAAAAGTGACGAAGTACTATCATAGTGGGTGACCAAAGGTTTCCCCCAGCATGAGGAGAATAATAAGATGGAAAACATTGCTCTCCAAATGCTGGGAGGCCAGTTGATATGGTACTTGAAGGAATAGACCCAGAAGGACCAGCTTGATATTGCCCAGATGATGTGTATGAAGTATCAAGTCATTCAGTACTCACTATAGGTTTAGCAATTATAATACCAGATGATGACATTGGTAAATTCCATGGATTTGAAGATGCACCAAAGAAAATTCCAAATAAATATTTCTAACCTGATGGGACCATAGGGCCACCATGAAAATATGACTCTGGTGAATTTGTAAACATCGACGGGGTAGCAAGGGTAGGTGCTGACGTCATTGGAATAGATGGCCCAACCGAAGATGTTGGTTCAGGTATGGTTACTTGACCAAATGTATACCATTTTGGATTGACGAGAGTTTGAATAGGAACATGATCAACAAAAGTAGATGGTGGCGATTGAGGAAAATACTTGTACAGGTAAAGGTCCTCCCAAAAATGGGTTGGAGTTAAAGGTGTCTCGTCTTGTGGGATTTCTTCAATCGCAATTAAATTAGGTGGAAGTATTTCATCATCAGGCCTAAAGTATATTTCAGGTGGTTGACTGTGTGATATGGGAGACTCAATGGCTACAAAAATTTGTGGGATGACCAAGGCATGAACAAATTTCAGTTGTTCGACTTCGGGATTCAGATGTTCCAGCAAACAAGAGATAGGATCTAGACCAAATTTTGGTTGAACAACATCAGGTCCAGGAGGTATGGTCTCACTGATTGGATGGATCATGACCACGGGTAGATGTGAGGATCCATTTCAAAAATAGTAGACAAATCGAGATGTGTAGAAACAACTTGAGCTAACTCTATTATATGGGAATATAATGTTTCACCAGAGGTAATAATAGTACTTGATTCGGTAGAGTGTTGTCGCCTTCGCCGACTCAGGAGTAACTTCTGGTGGTAAAGGTGGTTTTAATTTTAATCTACGCAAATGACTGGGGAAAGGATTTTTTTCTTCCACGATTACTAATTTATTTTAACTAAAAACAAATAAACAAAATAAAAGGGTATTACTAGGCAAAAGGGTTTACCAAGAAACTGTGATCTGCAGAATACCTTCTGGCGAACCAAGAAGTATGGGCAGGCAATCTCCTAGAATGTTGTGTTCGGTGTATCACAATTTACAAGGCAGCTGACTCGGTTCACTATCGATGGATAGCAACCTAAAGTTGTCCTCCCAAATATGCCCGAAGGTACGTGGAGGCCCAAGTCCGTATTAGCGTTGTCTGATGTGAAACCGCACATTGAGAGCACCCCTTTATACTTTTCGTACTGTAACTAATCCAGGTGGATATTGGTGGCCACCCACCTATTCCACTTGGGGCCTCACCATTGTCTCTTTCAGTTTTTCAATTTTGGCACAACTTACTATTTTTAGTACTTTTTCAAGTCCTGAACTTCTGAAGTCGTTTTGAAGCCCTAAACAAGGTTTTTTGGGCATCGTTTGTCTGATGAATATGATTCCATTTCAGAATTGATATTCATGGCAACAGTTGTAGTCCTTAGGTATATCTTTCTAATGATGTATCATGTGCGTCAAACGGAGATACTATGCCAAAGTTACATCTCTGGGAAGTTGAAACACCAATTTACCCAAACGTGGCCCATGGTTTTGGCGATTCATCTACTAGGGTTAGGTTTTTGGAAGTTTAGGGTTTTCCATTGTTTGTAAATAATAAATAGGCCCTCAAGCCTCATTGTAACTTATTTTAGAGGCCTATGGTTGCCACATATCTTATCATAGATAAGCTACCAGCGCCCTAGCTAGTTTATTTCCATTCTGTCTGTAAGCAAATTTTAGTTCTTTGGTATTAATGAAATGAAGTTTTATTTCCACTGCATCTTTGTATATATGGTTATATGTGTATTATGTTGCGTTCCTGCATAAATAAGGATCAGTGATATCAGAGCGATCTACTTTTTCTCGATCCTTCTTTTCATGTCCCCAACGAGGTCGAGGTATAAGGAGTTAGGGCTCGATCTGGTGGAACCTTTGCAAGATCAACCTCGCAAAACCCGATGGACGCCCATGGGGGATGAAAAGAAAGATGAGGTAGTAGGAGATCCTATCAAAATATTGCTCGAGGAGGCCCTCAAAAAACAAAGGAACTCGATGATGGATAAATTTTCCCAAATCCTTCAATGATTGCCAGCACATCTACATCCAGCAGCCACTTTGGAGGCGCAACACCCTTTAAGGTACAAGTAAACTTTGACATTCTTATATTTGAGGGTCAAATAGATGCAGATGCCATAGATAGATGGTTGAATCTATTAGAAGGATATTTCTCGGTTCATCACTTTTCTGACCGGGAGAAGATTATTTTTGCACTCCTCAAAGCTACCCCCCATGTCAAGGACTGGTGGGAAACCTACTATGAGAAAGAGGACAAGACAAAAACCTCTCTATTCTCGACCGTACCAACTTGGAATTATTTCCGAGATGCCATCAAGGAACAATAATATCCCATGGGGAGCTATGAGTACAAGTACATACAATGGACCATGCTGCGGCAACAAAGGGATTAAGATATGCATGAGCTGACGAATTTGTTCCATACCCTGCGCATAAAGTTGGGTATCAAATATTCAGACAAACATTTGGTTCTAAAGTACTACAGTTCTCTGCAAAAATACATTCAGGAGTAAATGGAGTTCCTCGACATCTTGTCGCTTGGTACGGCATACCGGTATGATGCCAAGATTGAGAAGAAATTCAAACAGAAGAAGCGAGACTTTGGATTTGCAAATCAAAAGCAAGGGAAAGGTGCCCCAAAACCACAGAACAAAGGAAAAAGCTAAGGCATGGTGGCCCAAGAAAACCTATCAAATCCACAAGAAAAGAACAACAAAGCGAAGCCAAAGAAGGACACAAGGAAGTGGTGTGAGTTCCATAAGAGCTCCACTCCCAACACAAGTGAGTGTCGGGCCAAGCAATCGTTGGTGGCTGAGATGAGGGCTTCTAAACTAGATGCATGCTCTGAATCTGAATAAAAACCTGACAAGGGGAATGACAAAAGGAATTATATTATTGATCCGGAGCCTAACGCCACTGTTGCAATTGTAAAGATCTAGAAGGAGGAACTAGAAGATCCAAAGGAGGAAGAGCATCTCTTCCACTCCTAGATGTGGGTAAAGGGTTCCTCGCTATAGTTCATTGTAAAAAATGGGAGCCAAAAGAACCTCATTTTAGCAGATGTCATGAATTGGTTGGGGTTTCCGACCACAATGCACCCACAACCATACACCATCGGGTGGATTCACCAAGGAGGGAATCTTCGCGTCAGCCAGAAATTCCGCCTTCCTTATAGCATCAAGCCCTTCACGGATGAGGTATTGTGTGACATTTCTCCTACTGATGTTTCTGATGTATTATTAGGCCAACAATACTTGTGGAAGTGACATGCTGTGTATGAGTCCCGACCTCATGCTGTTATAGTTACTTTGGGAAATAAGTTGTACAGGATACCAGAGGTACCACCACTTCCCACTATCTCTTTGGTTAGTGCAAAAAAATGCAGTAATCTCATTTCCAAAACCAGGAAATTTTTTTTCTTGATGATCCGCCCCCAGGGCAAGAAGAGTACTGTGGCCATGAACTCTAGACATGGCTCCTCTGCACGACAAAAAAAAATGGACAAGATTGTGGAGGAGTACAGGGACATCTTCACCTCACCCACAGGGGTGCCTTTGCACTGTCAAGTCAATCACCCCATTGACCTGACCCCAGGTGTGCCACTACCCAATGGAATGATCTATAGGCACTCGGTTATGGAGAATGATCAAATCAAGAGGCAGATTCAAGAGTTTCTATAGAAGGGTCACATCTGGCCAAGTTCATCACCTTGTGGGAGCCCGATCATGTTAGTACAGAAGAAGAATGGGACTTGGAGACTCTGTATTGATTATCGGGCGCTAAACAATATCACTGTTCGGAATAGGTACCCAGTCCCACGGATTGATGACCTTTTGGACCAACTCAAAGGGGAAAAATATTTCAACAAGATCGACGTGAAGTCTAGGTATCACCAGGTATCACCAGGTACCAATCGAACCCTTTGATGCGTGGAAGACTACCTTCAAAGCCAAGGATGGCTTTTTCAAATGGTTCATCATGCCTCTTAGGTTGACAAATGCTCCTGCAACCTTCATGAGGTTGATGGATGACATCTTTCGTTCATTCACCAACTCATTTATAGTGGTGTACTTGGATGGCATTCTGATATTCAGCCAGACTTGAGAAGAGCACCTCCACCACATCTAAGAAGTCCTCCAAACACTACGACAGCACAAGTTGTGTGCCAATTTGGAGAAGTGCACCTTTGGCATGACCCAGGTTCAATATCTGGGATACATTATTGATGAAAGGAGGGTGCATGTGGATCCAGCCAAGATCTAAGTCATTCAGAATTGGCCAGTCACAACCACTCTAACAGAGCTTCACAACTTTCTGGGTCTTTCTAATTTCTACTGCAGGTTCGTGTTGGGATTCTCTCATATCACTTGGCCCTTGAGTCAAGTCACCAAGGGATGAGCGAAAGAAAAATTATTTTTGTCGGAATCTCAACAGCAGGCGTTCGTAGAATTGAAAAATCACCTCTATTCTTCCCTAGTGCTCACATTACCAGACTTGCAACAACCATTTGAGATTGACACAGATGCCTATGACTATGATATTGGGGTAGTTATTACTCAACAGGGGCATCCAGTGGCATATCATAGTGATACATTGTCCAACATAGTTCAAAAGTATTCCATTGTGCAGGCTTGTCAACAATGGAAGCATTACATTTTGGGGAAGGAGACAATAGTTCACATAGACCACCGACCCCTGGAGTTCATACAGACACAAGGGAAGTTGCAGAATGATCGCCATCAGAATTGGTCCACGTATCTGTAACAATTTCATTTGAACATCAAGTACAAGAAGGGTAGCACCAATAATGTTGTAGATTGCCTCAGTCAACCATCGATCGTGGCCATAACCATCGTTCCTAACTCTTGTGGGCACGAGACTTCTGATTTTTTGCTTCTCTACAAGAGTGATCCAGAATTCAGCCACACATGCACGACACTCTTGGGGGGTACACAAGTTCCAAATTATGACCCCCAAGATGCACTGTTATGTCACCTGGGACACCTTTGTGTTCCTTTAAGCGAGCGTGCCAAGATGATATGGGAAGTAAACTATAGTCGAGTCGATGGGAATTTTTGGGTTAAGAAAAAAGTGGCAGTACTGCAAAAGTATTTCTATTGGCCGAACCTTCGACAGGATGTCTTGAAGTACATCAGATGCTTCACTACTTGCGCCATTGCCAAACCAAATGTTAGCCCCATATAAATTTTTGACAAGCAAAAAGGGGGGCTAAAATATTGTTGAGCCTTCAAGGAATGCATTTCCTCTGAAAACAAATCATCCTTGAAGCCTCTTTGTGCCTTTGTCCTTTAGTAAAATCCCCTCTGCTGATTTCCATCATAAAGCCTCTCTGTTTGTGAAGAAATGCCCAAAGGCCTCCTTTCCTTCTTATTTCATTCCCTCTAAGCCTTTGTTTTCTTCCTTTTTCCTTCCCTTCAAAATTCCCACTACCCCCCAAACTTCTCCCAAAACCCCCTTCAAATTCTACCCACACCCTTTGTTGGGTCAAATTTCCCCTCTTTTCCCCCTATCGCTACCCTTCCCAAGCCTCCAATCGCATTCAAATGGGAAAAAAACCCATTATCCACCTTATAATAGGGCCTAGCCCCTTTTCCACCGGCCCCCTTAAACCACTTCCCCATGTGCCCCTAGCACCAAGACCAAGAGCTTAAGTCTTGGGAACCAATCACAATCGGAGTTGTCGGGCGGGAAAATCCCTTTGTAACATTGAAAAACTCCGACGCGATTGAGTTTGGTCCTTCAGGCCTCCACCGTGATCTCCACTGTTGATCCATCGTTTTGATCAGAAGGCCCAGCGCTAATCGCAATCCCAACTCGATCGCAATCGAAACTCCTCTCGTGACAACCTTATGTTCCTCCCGATTGCGATCTCCCGATCAAATCACAACCGTCCATCCCCTTCGCCGATCCAACGGCTGGCGCATAATCTCACTCCTGCTCCAAATCGCAATCACAACTTTCGTTGTGTTACCCCTTTGTTCCACTGCGATTGCGATCTCCCGATCATAGTCTTTGTCGTCGATCCATGATATGATCCAACGATCCAGCGCTAATCGCTGCATGCCCCGTCGCCCATCTCCATCTCCCTCCGATTGAATGTGGGTTGTTGATATGGTCCCCAGATCCAACGGCCAGCGCTCAATCTTGCTCCCACTTCCGATCGCAATCGGAACTCGCACCACGCCACTCCATTGTCTTCCCCCGATTGCGATTCCCCGATCAAATCATAGACATCCGTTCATCCGAGATCAATTTCCCATATCGCATCGTGCCCTCCATCAATTTTCTTCATCGGAGCCCTCTGTTTACCTCATCTTTTAGCCTCCGTTGTCGATCTCCTCCTGAGATCAATGGTCCAAAGCTAATCACCCCCCGCCACGACCAGGTCCCACATCAAGCCCTGTTTCATTTCACTTCCATTATTTTCTTTTTAATAAGGCCAAACCTTATACTTTCGTGTTTTGTACTAAAGGCATTTTTCCTCTGCCTAATTGCGTCTTAACCCCTCCATCAGTTGATCCCGACTGTTGATCTTCGTCTGTTCCTCCGATCGGACAGTCTAAGGCCCTTTCACCAAAATTTCAATGGCTCTCTTCTCCATCATTCTGCAGTGATTTCCATTAGTTTTCTACCTGCGTATATCATCTCTGCCACCATTCCTCTGGCCTCCGCAACATTTCTCCATCATTGCCCGGTTTTGTGACAAGTTTATTTCATTGTGCAGGGGTCACAGAGAGGCCATTACAGCCGCCAAATGAAACAACAAAGACGGACTAGAAGGGACCGTACCTGTTAATTGAAGATTTAACACTTAATCCTGTGATCAAAGGATGAGAGTGCAGTATGAAGACCAAATGCACATGAAATGAGCCATATCTATGTTTAATGTCAGCAGAGCACTGTTTCTCCAAGATGGACACCTTCCTACAGAAGTCTCCACACCTCCTCGAGCCCTTAAATGTATTTCACTGACAAAAATTTCTTAAAGACTGTCAGGACCACCATTATGAAGCATGGAGACCTTGCGGACTTTTCACCCAGTGCATTTATTCCAGAAGGCTAGCACAGAGCTCCAAACAGCCAGGAAGGACTCCAAATAAATATCTGAGGTCAATCTTGACCTGACAAAGACTCCTGAAGCAGACTACAGGGTACACACAGTGCTGTAGAGCCATTAAGCAGTATGGGCGTGAATGCTTCCGCCACTCTGTCTTAATGAAACAAATTAAATGTCATCTACTCCTTGTTGTTTCTCTTCTCCTATAAGAATTCCGGAGAACAAGTTGTAAAGGTTGTTGTTTGAATGCTGTTGTCGCTGTTAGAGGGATTCATTCTGACTGTTAGAACAGTCTTGGGAGGGAGTAGCAGAGTAGTTGTATGTAGTAGGCTGGGAGGAGAATTTTGGATTGTAACAGTCATTGAGCTCAGTGTATGTGACTAGTTTTGCATCAATTAATCAAAGCACATTTCACAGGATCTTGGTCTATTACTATTAGTGATGTTTTCCTAACTCTATTTCTTACATTTTCATGTTGTTCATTGTTCTTCTGGGCTTGCATCAGAAATATGGCGTAGGATTTACCCTTGTTAGGTACCCTATGTCTCTTCTCTCCTTGCCTTCAATGTTTTCTGCTAAATGCGTTATCTAAGGTTGATTTCAGTTAATTTAACCAGTGTAGTGGATGTCGTTGCCTACTAGCTGATGTATGAATTAAATGAATCTATTCTTAGATGTTCTTGTTGGGTTTAAGTTGGAATATTTGGGAACACTGGGGATTAGAGTTAGCCCTGTCCACTAGGATCCTTGTGCGACCAGCCGACCTTTCTAAGATCTCCTGTTAAACTTATCTCTATTTTCCTGGAGCATGCTAAAGCCGACCTGGAGTTAAATGACCTCTGGTCCGATCTATAAGCTACCCCTTTATCCCTCCTTTGAGAGTTTCCTATGAGTATGTCCAAGAATTTCTGGAGTTAAATGACCTTTGACCTGATCTATAGACAAAAATTAGGTCGCTTTCCTTCTTTCACTTTCAATCCTTAATGTTCCATCCCACCATCTAATCTAAAAAGATCCTTTAGTATTAGATGAATTTCCCTCTGAAATATTTGGCTAGTTGTTGCATGTAATAACCTTTCATGACTCCATAGCCCAATGGATGGCACTTTCTTGACCTATCCTCTTTGCTGAAACATCCTGCTACTTTGTTCCTTTATCCCATTACTTTCTCAGTCTATGATCTCATGACCAACCCAGCAACCAGCCAACCAAATCATTTAAAACCCCCCTTTTGGGCTTCATAACTAGCCTAACATGTCATTTAAACTTTCAAAGATATATCATTCTTTGTTTGATTGGAGAGATTCCTCTCCGGGTGCAGGAGGGCTAGATCCTTGGGCCCCAAAGTGGTTTGATGTTGTCTTATCTTTTGGTATTGCCAAATCTGCCAAAACATAGGAACCCCAACATAATGGCGACTTCGCTGGGGAGGAAGAACAATCAGCCTGATTTGGTAAATCACGGTGGTGGATAGTAAAATCCTGAATCATGCACCTGGCGACTCCACAGTTCCTAAATGATAAAAGACTCCACTGGTGATCAGTAGGTCATTGATTATATTGGTTTCATGAGACTCCACTGGGAGACCATGTTGCAGTACAACATCATCCATACCAAAGACCAAGTCACTTCACCTATGGAAGACTCTGAGTTGTTTGCAGAATTTCATCCAAGTTTCGTAGCAGAGTGTCGTGCTACAATTTCGAGTGACTTGGTAGAATTGAAGGTGGAGGACCTTCCCGGGGCCATTCTTCTTAGTTCAAAATTCACACTCGTGCTCAGGAAGATTTTCTTAGAAGTGGTGGTGGAAAGGTATGAAGCTGAGATTGAACTTTTGAACTCACAAGAGAAATCATACCAGTTCAGAGACCCGAGAGCCTTTTTAAAAAGTCTTCCTCCTCCTAAAGAAGAAGAAATTCCACTGTTTTTCGATGTGCAAGAAGAAGGTGATCAGGATTTCAAGGTCCACTTTGAGGATGCAGGGGAAGAAGCAATAATCAAAGCTGCTCAGGATACAGACAGCCTGCCAGTCATGACAGGCCTGAAAGAAGAAAGTGTACATCATCTGTTCATTGATCTTGTGGCAGAATATATGGAGGCCCTAGTCAGTCCAATTTCTTCTACTTTGATCCTTGCCACGGGCCAAATTCATCAGGAGTGGTCACTACTGATGGTGACCTCAATTTTGAAGAACCACATGCAGAGCACCCTGTGGTTATCTCTGACAGGCAGTTAGTGCTCATATCCTTTTTTGTTACTGCTTGACTGGCTGCATTGGAATTATTGTATCACCTATAACATCAGAGATTTCCAGGTTAGAATAGGGTAGGTAGGAAAAGCTCAATAAAGCTCAGCCTGTGAGCATGTAGTTAGTTGTTTTAATTTCTGCAAAGTCCAGCAAGTCAGACAGTCTAATCCTGGCTTGAATGTTTTCAATTTCTGTCTTAGAATGTAGAGAAGAAGTTTTCTAGAAAGTTTAATCCTAGCAGATATTAGTTTAGGTAGAGAAACTATGAGACCAACAGTCTAATCTGGTCTCATGGAGTAATAAGGGTAGAAGTAGAATAGTTTTATTTTCCTGTTTGTAAAAATTGATGATGTAAAGGGTCTGCAAGTCCAAATGCACCCAGAAGAGAAAATGTTAGGACCATAGGGTGGGTAGGTAGTTGTTTGGGAGAATGTTACTGCTGATGTAATTTCTTCATGATTTGTGGTAGCTGATATAAAGAAAGAAAGGGATGTGCCAAGCAGCAGGCACCTGGCTTACACCAAAGATTTATTTTCTGAATTCTTGACTCCTTCAAGAAGAAGCCATCCCCATGTGGAGCCACTGTTAGCACCCTATAAATTTTTGACAAGCAAACAGGGGGGCTAAAATGTTTCTGAGCCTTCAAGGAATGCATTTCCTCTGAAAACACATCATCCTTGAAGCCTCTTTGTGCCTTTTTCCTTTGGTAAAATCCCCTCTGCTAATTTCCATTATAAAGCCTCTCTGTTTGTGAAGAAATGCCCAAAGGCCTCCTTTACCTCGTATTTCATTCCCTGTAAGCCTTTGTTTTCGTCCTTTTTCCTTCCCCTTCTAAATTCCCTGCTTACCCTCTAAATCCTCCCAAAACCCCCTTCAAATTCTACCCACACCCCTTGTTGGGTCAAATTTCCCCTATTTTCCCCCTATCGCTACCCTTCCCTAGCCTCCAATCACATTAAAATGGGAAAAAAACCCATTATCCACCTTATAATAGGTCCTAGCCCATTTTCTGCCAACCCCCTTAAACCACTTCCCCATGTGCCCCTAGCGCCAAGACCAAGCGCTTAAGTCTTGGGTGCCAATTGCAATCGGAGTTGTCGGGTGGGAAAATCCCTTTGTAACATTGAAAAAATCTGACGCGATTGAGTTTGGTCCTTCAGGGCTCCGCCGTGATCTCCACTGTTGATCCATCGTTTTGATCGGATGGCTCAGCATTAATCGCAATCCCTCCCCGATCGCAATCGAAACTCCTCCCATGACACTCTTCCGCTCCTCCCGATTGCAATCTCCTGATCAAATCACAACCATCCATCCCCTTCGTTGATCCAACGGCTGACGCATAATCGTACTCCCGCTCCAAATCACAATCACAACTTTCGTTACGTTACCCCTTTGTTCCACTGCAATTGCGATCTCTTGATCACAGTCTCCACCGTCGATCCATGATATGATCTAACAATCCAGCGTTAATCGCTGCGCGCCCTGCCGCCCCTCTCCATCTCCCTCTGATTGAATGTGGGCCGTTGATCTGGTCCCTGGATCCAACGGCCAGTGCTCAATCACGCTCCCACTTTCGATCGCAATCAGAACTCTCATCGCGCCACTCCATTGTCTCCCCTCGATTGCGATTCCCTGATCAAATCATAGCCGTCCGTTTATTCGATATCAACGGCCCATATCGCATCGTGCCCTCAATCAATTTTCTTCATCGGAGCCCTATGTTTACCTTATCTTTTAGCCTCCGCCGTCGATGTCCTCCTAAGATCAACGGTCTAAAGCTAATCGCCCCCAGCCACGATCGGGTCCCACATCAAGCCCTGTTTCATTTCACTTCCATTATTTTCTTTGTAATAAGGCCAAACCTTATACTTTCACGTTTTGCACTGAAGGCCTTTTTCCTCCTCCTAATTGCGTATTAACCCCTCCATCAGTTGATCCCGACCATTGATCTTCGTCTGTTCCTCCGATCGGACGGTATGCGACCCTTTCACCAAAATTTCACTGGCTCTCTTCTCCATCATTCCATAGTGATTTCCATTAGTTTTCTGCCTGCGTATATCATCTCTGCCACCATTCCTCCGGCCTCCGCAGCATTTCTCCATCACTGCCCGGTTTTGTGACAAGTTTATTTCACTGTGCAGGGGTCACAGAGAGGCCATTACAGCTACCAAATGAAACAGCAGAGACGGATTAGAAGGGACCGGACCTGTTAATTGAAGATTTAACACTTAATCCCGTGATCAAAGGATGAGAGTGCAATATGAATAACAAATGCACACGAAACGAGCCATATCTGTGTTTAATGTCAGCAAAGCACTGTTTCTCTAAGATGGACAACTTCCTACAGAAGTCTCCACGTCTCCTCAAGCCCTTAAATGTATTTCACTGATAGAAACTTCTTAAAGACTATCAGGACCACCATTATGAAGCATGGAGACCTTGTGGACTTTTCACCCAGTGCATTTATTCTAGAAGGCTAGTGGAGAGCTCCAAACATCCAGGAAGGACTCCAAAGAAATATCTGAGGTCAATATTGACCTAACAAAGACTCCCGAAGCAGACTACAGGGTACAGACAACATTACAGAGCCATTAAGCATTATGGGCGTGAATGCGTCCGCCATTCTGTCTTAATGAAACAAATTAAATGTCATCTATTCCTTGTTGTTTCTCTTCTCCTATAAGAATTTCGGAGAACAAGTTGTAAAGGTTGTTGTTCGGCTGCTGTCATCGTTGTTAGAGGGATTCATTCTGACTATTAGAACAGTCTTGGGAGGGAGTAGCAGAGTATTTGTATGAAGTAGGATGGGAGGAGAAGTTTGGATTGTAACAGCCGTTGAGCTCAGTGTATGTGACTGGTTTTGCATCAATTAATCAAAGCACATTTCACAAGATCCTGCTCTATTACTATTGGTGATGTTTTCCTAACTCTGTTTGTTACATTTCCATGTTGTTTATTGTTCTTCTGGGCTTGCATCAGAAATATGGCATAGGATTTACCCTTGTTAGGTACCCTATGTCTCTGCTCTCCTTACCTTCAATGTTTTCTGCTAAATGTGTTATCTAAGGTTGATTTCAGTTAATTTAACCAGTGTAGTAGATGTCATTGCCTGCTAGCTGATGTATGAATTAACTGAATATGTTCTTAGATGTTATTGTTGGGTTTAAGATGGAAGATTTTGGAACACTGGGGATTAGAGTTAGCCCTGTCCACTAGGATCCTTGTGTGACCAACCGAACTTTCTAAGATCTCTTGTTAAACTTATCTCTGTTTTCCTGGAGCATGCTAAAGCTGACCTGGAGTTAAATGACCTCTGGTCCGATCTATAAGCTGCCTTTGTCCCTCCTTTGAGAGTTTCCTATGAGTATGTACAAGCAGGTCTGGATTTAAATTACCTTTGACCTGATCTATAGACAGAAATTAGGTCGCTTTCCTTCTTTCACTTTCAATCCTTAATGTTCCATCCCACCATCTAATCTAAAAAGATCCTTTAGTATTAGATGACTTGCCTTCTGAAAGCTTTGGCTAGTTGTTGCATGTAATCACCTTTCATGACTCCATAGCCCAGTGGATGACACTTTCTTGACCTATCCTCTTTACTGAAACATCTTGCTACTTTGTTCCTTTCTCCCATTACTTTCTCAGTCTATGATCTCATGACCAACCCAGCAACCAGCCAACCAAATCATTTAAAACCCCCCTTTTGGGCATCATAACTAGCCTAACATCTCATTTAAACTTTCAAAGATATATCATTCTTTGTTTGATTGGAGAGATCTCTCTCCGGGTCCAGGAGGGCTAGATCCTTGGGCCCCAAAGTGGTTTGATGTTGTCTTATCTTCTGGTATTGCCAAATCTGCCAAAACATAGGAACCCCAACACTGACCATCAAGAATCAAGGGCTCTATACTCCACTACCTACCCCTAGTTGACCTTCGGAATCCATATCCATGGATTACATGTCAGACCTTACTTCTACAAAGAATGGAAATGACTATGTTTTCGTGGTCATCGACAGATTCTCGAAGATGCCATTATGGCGACCTGCGAGAAGAATATCACAGCAGAAGCCACTACTAAACTCTTCTTTGAACGAGTGTGGGTGCACTTTGGGACCCCACAGTCTATCATTTCTGATTGCAAAAACATATTCCTCAGCACATTTTGGTCCAACCTCTGGTCAATTTTGGACACCAAGCTCACCAATTCCACATCTTTCCATCCCCAAACTGATGGCCAAATAGAGGTCGTCAACAGGATGATTGTACACATTCTGTGCATGTACAATTCAAAGAATCCACGGACATGGGATGAGAGCCTCCCCTATGTACAACATAGTTATTATCGGGCTCTCCACATCTCAACCAACCACAACCCCTTTTAGGTGGGCGTGAGATTCCAACCACTATGTCCCATTGCTGTAGTCATGCCATTTGCGGCTACTCGGGCCAATTCGGTTGATGTCCAGTTTGAAGTTGACAAAGCAAACAACTTCATCGAGTGCATTCAGCACATCCGCCAATAGGTTGATGACATATTGGACAGAGCCAATGCTAAGTAAAAGCATCGACATGATCAACATCAGGTGCCACACAACTTCCATGTGGGAAAAAAGTGTGGCTACATTTGCAGAAGGAGCGCCTCACTGGACCCCACCGCAAGCTTCGCCGCTTTGATATGGGCCGTACACCATCACCAAGGCTATAGGGAACAATTCCTTCGATCTCAGTATTCCACCATTCGTCGGTCTGCACCCACTATTCAATGTAGACCGCCTTCTTCCCTACTTCCCACCTCTACTGGACACCTCTGACATTGGAGAAGAACTCACACCAAAAGAGTTAAACCCGGACTGCATGGAATAGGCCACCACAGATTGTATCATGGACATGCAAATCAAGAACACTTGCTAACATAATATCCAACTGTATCAGGTTGTCAAAGCTGGCCAACTGCTGCACCAAGGCACTTGGTTCACCAGGGACCAAGTTCAGCAAACGTTTCCTCATCTCATGGATGATCTCAACATAATGGGGACCTTTGCTTCCTAAAGGGGGAGGAATGATCCAGGTGGATACTGGTGACCACCCGCCTATTCCACTTGGGTCCCCACCATTGTCTTTTTTAGTTTTTCAGTTTCGACACAACTTACTATTTTTAGCAGTTTTTCGGGTCCTGAACTTCTGGAGCCTTTTTGAGGCCCTAAATGACGTTTTTTGGGCATAATTTTTTTGGCTATTATATGCAGCAAAATTTTTAGTCCTCGGATAGATATTTCTAATGATATATCATGTGCATCAAACAGAGATAGCATGCCAAAGATACGTCCCTGGGAATTTGAAACACCAATTTACCCAAACGGGGCCCATAGTTTTGGCGCTTCATCTCCTAGGGTTAGGTTTTTGGACGTTTAGGATTTTCCATTATTTCTAAATAATAAATAGTCCCTTAAGCCTCATTGTAACTCAGTTCAGAGGCCTGTAGCTGCCACATCTCTTCTCAGAGATTAGCTACCAGTGCCCTAGCTAGTTTATTTCCATTCTGTCTGTAAGCAAATTTTAGGTCTTTGATATTAATGAAATGAAGTGTTATTTCCATTGCATCTTTGTATATATGGTTATATGTGTATTCTGTTATGTTCCTGCATAAATTGGGATCAATGGTATGAAAGTGTTCTACTTTTTCTCGATCCTTCTTTTCATGGGGCTCGATCTAGTGGAACCTTTGCAAGATCAACCTCACAAACCTCGATGGACACCCATGGGGTACGTGTTAGCCATCAATAAATTTATTCATAATAAAATGATGGCTAAAACAGTTCTTGAGCCTTCAAGAGATCATTTTCATGGAAAATTACTCATTCTTGAAGTTTGTTGTTCCTTAACAGTGATGTTCCCTAATGTTGTTCCCTTCAAAAATTCCACCAAGAAAACATGTTGTTCCCAAAGAAAATTTTTTACTAACAAGCCCCATTTTTCATCACTTCATTTTTCCCCCATATCATTTATCTTATTTTTAAAAAAAACCCTTTTGTCCTTCTCATTTTACCCTTATATTCCTCAAAAGGCCTTCAAAATCCCTTTTTTGGTTTAAACAACCCTTATTCTGACTATCAAAACTTGAAAAACCCACAAAAACCCATTAAAAACCTTTAAAGAGCCTTTTCGCTCCTTTTAGGCCCTAAGCCCCCTTCTCCTCTGCTCTTGTTCACATGCCCCGCCATATGATCATACTCCAGGCCCTATCTTAAGCCCCATCGCATCGGTGTTACTTCTTTTCCTCTCCCATTCCATTTTTTTCCCCCACCAGTGCGATAAGCTCCTTTACCTTTGGCCCTTGGTCGCCTACTCCTTCATGGGACCACTACCCAACGCTTCTCCTTTATCTCCTTCTCCTTTAGATTTTCCCTGCCATCCTTATTACTCCATAGAGGAATCCTAGTCGTAGATCATAGGCCTCAAGCCTTGATCTAATGGTGCTAATACTTTCCCCATCTCCCTTTCCTTCATTCCTATTCCACATTACCACTTCATCAAGTAATCTCGACCAACAATCCTCAAATATCAATAGTCACGATGCTTCCTTTTCTACCACTACCCTCCTGATGAAACCCCATCCATTCACCCTATAAATCAAATCTTCGCCATTAATTTTTTCAATCCCACGGTCCTAATTCAATTCGATATCTTGGCACCTCTAGACCCACCATCCTCTATCCTGTCTCCCATCCAATAAAAAAATCAGCAAATGATGAAGAGGAAATTAAGGAGGAAACTAAAAGGAAGTTTTCTAATTTAGAGATTTACAGCAAATAGATTAAAGGTCTTAAGGTGCCAAATAGTCATAAAAATAACACAGATCATGAAAATCAAGGAGTAAAACCTCAAAACATTGAAAACCTTGAGGAGAAAAACATAGAAAAACTTAGCGCATACCCTTGTACGGAACAAAATGATGAACAAGACAGAGAGGGAAACAATGAAATAAATCACAAATCTGAAAACAAGCCTCTTTGGAGCATGCATTTTTATGGGTCTTGCACTAAAAATGATGCAGGAGCAAGCATATGGATACACAACACTGAAAATAATCATGCTGAGGGGCATTCCTATAGATTAAACTTTCACTGTACAAACAACATAGCTGAGTATGAGGCTCTCCTTTTAGGCCTACATTTATTGAAAAAATATGAGCCAAAAGAATAAAAGTCCATGGGGATTCAGAGTTGATTATTAGGCAAGTAAATGAGGAGTACAGTGTTAAACATCCCAGACTTAGAGCCTATAGAGACGATGCCATGGACATTTTAAAAAAAATTGATGAATTCTAACTTATCTTTATCCCAAGAAACCAAAATGTCCTTGCTAATGTTTTAGCCTTTGCTGTTAGAACTTGTCTGACACCTTATGAAACCAAGCAATGCACCACCCAAGTCAAATTTAGACCAGTTGTCCCAGATAATGAAAGATATTGGCAAGTTTTCGATGGAGATAAACAAATAGAATATTTCCTACAGTCCAAAAATGAATTTGAAACACCAAGCTCAGATTCAGATTATGATGAAGACTGTCTTACTGAACAAAACCCACTTACTGAAGAAGAAAATTTTCCAGAGATTGCTGAAATAAATCTGTTAACAAATGAACCCAAACAGAAAACAGAAATTAGCACAGATTTAGAAGATGAAGACTTAGAAGAGCTGCAATCTAAAGACCAAAGCTTGCCAAAAGGACTGGTCCCTTTAGAGGAATTATTTGATTTGAATGATGTGGCCAAGAAGCCAAAACTAGAACCCATAGAAACTGAAGTGGAAGAATGCAACATAGGCAGTAAACAATAACCCAAAAGAATTAAACTGTCTAAAACACTACCAGCTCATATCAAACTGAAATACATTGAGTTGTTTAAGGAATTTTCTAATGTTTTTGCATGGAGCTATGAATATCTGAAATCATATGATATAGAAATAATTCAGCATAAGATACCTCTCAAAGAAAACCATAAACCTTTTAAACAAAAATTGCGCAGAATCAACCTTGTTCAATTACCTATGGTAGAGAAAGAAATCAAAAAAATGTATGAAGCTGGAATTATTGTCCCTGTTAGATACTCATAGTGGGTGTCTAATCTTGTATCATTTAGGAAGAAAACAGGCGAGATAAGGCTTTGCATTGATTTTAGAAACTTAAACAAAGCCTCATTAAAGGACAATTATCCCTTACCAAAATGGATCATATCTTACAAAGGGTAGTTGGTTCCAAAAGAATTTCTTTGCTAGATGGCTTTTCACGTTACAATCAAATTTTGGTACATCCTGATGATCAACTTAAAACAACCTTTACTACACCTTGGGGTACTTTCATGTATTTGAAAATGCTCTTTGTTTTAATGAATGCTGGTGCCACATTTCTGAGAGCCATGGATATTTCATTTTCAGACGAAATAGGTTACTTCATAGTGATTTACTTAGATTATATCACTGTCTATTCAAAAACAGATGAAGAACACCTAATACACTTGAGAAAGGTCTTTGAAAAATGTAGAAAATTTGGACTGTCCTTGAATCCAAAGAAAACTTTATTTAGTCTCCAAGAAGGCAAACTTCTTGGTCATATCATATTAGAAGAAGTAATCAGGATAGACCCAAAGAGGATTGATGGCATATTGCAAATCAGCCATCCTAGAAACATCAAGGAACTTCAATCTTTCATTAGAAAGATTAATTTCTTGAGAAGGTTCATACCCAATTTAGCTGAACTTCTTAGAAACATAACAAACATGCTTAAGAAAGAAGAAGGAGTTAAATGGACCTTAGAAACAAAGAAATCCTTTGAGATGGTAAAACAAGAACTTACCAAAACACAAGTTCTTATCAGCCCTGATTTTTCAAAAGATTTCTTCATTTTTTCATTTGCATCAGAACATACAGTAGATGTTGTCCTATTACAAAAGAACTTGAATGGACAAGAGCAACCCATTGCATTTTCCAACAAGGCATTAAGAGATGCACCTCTGAAATATAACATAATGGAAAAACAATCCTTTGCCTCAGTCAAAGCCTTAAAGGACTTCAAAGTTTACATTTTACATTCCCACACCATATCATTTGTGCATCATTCAGTTGTAAAAGACATATTGACCCAAGATCCAGATGGCAAAAGAGGAAAGTGGATTGCTGTAATTTTAGAGTATGACCTAGAAATCAAGCCGACTAAACTCATAAAGGGTCAAGGACTAGCAAAACTTATGGTTGAATCCAAATTTCAAGCCCTTCATATAAACATGTTTAATGAATTAGATGAACAAGAGGAGTTTTCAACTCCAATTATTGAAGATCATTTTCTGAATTCATCTTGGTATGCTGACATTTTGTATGTTTTGCTCAATCTTGATGTCCCTCCTAGTTTGTCTAAAACAAAGGAAAGATTCTTAAAATTGAAAGTTGTAAATTACTGCATTTTGAATAAATGTTTATATTGGAAAAATGCTAGTGGATTATTGCTTAAATTTTTTCCTGAGAATGATGCAGATAAAATCAAGCACGAGTTTCATTAAGGAGAATGTGGGGGCCATCTCTACTGGAAGTCAACTGCTAAAAAAATCCTTAGATCTGGATATTACTAGCCCACCCTCTTCCAAGATGTTCATAAGATGATTATTTCCTGTCACAAATGCAAAATCTTTGAAGACAAAAGAAAGCTGCTTCCCTTACCTCTGCAGCCAATCACTATTGAAGCTCCTTTTTAGCAATGGGGTCTAGACTTCATTGGGGAAATCCATCTTTCTTCATCTGCCCAACATAGATGGATCCTCATAGCGACAGACTATTTTACCAAATGGATAGAAGCCATCCCCTCTAGGAATGCCACAGACTCAGTCATCATTTCATTCCTTGAAAACTATATACTTTCTAGATTTGGCTGTCCTAGAAAGATCATAACTAATAATGTTGTTGCATTTGGGTCTAAAAATATGGTATAATTCTGTCATAAATATCAAATTATATTGGGTCATTCCACAGCTTATTACCCTCAAGGTAATGGGTTTGCAGAATCCTCAAATAAAAGCTTGGTAAACATTATCAAGAAGTTGCTGGAAGAAAACAAGAAATCATGGCACAATAAGCTAGTACATGCTTTATGGGCAGACAGATTGACAGTTAAAAATTCAATTGGGATGTCTCCTTACCAACTAGTTTATGGAATTGATGAAATATTTCCAACCAGTTTAGGAGTTGCAGTCACGAAGCTGATCTAGGAATCTGAAGATGATGATGTGACAAGGAGAATAAACCAGACTATACATTTACAACAAACCAGAGAGGAAGTGTATATTAGAGCACAACAACTACAAGAAAACATCAAGAAGTTGTTTGACAAAAGAACCAAGGCAAGTGATTTCAAGATTGGTGATAAAGTTTTAAAATGGGATTCAAGAAGAGAAGATAAGGGCAAACATGGAAAATTTGATAACTTATGGCAGGGCCCTTATCTTATCCAATCTACTATTGGGAACAATGCATTTTTTCTGCAAGAATTGGATGGAGCTGAATACTTTGGAGGTCCTGTCAATGGCAGGGTCCTCAAACATTATTTCTGTTAACGGATATTTTAAGTTTCTGAGCTTTCTGTTCATTGTATATATCACTGCTTTTCAATTTAGAAAAAGAAAAAAAACAAAAAAAATAGAAAAAGAAAAGAGGGAAGAAATAAAACAAGAAAGGTACAGCCCCATACCAAAAAAGAGAAATCTGAAAGTGTGAAAGCTTAAATTCCACTAATTAAGAAAACACTACTATTTTAGTCATACAGTCTAATCATGACTAGAAATATTTCAATTTTCTGCAGATAGATTAGTGAAGAAGATTTTCCAAACTGTTCAATCTTGGCTCATCAGTAGAATAGATTAGGATATAAAAATAGTGGCTCAAACAAGCCTAAATCCTGAACATGTTAGTTTGATGAAGAATTGGTTCTAATGTGCTCAAAATTTGAACCAATAGAAAGAAAGAACAGCTCTAAAAAGATCAAAATCAGAGCTACAAAAGGAATGAAGGATGCTTTTTGTTTTTCATATCTTAAGCCTTCACAGTTTTGTTTCAAATTTATGCAAATAAAGTCTATGTGCGGCTTGTACATACAACCATAGGCACCATAGCAAATCAAAAAGTTTAATCCTGATTTGACTATGTTTAAATTTTTGTTTTAGAAAATAGAGAATAAAATCTGCATATAGTTTAATCCTGGAAAATAGTAGCTTAGGTAGAGAGTTTATGAGTTCAATAGTTTAATCTGAACCCATGGAAGAAATAAGGGTAGATTTAGATTAGTTTTTCCTGTTTTCAAAAGAATAAAATGTTGATGTTTAAGGTTTGCAAGTCCAAATGCACCTTATGAAGAAAAAATGTTAGGAAAAGTAGGTTGTGTAGGTAGAATGATTGGGAGAAATTTGTTTTGCTGATATGAAATACTGACCATCTTTTTCTAAGCAGCATGATCAAAGAAGAAGAGGTTGTCAATGGATAAAGGCATAGGTCTACATCCCAGAGATCAAATTTTGAATTTCTTGACACCTCCAAGGAGCTGCCATCCACAAGTGGAGCCACTGTTAGCCATCAGTAAACATTTTCATAAGAAAATGATGGCTAAAACAGGCCTTGAGCCTTGAAGAGATCATTTTCATGGAATATTACTCATTCTTGAAGTCTGTTGTTCCCTAATAGTGTTGTTTCCTAATGTTGTTCCCTTCAAAAAACCCACCAAGAAAACCTGTTGTTCCAAAAGAAAACGGTTTACTAACAAGCCCCATTTTTCATCACTTTATTTTTGCCCCATATCATTCATCTTCTTAAAAAAAAAACCCTTTTGTCCTTCTCATTTTACCCTTATATTCCTCAAAAGGCCTTCAAAATCCTTTTTTCAGTTTAAAAAGCCCTTATTCTACCTATCAGACTTGAAAAACCCACAAAAACCCATTAAAAACCTTTAAAGAGCCTTTCGGCTCCTTTTAGGCCCTAAGCCCCCTTCTCCTCCGCTCTTGGTCACATGCCCCACCATATGATCATACTCCAAGCCCTATCTTAAGCCCCATTGCATCGGCGTTACTAATTTTCCTCTCCCATTCCCTTTTGTTCCCCCGCCAGTGTGATAAGCTCCTTTACCTTTGGCCCCTGGTCCCCTACTCCTTCATGAGACCACTGCCCAACGCTTTGCCTTTATCCCCTTCTCCTTTACATTTTCCCTGCCATCCTTATTACTCCACAGATGAATCCTAGCCATAGATCATAGGCCTCAAGTCTTGATCTAACGACGCTAATACTTTCCCCATCTCCCTTTCCTTCATTCCCGTTCCACATTACCACTTCATTAGGTAATCCCGACCATCGATCCTCAAAGATCAATGGTCACGATGCTTCCTTTTCTCCCCCTGCCCTCCCGACGAAATCCCATCCATTCGCCCTATAAATCAAATCTTCGTCGTTGATTTGTTCAATCCCATGGTCCTAATTCAATTCGACAGCCCGACACCTCTGGACCCACCATCCTCTATCTTGTCACCCATCCAATCATTTTCTGACACCTGGCTTCCATTTTTCCTCCGCTCACGCACCCTTCCCATCGCATTCTCTCTCGACCATTGGATCCGCCCCTCCTCATCCAACAGTTGTTATCTCATATCGCATAACTTTTGCGTCTGAGATTTAGCGTTCCAAAATCATGCGATACTGGCAGTATTAAAAAGGCCACACGGTGCGATACAATTGGATCGCGTATCCTCCAGGAAAAACCACTTACCACCCGAGGGTCGCGCAAAAACTACCCATGGTATTTCAAAAACCACTTTTTCTCGAATTTGCGCCAAATACAATTTTAAACTAGATTTTCACCGGTTTTCCTCAATAAAACTCCTCCGCCTGCATAATCACCCCCTCTACACTGCTCCTCCGCTCCGATAGCCACCTCATGCAGTTTTTCCAACCTGCAGGATTTTATGTAACGTTTTTATGGTTTTTTCAGGTTTTTGACAGTAGTTTTTGAGGCCGAAAGCCCCCTACGGTTCATGAAGAGACATGGCCTAAGATCATGATCCCCGAAACTTCGACAATGCAGAATAAAGGCTTCAAGGGTTTATTTCATGGTTTGGTTAGTGCTGTGTAAGCACTGGTCATACCCTTAAACCCTCCACCACACTATAAACCACCTGCACACAGCAAAGAAGAAAAACGGTGGGGGTAAAGCTTGAAGATCAGAGATTAAAGACAAAATCTAGAGATTTGAAGATGTAACCAATGAATTAAAGGTTAAAATAATGGATTAAATGGAGATCCATCGAACAATCAAAGTGAAAAGGATTAATACATAAAGGTGAAGGTTTTAAGGCTTAATCCTGCAGTTTAATATTTAAACGCAATTGTAAGATGGGTACATTAAGTTACATGAACATGTTTAAAAACCACTAAAGCTGACAAGGGCCTCTAAATGCCACATCATTGAGGATATAACTCCTCAAAACTGCCACCTTCAAGCTAATTTCATCTAAAGACTACAAATTAATGACACAGTCAGGGATATTTTTAAAGACATCTCAAAATTAACTACCAACCTACCAAAAGCCCCCAAAGTCAACAAAAGTTACTAAAGGTGATGAAATTTAAATGTAAGATTGATTAAAATAGAGATAAAAATTTGAAAACTTCTCCCTTAAGCCTCCCAAAGGTCGAGAAACCATTACTCTGTATTAATTGCAAAAGGACTCTTTTTTACACTCCACCTTCTTATTCTTCTATAAATACTTCTGTAGAAGACAATATAGAAGTTGGTCTTTGGATACCTGTTGAATGTAAATAGCTGTTGAAGCATGTTGTAGCTCTGTTTTGTAATTGAAGATACATAAGCTGAGATGAGAAGTTTGAAGCTGTAAAGATCCACTCGAATTGAAGATTGTAACTGTTTTGGACATCAAATATAAATAACTGATTTATGGGATCCTGGTCTATGTCAATGGTGATGTGTTTCTCACTATAATTGTCATTTTTATTTATGTTTTCATTCTGTCCACTTTCCTCTAATAAATAACAACAAATATAGATTAGGATTTACTTCTAAAGTACCCTAAATCTCACTGATAAATCTTTATCCTTTATGTTTTCTGCTAATTGTTAATTTGAAGGTAATTCAATAGAGTATAACTAGTGAAGTGTTGGCAAGCCCATATTTCCTGAGTACAACTTGAGATTTTGTCTTTGAATGTTCTTGATAAGTCTGCTAATTAAAGTTGAGCTAAATAAGTTTATGGTTCGCCCTATCCTCTAGTTTATCTCCAATAGTTGCTTTGAAAAGTTCCCTTAAGAGTATGTTGAAAGCAGGCTAGTTTAAAAGTACTTACCTGATCTTAGACTAATTTTTATGTTTACCATGAAAATTTTCCTTTGAGTATGCTGAAAGTGGCTAGGTTAACAGTCCTTACTTGATCTTAAGCTGTTCCTTGTTTCCTTATATGTTTCTTCATCACTTTCTTAGTGTTTCATTCCATAAAATCAACTTAAAGAGATCCTTTGACATAGATGACTTGCCCCATGGACCACTCTTGAACCTTGATGTGAAATTAAATACTATTATCACTCCATAGCCCAGTGGATTGATGTTGTTCCTTGCTTATCTTATCAACTGAGCCATTCTTTCACTTACTCACACCTTCACCCTTCATACAGACTTCCTTCATCTTCATGTTATCTTGTCCAACCAAAAACAAACAAACCCTTGTTCTTCACAACTAGCCTAAAATCATATTTAAAGACCTTAAAGATCATATCTTTAAACAAATACATAGAGAGATCCCTCTCTGAATCTAGGATGGCTAGGTCCTCAGATTCCAAAGTGGTTTTGATGTAGGCTCTGTAGCGTTTGTATTTTCCAATCTTGCAAACTACGGAGGCCTAACAGGACGAAAATAAAGATGAGGTAGCAGGATATCGTATCAAAATATTGCTTAAGGAGGCCATCGAAAAACAAAGGAATGCGATGATGGATAACTTTTCTCAGATCCTTCAATGATTGCCCACCAACGGGGCATCTGCATCCAACAGCCACTCTGGAGGTGCGACTCCCTTTAAGGTATAAGTAAACTTTGACATTCCCATATTTCAAGGTCAAATAGATGCATATTCCATAGTTAGATGGTTGAATATATTAGAAGGATATTTCTCGATTCATCACTTTTCTGACAGGGAGAAGATTAATTTTGCACTCCTCAAAGCTACCCACCATGTCAAGGATTGGTGGGAAACCTAATGTGAGAAAGAGGGCAAGACAAAATGCTCTCTGTTCTCAACCGTACCCACTTGGAATTATTTCCGAGATGCCATCAAGGAACAATACTATCCCGTGGGGAGCTATGAGGACAAGTACATGAAATGGACCACGCTGCGGAAACAAAGGGATCAAGATGTGCTTGAGCTGAAAAATATGTTCCATACCCTAGGCACAAAGTTGGGTATCAAAGATTGAGAGAAACATTTGGTGCTAAAGTATAGCAGTTGTTTGCACAGATACATTCAGGAGGAAATATAATTTTATTACATCATCAAATTTTAGGGGGAAAAAAGAAAAAACTACTTTTTGAACTCGTATTTTAAACTTATCTCGCAAATTTTTTACTCAAATTTCAAGCGGGAGTACTCGTTGGATTCAAAATTTAATTCCTCATCCAAGGAGTACCCATGTTGCATACTTTCGATGCACCCTTCTACATGAAAAATGAGAAATACATCAAAATTTTGATTACAATCACATTTTTTCATGTATTTGTCATTTTTCATGTAGTAAGGTTCATCAAAAGTATGAAACATGGGTACTCCTTGGATGAGGAATTAAATTTTGCATCCAACAAGTACTCTTGCTAGAAATTTGAGTAAAAACTTTGGGATATAAGTTGAAAATACGAGTTTAAAAAGTAGTTTTGTTATTTTATTATTGTTTAATATTTTTACCCTTTTACTTAAAAAATGGTGAATCATCCCCCATGGTTGACATCATCATCTTGAATCCTATTGGCTCTTATAAAGTTTATTTTGGTTGTACATTTTTCTTAGGAGGCCCATTTTAGAC
Source organism: Pinus albicaulis (assembly GCA_034641835.2). Taxonomy (NCBI): domain Eukaryota; kingdom Viridiplantae; phylum Streptophyta; class Pinopsida; order Pinales; family Pinaceae; genus Pinus; species Pinus albicaulis. The sequence goes on along the minus strand of CM076576.1, from coordinate 662,437,873 downwards.
CTCAAAATTCCCCTAATGCCAGAAGTAACTTCTGGTGGTAAAGGTGATTTTAATGTTAATCTACGCGAACAATGGGGGAAAGGATTTTGTTCTTCCACGATTACTGATTTATTTTAACCAAAAACAAATAGACAAAATAAAAGGGTATTACTAGGAAAAAGGGTTTACCAAGAATCTGTGAACTGCAGAACACCTCCTAGAAAACCAAGAAGTACGGGCAGGAAATCTCCCCGAATGTTGTGTTCGGTGTATCACAATTTACAAGGTGGCTGAATCGGTTCACTATGGATGGATAGCAACCTAAAGTTGTCCTCCCAAATATACCCGAAGGTACATGGAGGCCTAAGTTCGTATTAGCGTTGTCTGATGTGAAACCGCACGGTGAGAGCACCCCTTTATACTTTTAGTATTGTCACTGATCCAAGTGGATAATGGTGGTCACCTGCCTATTCCACTTGTGGCCCCACCATTGTCTCTTTCATTTTTTCAGTTTAGGCACAACTTACTATTTTTAGTATTTTTTTGGGTCCTGAACTTCCGGAGCAGTTTTGAGGCCCTAAACGATGTTTTTTGGGCATCATTTTTCCCGTGAATATGATTTCATTTCAAAATTGATATGCGCAACAATATTTGTAGTCCTTAGATAGATCTTTCTAACAATGTATCATGTGCATCAAACAGAGATAGTACGCCAAAGTTATGTCTCCAGGAAGTTTGAAACACCAGTTTACCCAAACGGGGCCCATACTTTTGGCGCTTCATCTCCTAGGGTTAGGTTTTTGGACGTTTAGGGTTTTCCATTGTTTCTAAATAATAAATAGGCCCTCGAGCCTCATTGTAACTTAGTTTAGAGGCCTGTAGCTGCCACATCTCTTCTCGGAGATAAGCTACCAGCACCCTAGCTAGTTTATTTCCATTCTGTATGTAAGCAAATTTCAGTTCTTTGATATTAATGAAATGAAGTGTTATTTCTGCTGCATTTTTGTATATATGGTTATATGTGTATTCTTTTTTGTTCCTGCATAAATCGGGATCAATGGTATCAGAGCGATCTAATTTTTCTCGATCCTTCTTTTCATGTCCCCAACGAGGTCAGGGTATAAGGAGTTACAGCTTGATTTGGTGGAACCTTTGCAAGATTAGCCTCGCAAACCTCGATGGATGCCCATGGGGGATGAAAAGAAAGATGAGTTAGTAGGATATCCTATCAAAATATTTCTCCAGGAGGCCCTCGAAGAAAAAAGGAACGTGATGATGGATAACTTTGCCCAGATCCTTCAACGACTGGCCACCGGCGGCGCATTTACATCCAGCAGCCACTCTGAAGGCGCAACTCCCTTTAAGGTACAAGTAAACTTTGATCTTCCCATATTTGAGGGTCAAATAGATGCAAATTCCATAGATAGATGGTTGAATCTATTAGAAGGATATTTCTCGGTTCATCACTTTTCTGACTAGGAGAAGGTTATTTTTGCACTCCTCAAAGCTACCCCCCATGTCAAGGAATGGTGGGAAACCTATTGTGAGAAAGAGGACAATACAAAACCCTCTTTGTTCTCAACCATACCCACTTGGAATTATTTCTGAGATGCCATCAAGGAATAATAATATCCCGTGGGGATCTATGAGGACAAGTACATACAATGGACCACACTATGGAAAAAAAGGGATCAAGATGTGCATGAGCTGACAAATCTGTTCCATACCCTGCGCAAAAATTTAGGTATAAAAGATTCAGAGAAACATTTGGTGCTAAAGTATAGTAGTTTTTTGCACATATGCATTCATGAGAAAATATAATTTGATTACATCATCAAATTTTTAGGGAAAAAAAGAAAAAAATTACTTTTTGAACTCGTATTTTAAACTTATCTCCCAAATTTTTTACTCAAATTTCAAGCGGCAGTACTCGCTGGATGCAAAATTTAATTCCTCATCCAAGGAGTACCCATGTTGCATACGTTTGATGGATCCTTCTACACAAAAAATGAGAAATACATGAAAAACATGATTGCAATCACGTTTTTTCATGTATTTGTCATTTTTCATGTAGTAAGCTTCATCAAAAGTATGCAACATGGGTATTGTTGGGGTCCTGTGTTTTGATAGATTGGTTTACCAAAAGACAAGGCAACATACAAACCAAACTTTAGAGCTCTAGGATCTAGCCCTCCTAGTCTCAGAGAGGGATCTCTCAATATATTTATAAAGATGTATCTTGAAAAGTTTAGAATTTGATTTTAGGCTAGTTATGAGGTTCAAGGTTATTTGTTTTGTTTGGTTCGACATATATGTTTCATGTGGTATAGATAAAGCATGGGAATCTATAAGCCATTGGGCAATGGAGTTATGTGAAGTCCAAATAGTTCTAACTAGGAAGGAAGGGAAACCAAAGGGTAAATCTAACTTGGTCGAGGATCTGTTGAGTAATATAGGTGAAATGGGATGGACATTATGGACTAAGAGTGAACAACAAACTAAACACTTTCACAATGACTTAAAGGATTCGGGGAACACCCTATTTCCTCCAATAAGCTCACTTCTTTGGACTTAATCAATATAAACACTCAAATAAAAGGAGAAATGCAGATTAAAACTTCTAAATGAATTATAGGATTCGGGGAACGCCCTATTTCCTCCTACAAGTTCACCTTTGAGAGTTTAACAAAAAAAAACTTACAATTTCATTCAAAGAGGAGGGAACGCCTTAGACATCTAGGACTACAATTATAGGGGCCTTAAACACAATGATAACAATAAGGAACAGAGGGTATGATTGAGACAAAACCTCACTGTCAAACTTCCAGCATTAGTAATCAAAGGTAGACTCCAGATACAATATTCAGTGGTAAAGAAAGAGGGAACGCCTAAACTGTCTTTAACACAACTGAATTAACCATTTCTGAAGTAAAACAAACTAAATATAAAGAGAGCTATTAGACTACCCTGTCACGTTCAGTAGCAGAAAAAATATAAATAGTGAAGGATAAACAAGTTAGAGGTGCTTCTAAGATACATTTCTCTGCCTAAACCTTTTATCCTATTGTAGGAAAAGCATGATGGAACAAAGTGGAAACACAGGAAATAACATTAACAATAAGAAGTACTTCACCAACACCAGGCTCAGGGATCGGATGGTCTAGCCTCCTTCATCAACAGAAAAGAACAGATCTTCACACTCTTTTAGAACACCAAAGCTTCTTCAAAGCAGCAATATGTATTACCTTAGAGATCACAAAATGCCAAATTTTTACAATGAGACTTCGAAGAGTCTTTATAGAGAAAATGAGAAAAGTAGGTGAGGAAAGTTTTAATGATCATCAGTGATAGGAGGAGGTATTTTGAATGCTCCATTCTGTGCCTTAAACATTTCATTGAATTCTAGACAGGGTCAATAACTTTGTGGCTTGTTTGAGGCCATTTTGATATGACTGAAATCACCCACAGGGTGTCCTTGAAAAGAAAATCATCTGGAGAGGTACTATTAGCTTCTCGATGTGAGTTAAGTGAGGAATGGGCTATGAGGATTCCCATACTTCTAAATAACTGCCTCTGACAATTTGTAGTAGCCTCCCTGGTGCAATAACTACTTGGAAGACTTGTGCACATGGGTAAAGGTCAAGTATGTGTCAGTCATCGTTCTGCATCACTAGCTGCTTTGTCTCTTTTGTACTTAACCTGCATTAGCTCTGTTTACGCTTTGACTTCATTGATCGCTCGAACTGCTTTTAGCACTGATGTCTTCAAAGGCTGTGTTAATATTTCAATATTATTCCTTTCAAACCTTTAATATTTTCCTAATACACTTTAAACTTCTGCATACCTATTTGTGTGAATACACAGGCTAAAAAGGGTGCTGGAGGATTCATTTCGGGGTCAATAACCCTGATCTTCAATAAAACAAAAAATTCTCTTAAACCTAAAAAACATGAGAAAAATATTATGAAATCTTGCATGGGGCTTAAAACTGCTTCAGAAAGGTTTTGGCGGAGGCGGACGAGCAATTGCAGGGGAAACGTGCATGGCAAAGAAGGGTTACATGGCGCAACACCATGAAACCGAGGTCTAGAAATGAATTAGCGAGGGAAAAGACTTTTAGTGTTAAAACCTAAAGTTTAATGTTTGGGCGAATACAAAGGAAATGGGAACATGCAATGGAAAAGATATGAAATGGACCTTAGGTGGTGGGACCTGGTCATGGAAGAGGGCGATTAAACGTGAGCCGTTGGATCTGGATTGAATGGACAGTCACAATTGGATCGGCAGATCGCCATCGGGGGAGGCAGCGGGGTTGACACATTGTAAAATTCTGATTGGTGATGGTGCGATTGAGCGCTAGCTGTCCGATATGGGTCAAGATCGACGGTGGAGATTGAATCGGCGGGGAGGAAGACTGGAGCGATGGGAGGGGAGCAATGAGATCTGGGGTGTCAGATCTCGAGAGATCAATAGCCCGATCGAATTAGGGAAGACGAAGGAA